>VYXB01001449.1:122449-138929 GCA_013397135.1 Pachyramphus minor
AGTGAGGCTTGGTGTTGGGTCGTGGTTTTGTTGTGGGTTTCTTTTTTTTCTTTTCCTTATAAAGAAGAAGAGTGTGGCCAGCGGGCCGAAGGAGGTGATCCTCCCCCTCGGCCCCAGTGAGGCCACATCCGGAGTTCTGGGCTCCTCAGTACAGGAAAGATAAGGAGAAGGTCCAGCAGAGGGCTACAAAAATGATGAGGGTCTGAAGCATCTCCCTTACGAGAAGAGACTGCAGGATCTGGGCCTGTTTAGTCTAGACAAGAGAAGGGAGAGGGGATCTCTTTAATGTGTATAAATATCTCAAAGGCCGGTGNGGCAGGGCCGGGGTTGCCCTTGGCAGAGCTGCGAGGCAGTGAGGCTTGGTGTTGGGTCGTGGTTTTGTTGTGGGTTTCTTTTTTTTCTTTTCCTTATAAAGAAGAAGAGTGTGGCCAGCGGGCCGAAGGAGGTGATCCTCCCCCTCGGCCCCAGTGAGGCCACATCCGGAGTTCTGGGCTCCTCAGTACAGGAAAGATAAGGAGAAGGTCCAGCAGAGGGCTACAAAAATGATGAGGGTCTGAAGCATCTCCCTTACGAGAAGAGACTGCAGGATCTGGGCCTGTTTAGTCTAGACAAGAGAAGGGAGAGGGGATCTCTTTAATGTGTATAAATATCTCAAAGGCCGGTGCCAAACTATTTTCAGTGGTGCCCAGTGACAGGACAACGAGCAATGGCCATAAACTAAAATGCAAGAAATTTCACCTCATAACGAGGGAGGAACTTTTTTAGGTTGAGGGTGGCAGAGCACTGGAACAGGCTGCCCAGGGAGGTCATGGAGTCTCCCTCTCTGGAGACATTCAAAACCCACCAGAACACGTTCCCGTGTACTGTGCGCTATCTTGGCAGGGAGATTGGACTAGGTGGTTTCCAGAGATCGCTTCCAACCTTAACAGGTCTGTGATTCTGTAATAAAGAGTTTTCTGCTGCTTTCCCTCCCTGGAGGCTGTTCCTGTGCTGTATGTGCCCAGTGATGGGAGGGCCCCTCAGTGCAGTGGGCAGAGCATGTACCAGAGCAGCCAAACAGCAAACGGAGCTGTGATTTAACCTGTGTCAGTGACCAGCTGCTTCAGTAGGTGAGGCTGTGCTCCGTGCACCGGAAGGAAAAAGCTGCTAAGTGATGGGAGCCTGATTCGTGGCACTGAGGGGATTGCCAACCTCTGTCTAAGGTTGAATTTCCAGCATAATGTACAGGTTATGATCTCTCTCCCACCCAGTATGTGACTCCTGCTTCCAAATTGCAGTGGAGCATTCAGGGGATGCCTTGATGTCGTGCCTGGTGCCCAGGATGTATTTCACTTGCTGCTGTGACGGGGCTGGGCAGGTGTCACTGCCACATGGTAGTTCTCCTGCGGAGTTAGGGCTGTGTGCCATCAGCTGTCCTTGTTAAAGAGCCTGACCCACTTAAGATAGGCAATGTGCCATAGGCCTGACACTTCTGTTCACTTCTTTTATGACAGGGGGCCCCAGAAAGGCTGATCCCTGCAATTCATCTGGCTTTCTTTCTGCCCAAACTCAGTTGGGCCTTTTGGGAAAAGTACCTAAACCAGGCAGGCATTTCTGCATGGAACACAAACATGAAGGAGAGTTGGGAGCTTGACGTGTTCACAGTCAAATCTGATAGCTTGTTTTGGTTAATTGAGGGGAATGCAGTGTCCAGTTTGAAGGGCTTTAATTGTTCATAGATAACAATCAGGGAAAAGCTGGTCTCTTCAATTGTTGCAGAAGTACTTTAACAATAACTACAAGCAAAAGAAGTCACTTCAAAAACTATGGAAAAAACTAATCGGTATTATTAGGTTTAACTTTAACTGCGTTTCCATTTTTATTTTATCATTTATTTAAATTGATAAGTTATGGGTGGGAATTTCAGCAGTGTTTTTGCTGTTGCTGAAGTTTTGTTTTGATTTGACTTTCAAGACAGTATTTATGGATATGGGAAAGATGCTCTTTTTTCTGAGTGACACCAGAGGACATTAAATACTTAATACTTACTATATAAACTTCAAGTTATATAAAGCCATCTTACTGTATTTACAGTTGCACTGACGTCAGGCTGCCTAGTACAAATTTGCTTATGTAGCAGTGAGAAACTCAAGTTGTAGTAGTTCAGGTTCATACCTCCAGAAAGTAAGCATGTTGTTCCATGTCTGCATTGCCTTTTTATAAATTTGTCTGCAGTAATGAAAGGACATTAAGCAGATGGGAAAGGGTTGTGTAGGTGCCATCTTTGCTTGCCATAGACATTTGGAGGTGGCATGCATTCAAGGTCTGTAGGATTGAAAGAACCTCTTCTGTACAGGGATTACCTTTGAATCTGTGAGGAAAGGTGTGATGCAGAGGAGGGGCAAGAAGTTACACAGTAGTTGTCACTGATTCAAGGAAAATTTTTGTATTAATCCCTGTGTATAAGAAATAGCTGCTAAACTAAACATAGGCAAGGAAATGTTCAGTAAATTTGAGCTTTTAATTTCCTTTGAAAGGCTTTCTGTCTCAGGATGGGATGCTCAGGGGATGTACAAGGGAGCCTGGTATGTGAATGTACAATTATAGGTCATTGGGGTTTTTTGTTGTATTTTTTTGAACTTGAAGTGGCTGCCCTGTTTTAAGTTGATAAATTAGATCAGTGTGTTTTTGTTAAACGTGCTTTGCTTATTTAAAAATAATGGAGTGGGGGGAAAGGAGCCAGAAACACTCACACACATACACAGTGTGTCATAATACAACTTCATGAATTTTAAAGTTGTGTTGCTGGACAGTATGGCAACCAAACAGCTTGTATCAGGGTGTTTGATAGTCTCAAATCATGCAAAGTTGTCTTCAAAGAGCTTTTTCTGTGCCCATGAAGTTAATGGAAGTTTTTCCATTAACCTTTATGGTCTGTGTTTCAGGCAAGATGACATAAATTATTTATTTTCTGTAAAGAAGGGAAATAATATACTTTTCATAAATTATCCCCTTCTAGATAGCCCATGTAGGAGGGGGCTGAATTTTGTGTGATTTTCCTTCAAGATTTTTAATTTACAGTCCAAGGAGCAAAGAGACTTCATATATTAAACCTTCAGTTGCTTCTCCAGCATTGGTTTACTTTAGTCAGTTGGTATTTGAGTCATTATCTGGGGGTGAACTCTTTGTAATTAACTTTTATTTTCCTGGGTGTAAGTAGATTGACAAACATCTTGTTTGTTTTCAAGGTTTAGTACTATGTAGCTTTTCAAAAAGTGCCAGTCAAAATAGAAGATTGGAGGTTTCATTGATTTAACATTTAGAATTCTGTCACCCTAAATTGAGTGAGTTGTTACTGAAAAACTGCTTTTAAGTTCTGCGTCAGATATCATTGCAGAATGTTGCCTGTTAGGCCTCAAGGTGCTTGCTTATCCCAGGTATAGGCGTCTCTGTCAGTAGAGCCTTGCTAGGCTGCTCTCTGAACAACATTTAAAATCTGTGTGTTTGTGTGCGTAAACTGATGTGTTGCTCTTCGGGGTAGATAACTTCCTTGATCTCACAGGTAGTTGACCCTGAATTTTAGGGCAGGTAAAGATACAGGTAAGATTTTAAAAAAAAAGTACACTTGTATTTATTTTCTCTGCTTCCTAACCCTGATAAGAATGTACAGTTTTTATTCAGGTTAGTGCACAGCTTCATGAATCACAGTTCTCTGTTGAGTAGTTTTGTTTCTGACTGCAATTTAATGGGCTGGAATAATTATATAGTGATTTAAGTAGGAGTTTGCACATACATATTTTTATATATATGTATGTAATGTATGTTTCACTTCAGGTTTTAAGAGAGGTGCAGATCCTGGAATGCCTGAGCCAACTATCTGGAGGTATGTATTGGTTCCGCATGTATTTACAAACCCTGTGCAGATAGCTGGTGGTCTGTGTGTCTCTGCACAGCAGCAGTTGTGAATATTGCATTCATCCTTTGTTTTTAGTGTTGTGATTCTTGTTTCTTTAGAAATCCAAATGACAAGTCAGCCAAGCTCTACTTCTTGGGAGGGCCTTTCTCTTAATATTGCATGGCCTTTAATATATGGAACTTCCTGTACCTTTTAAGTGGCAGCTGCCCTTCTGACAATTTGTTGTAGAGCTAATTTGTGCAAGTTTCTGCACTGAGGAGTAACCAGCTTTCTAGCACAAATTTAAAACACAACCTAATCTCCTTTGGCCTTTGCAAATGAGGCACTAGCACTTCATAAAAACTGCATGAAATAAAGGGATATATCCTTCAATATTAGTCACTGTCATGAAGCAAAGTGCATTTGCTCATTTTGCGTTTTTCTTGTGGGACTTTTTGTTAGTGCTACATATCACGGCATTAGTAATGGTTACGTTCTAGTGGTGTTTGAGTTTTATTGAAGGGCTTCTATGGGTCAAACTAAATAAAGTTATGAAGAAAGGGTGAGTTTTCAATTTTTCTTGAAATACTTTTGATTACTGTGCAGGACCAGATATTCCTAAAAAAAATTGGACTGTATTGTTTGCAAAGTCATATAGTAACACTTCTAGCTTCACATAGTTACAGTGAATGGAAATCCCATTTTTAGGATTCAGTGATTCAGTAGAAACAGTAGAAAATGCGGGGAGAAAAAGTGTCAAGTTCATGTTACAATTTCAGTAGAATCTTCAGTTATCTTAAGAACTAAGTTGCTGCAGTTGTTGGCTTGTTGACAGTGTTTCTGTGTTTTTCTATACTTAGCTTCACTAGCAGTTTGAGACTTTTTTCTTGGTCCACCGAGTGTGTCTCTGCACAGTGTAAAATATGTGTTTTGTACCAGAATATATGTACATAGATACCAGAAGCAGATGTTTGGGCTAATCTGAAGCTTACAGACACTCATTTTCCCAAGCACATCTTTGTGCTCTGTACGCTTAAATTTTGAAATAATGGCATTATTTCATTATTTTGGGGGTTAGCATTTGTCCTGTACATTTATAGGGGAGTTCCTTCACATTTGTGTTTTACAAATATCAATTTAAAGACAAGTACATGCTGCAAATCTGACTTTCATTTCCCTTCCCCCTCCTCCCCTTTCAGTCTACTTTGGGGATGAAGGATGTGGTGGTCCTGTTCTAGAACCAGCGGATGAACAGAGAGTGTCTGAAGATACGTACATTCCAGAGGATGAGGCCGACACTTAGACCAGCTGGCACAATCAGCTTGCTAATGACATAGGTTGTACATATAACAAAATGGAGTTTATATGGACCTAACTTATTTACATTACAGTGTAATTAAATAAATACAATTTGAATGGATCAACATTGTTTTTAAGTCTTTAAATAAGTATAAGTGTAGTAATTATAACAGGAGGATAACCCATTGTGTGAGTTCTGTTTTGTTGGTTTTTTGTTTCCAAAATATGGTGATATTCAAGCCCCATATTTATCTCTTTTATGATCATATTTTGGTAACGATTCCTCTTTGTCCTCACAGTAACCAGAAAACTGAGCTAATGTTTTAAATACTTCACTGTTCCTCAAAGATTCCTTCCCCAAATATTGGTAAGCCTCTGTGACTGGTTACTGTGCTGACCTGTTTAGGTTTTTTTCCTGCTCGGATTTTTTTTTTTTTTACTATCACAGTCAGATAGTAAAAAGTATACTTTTCTGTCAAATTTACCTTTAAATACTATCTATGTTTCCTGGGATTTAGGATGGAGGGGAAGGACACAACAAGAGTGCTCTGTGTGCACGCGTATATATTGCTCTTACTTTAAGAGGAAGTTATAAATGTGTAACTGAAGGAAGAAAACAAGTACGCCAATAAGGTATATGCTTCATTTTCATGCTGAAGTCTTGCTCTTTGGACCATCATTGGTTTGGCTTCAGTTGGTTTTCTCCCTTTATAAGTTCAAGCACTAAAATGGTGACCGCGTGGTTTCTGTTAAATAGAAGCTGTATTGGGTAGTTTGCTTTCTCCCCTCCAGAACTTCACAGGCTGGTTTGTATCTCTGCAGCGATTTTTGAAAAAGAAAAAGTTTATTGGCCCCAAATTATGATTGCAATGAAAGTAATCTACATTTTGCCTTGTTTTTTTTTTTTTTTTTAAATCCCTATAGGTTTTCAGACTATTTTTACACTAATTAAATGTTTAAGGAATAGGGATTCCCCAGTTTTTAATCTGCCATGAAAATCTGTGGTAAACTGTTACTATGTTTAAGGGCAGGCATGACTGGAAAAAATGAGAAATGAGCTGAGAGAAAAAAGTTAAATTGAAAGAGAAGAACTGGGAAGGAAAAAAGTGGAAACATTTATGAGGGTTAATGCAAACCACCATGTTCCTTAAAATTCCATTAATCGTGATAATTTAATCAATGTTATGAAATAGAGGAGTAGCTAGTGATAATAGTGTGCTGACGGGAATAGAGCAAGGACTGAACGCGGAACATTTTCTTGTGACTGTATATCCTTTTGCTATTTCAGCTTTTCTAGCGCTTTTCTAATGGTAACTTGAGATTAATGTAACCACTCATATATCTTAAATTATGAAAGGAATTCAAATTCTGATCCTTTTTCTTGACTGATACTAATTACAACAGTAATGAAATAATCTTTTCGTACTTGATAGTGGCTTTAATCATGATCAGGAACATTTTTCTTCTCTTGAATCTGGTGTAACAACCTGAGATATTCAATACTAATATTGTTCAGTTCAGCATGAAGTAACTGAGATTTCTCCATCAGATTTTGCATTTCACAAGGGTGTACAAAACCCAAAATGCAGCAGTGGGTAGATGGACCCAGACACCTGCAGAGGTGTATTTCATGTCTTCTGTTCTGTGTCAGCCATTTTGGGGATGTGGTTTGTGGGTCTTAACCACCACATGGTTGCTCTGGCTGCTTTCCAAGAATGATAATATTTGGCAAGAGGAAACGAAGCACGGAAGTGTCCTTACCTCTTTCATTAAAAGTTTTACAAAAGCATCAGTATTTCAGGCACAGGCCAGATTCTGTGACCTCCCCATCCCGAAAATTTCTCTTAAAAATAGTTGCAGTTCAGTTTTTTTGAGACTTGGATTGATTGGGTTAATATTGCTTATGCAGTTCTTGCTTTAAGCGCATTGAATAGCAAACTTTGGGTAATTCAGTGCTACACAAGTATCTTTCAGGAAAGTCATTAGCATAGAACCCTTGAGTTTTCAAACTGAGCAGAAAAAAAGTCTTTCGTGCTACTTTCAAGTCAAGTTAAATTGAATGCCAAGATGTAGTATTTTTCATTTATACATCCAGATTTTATTCCATGTAGTGTGCTTTCTGTAATTAAAAGATGAGTGAAACTCCTTAAATAAACACTCACTTTTTCCCCCGGGGGGAAAAATAAAAGTAGTATTAATCATACGTCTTGGTAATTAATTGTAAGATAGCAAAAATGTTTATGTTTAAAAATGTTTGCTACCAAAGATTTCTTAATTTTTAATATTTTGAAGTTACTTTACCATTTTTGTAATTTTCACAAAATTTGGATGTGCATATAAGGGCAGATTAGTGTTCTGTGCAGCTGTGCATTAAATAGATTCCTTTGAAGAATCTTAATTCCCTAAAATAAGTTCAGCAAATGTGCTAGTTTTAGCAAGACTGGGGAGTTTTGATGGTCCTAGGGAGAAGAGGGCAGGTCTGTGGAGTGAAAGGGAAGGACACTTATGTTTTTCAAGGCTGTGGGCTGCGGACTTAAGTTAGGTGTTATTTGTTCCAAGTGTTTTAATCTATGATTTTTACCTTTCTGTCTTTCTCCCAATAAAACTTGAAAAGTTTGGTTTTACTGTCAGATCGGAGACACTGAGTAAAAAACAAATATGATCTCCCCTGCTTCACTGTATCAATCTCTGTCAGTGAACCAGTGGCTTCTACAGCCAAGGATGGATTCTTTTCTATGGCAGCGTTTGTGATGCAGTCCTGTAAGACCACATGTGAACTCAGTGTTGGAATAAAGTCAGTGAAAGTAGTTTACTGAAACTTGAGCTGTGACTTCCACAGCTGAGCTCAAGGCTGAATGTGTGAAATAAAATCATTGATGCCTTGCTGTGTTCTGTGGAGATTGTACTAACTTTGGGGTGTCCAGCTGCTCTTATCTGGAGATAGGGATTGGTCGGATTTGCACTTTGTGCCTTCAAAGTGGAAGTGGAGTGTGTTTGTGGTTGTCTTAGTGTCAGGGAAATACTGAAGGTGGGAGGCTGTCCCTGGAGCCTGTTGTACCTGATGACAAACACACAAGGGACCAGAGGAATGTTTCCGTCTGGAACAGTCCTAGGAAGATCAAAGGTTACTGTGCTCGGTATCCTGCTTGCCATAAGTGAAGGCATCTTGAGGATTTTAATGCAAGAAGAATGCCCCATTTTCTGTCTCGAGTGACCTGCAGTCCTGTGCCCATGGTCCTTTCACATCAGGAAGACATTTCTCCTTGTCAAAAGGTGCTGGTCCGTCTCTTGGCCTCCTAGGAAAGACACAAAGGTAGCAGTGGCTGTTGTTTGGTCTCCAAGGTGTCTGTGAACAAAGAATTGTTCTTAACTCAGGACTGAAGAAATGGGCTATTTCTCCTCCAACCAGTCTGTGAGTGAAATACCAGCAAAGTGCCAGGAGCCAAGATTTGGCAAGGAGCAACACAGTATCCTGCCAGCTGAATAGCTTGTTTGCTGGCACACTAACTGCAACAGCTGCTGGTGGTTTTACCATGCAGGAACAATTTCTATATTTTTTACCATTCCTAAATTTTCTTAAAACTGCTTGTAGCATTACTGTATTCAGGTGAAGTCAGAAGATGAGATACAACCTGGCACTGTTTGGTAATCATGGTGGGCAGAAACTCTTCAGCACTCAGTAGTGCCAGGCCCTTTAGCAAAGCATCTCCTGCCAGCTCTGCTCTGAGGAGTGGCCCTGGGGTGTGGGCATAGCAAGCAATGCAAAGGGGGATAAAGACAGGCTAAGAGACAAGAAGGAAGGAAGTTTGGGAGAGAGTTAGGGTCCTGAAAAGAGAATAAAGATAAGGAGGTCAACAGCAAAATTCCTGGTGTAGACGTGGCTGGTACAAAGTAACTGTACTGTTATCAGTTAGAAAGCAGAGGCTGTCTCCTTTTTTTTGTGAATTAATTCGTGAGCAAAACTCCTGTTACCTTAAACTATAGCTTTTAAACACATAAACACTGCAGACCAAAGCAACGTTGAGAGTTTTGTCACAACAGGCCCCAGTACTGGTGACGTATAAAACCCGTCCTTAGCTGCTTTGTACATCTGTCTTCCAAAATGGCTGTAGGTGACAAAGTGCTGCTTAAGATCTAGTCTTCTTGCATTGTAAGTGAAACAGAGATCTAACAGACTGTTTTTTATCAGGAAAAAATGCTAAACCAAAGCATATACCCTGGATATTTTTTGAAATATTTTGTTACAGGCTTGGAATTTAAGCTATGATGATACTGGTGATATTTGGAAATTAAAGCTCATTACATCAATTTTCACCACAGGAGCAGAGATCACATCCTGTTAAATGTCATATGACTAATCTAATTTTTACAAATAACCACTTAATTGCAATTTCTAAATACTTTTCCATGATGGTGTGTGATGCAACAGCCATGACTTGGTTAAGTTTGTGGGTTACATGCATTGTTTCCTGGTTATGCTTATATTAATTCAGGATTAGAGAATGGGTGAGATGGAGGGAATGCTTGTCTGACGAGTGCAAAAGGGTATTTTCTAAAAGGGTATTTGCTAAGTGGAAAAGGATATTTTGGCAAGGCAAATCAAATCTCAGTGTTCTGATTCTGAAAGTGTATGTTTAATTTTTTTTAAAAATAGATTTTCTCATGAAAGATTGAATCTTCTTAGATTCTGATCACTGAATAGAAATTCAGATTGCAAAATTTCTGTGGTGTGTTTTCTGATGACTGCCAAGGTCAGTCTTGAAAATATACCAAGATTTGGTTAAATATGTTTAGATTTCAGGAATTAGTTGCTTTTGCTAGGAGTTCAGGGAGAAAATGGTACTTCAGTGTTGACATCTGCAGAGGTTGCATTTCTGGGGAGGAAGGTGGTGGGTTTTGGTTGTCCTCTTATCAAGAAGAAAAAAATTGTTATGTAATCATTTGACTTGAGAAGCAAGGGTTTGCAGAGAGCTTCCCACCCAATATATACGTATATTTGGCAGCACTTCTTGACCATTAGGACATGACTTTGGTATATACTACTGTGTACTTACATTTCCACCATTTTATCTTTTAAATTGACAGTTGCAAAGATTATTAGTCACAAATAACAGTGGCAAACTTAGGGGGAAGTTTCCCATCAAGCTAAGCCAACCTAATGGGTCATTACTGCTGAAAAGTGATCCTGCTCCTATGCTTTACCAGTAGCATAACTCTTCCATCTCTTGTAGCATCAGTTTGGTCTTGCTAACCTCACTTACCATCATCTGTTAATAAAATCTGTGAAGGTATTAGACATGCAGGCAGTCTTTCAAGTTGCTGTTGTTCTTTCCGCCAAAATTTGGTGTTTACAGGAGTACATAGGCTTACTGAGTAGGGGGATGGTACTGCAACTCGGGAAGTCAGTCAGGCTGAAAAGTTTTCTTTTCTTAGAAATTTCTTACACAGAAAAGCATGGTAAAAAAAAAAAAATTGAAAAATGATGCTTCAGAGACTAGAATTGAAAGAAAAAAGTATTTTTGTGTTACAGATGGCTTTAATATTAGGTTGCATTCTGTAATTTTTTGTGGTTGTTGTTTTGGTTGTTTGGTTTTTATTTTCTCTCTTGTCCAGCATTCTAGTGTTATGGCAGCATTGTTAACACTGTTTCTTAATAACTGTGGGCTTTTTGTTGCGTAGAGTGTATGCATACTTTTCAACATCATTATGCATACATTTCAACTTCCTCCTGCATTGGGATTTCAAAATCAGGATGAAGGGAGCTGATAATCTGTTGAGCATTCCAGAATCTCAGTATGGGGTTACTGAGCAGGGATGCAGTGGAAGGGGAAGGGCTAGCAGGGATCTGCAGGGCAAAGCTAGTTCTGTACAGCAGCAGCCAGAATGCTGCTTTGTGGGGTAATTTCCTATTTTTTTAGGTAGTTATTAGCAGGTCTTTTTTTTGTTTGGGTTGGTTTGTTGGGTTTTTTTTTATAATTGTTTTCGTTTTCAGGGTTTTTTTGCCTTGCTTAGTGAGTTAGCTGTCAGTTAGGAGGAGCTCTCTTGTTGAAGTGTTGAGGTATTTCATTGTGGCTAAACGTAGTTAGGAATGCCCATTTTTGCTCTTGTTCTGGTTTTTCATGTATCTGTGCTGGTCTGCCAACTAAAATAAATGCCTATGTGTGTTTTTTGATTGTTGACAAATATTGCCTACATAGCAAACTGGATAAAGGATGACTAGTTGGGTCGTTTGAGAGGCCCCATAACATACTCAACAATGTTTAGGTCTTCTCTGACTTCCGTCTGAATTCCGCAGTGCAAATCTTCCTGTGCCACAAGCACCAGTGAGTGTTGGTTTCAGCAAGCAGTGCTTATCCTGGTGGCAGTCCCTGAAGTTGGCACTGTGACAGCAGTGATGGCCAGCAATGCAGCTGGCATTGAAGTACTCTGAGAATTGCAGGTGGCTGTGGAGTAGCCACGTGTAAAATAATGGCAGCTCAGCAGCAGCACCAGCGATATCCTTCGCTCCAGGAAGGGCTCGAAAGTTGGCCTCCCCACCAAACAAGTGGTGATCTTTGCTCATCTTCCACATCCTAAAATGTGGCAGCATTTAGATATTTGCTAGAATTACAGACCAGCTGAAGAGGGCTGGAGGTGTGGGTGGTTCTATTAATTGCAAGGAATTTCAATACTTTGGTTCATAGATGCTTTCTGGCCTTTAAGGAGGAGACCACTGTGAGTTTGTTTCGCTCCAGTGTACACAGTAATTAACGGTGATCTCAGGCAGCCACTGGGAGAGGTGAAACCAGGAAATGCCTTTCTTTTTGGTCAGTCTTTTTTTTTTTTTTTTTTTTTTTTTTTTCCTTTCTCCTCTCTGTTCTCACATAGTAATAAAGTCCAGTGTGGGATCCACATTTGGGTCTCACAGCTATTATTGTGATAATAAGGGCCAGAATGATCACTAACCAAATGGTCACTGAAAAAAAATCTCTGTGAAAGGAAGCAGTGAAAAAGCTAAACCAGGCTTTCCTATGTTTCCTAGCACGTGCCAGGACAGCTAAAGCAGGATCTTACATGCCATGAGAAAAACAGTTCACCACAAATATCTTTAAAGTGACCACCTTGAGGTCCCCTCATTCTTTCTCAAGATGTTGCACAACTTAAGACAACAGTTTTACCATATTGGGCAAAGCAGTGGTCTTGTTTGTTTAGAGCATCTGAAATGTGGGCAGTGGGTGGACTGGTCACTGTTTTGGCATCCTCAGTGGTGGAATGCATATGTGGACAATCAGATCGCTCAGAGGAAGAGGAGAATTTACTGACATCCTTATCCACATTCCAGGGCATGCCTTTCATCTTCTCATTTTCAATGCTGTGCAGGAAGAAAGAGAGAGGGTAATTAATATTCTATTAATTTTAGAGACAAAGCTCAAGGAACTTCATGCAGCTAAGGAACTTGTGGGGCCTGTGAATTCCTCAAAGTCTGGGTGTACCTGGTACCTGTACAGCTCCAGTGCTACAGGTGATGCAGCTAAGGAAAGTTTCAGCAGTTTGATACTCAGGCTTAGGTCTTGTTTTGTTTTGTTTTTTCTATCCAGTATTCAAGAATATGCATTCATGTTTTGTGGCCTGTCCGTGCTAATGGAATATAGATGATGCAAGACAAATATATTGTATCATTCATGGTCATTGACATCTCAGCAGCAATATGTTGATTTATATCACCTAAGGAAAGAACCTAAGATTTTTTTTCTGCTTCTTGGGAGAGGGGGGAGAAATGTTTAATCAAACTTGGAAAATTCCCTTGGATGACAGCAATAAAACTAATCAAAAGATAGTATTCATGTCAAAGTGGTTAATGTGGTTGTCTCACCATTTTATTTATTTCAAAGAGATTGTTAAACTTGTAAGAAGATCCTTCCAAACAATTACAGTTTTATGGAGTTTTCCTTATTAAATATGGGGGAGTTACTGTTCATTTGTTTCTCAGGAGCAATGGTAGTTTATTGTGTTCATTCTTAAGTTCCGTGTTCAGTACATCTGGTTCCTTTATTTCCAATTTTATGAGTTATATGTTGACCAAGTTGTCTGTGTATGTGTGTACATATGTGCTATGTAGATAACTGAACTAATATACAGATGAGTTCTTGAAAGTGGTTATTCTGATAATTGCAGGCATTAAAAACTGAATATATTAGAGTGCCTTAGTCTTATTTAGTTTATACAGGTAACACAGACCTTTTTTTAAAATTAGCTTTTATTTGTTTTAAAAATATAAATAAGTCATAAATACCATCTTTCAAATAGTTTAAAAACATAAGGTATACAAAAATTTTTCTGGGTTCTGAAAATATTTTTTTGTTCAGTACATATTAAATAAGTTGCTATTCTGAATATTACTAGAATTTCATTAGAAAGAAAATAAAATATGGCCTTTGCTTAAATTATTTCTAAATATTGAAAATATAAATAAGAAACATTAGAAACTAATAAATATTTTAAATACAATAAATAACTTCCTAGAAGGAAATAAGAATGTATATAAATGCAAACCATTGTTACTATTTCTGGTTCTTAAAACAGAACAACACTGTCATCTGCCACATGACAGATGTGTAACAAAGGATTGTGCCTGAACTAAAACATTTAGGCACTGAAACTCCTGGTATTTTTCAAATAGCGCACAGCCCTCACTGTTTTCTCCATAAATGAAGTAAAGTCTCGAAGGATGAGATGGGTGGTGATTTTCTCTATCCAGGTCTTACTGGACTTCAGCTTCGTGCGGAGGGATTCCTGGGTAGCTGCATCTGGGATGATCACTTCTTCAGGATTGATCACCTATGAAAAAGACAATATTGGGGGGATCCTGGTCAAAACATTGTAATTGAGCTTGTTGGAGAGCATCAGTTTGTATGTTCCCAACAAGCAGCATATCCACCCTTTCTGTACTGCAGACAACAGCCCTCCCTTGGAGCTGTGCTTCTGTGCAGCTGTGCTTCTGTGGAGGGATTTGAGGAATGCTGATGCCTGCTACGATTCCTGTTTAAGAATCTCTGACCTATACTGTTTGCTCTGGTTTGAATGCAATGTCTGGCATCGCGGTG
Organism: Pachyramphus minor; assembly: GCA_013397135.1. Lineage (NCBI taxonomy): Eukaryota > Metazoa > Chordata > Aves > Passeriformes > Tyrannidae > Pachyramphus > Pachyramphus minor. The sequence continues at coordinate 136,706 of VYXB01001449.1, forward strand.
CAACACACTGCACTGAGCAGATCAGTGCACCTGTCCTGCTGTCTCTCAGTCCTGTGGGGAGGTGGGATGGCACTGATCATGGTTTGTTCTAACCTGTACTGGCTGCACCATCCAGAGTCACATAAGCTGATATTGGGAGTAAAAACTCTCATGTTTTATAGTAGATTAACAGTTTCCAAAGATGTCAAACTTCAGTTGCTTAATTCTTACTTTCCAAGTATTTAGTCACAGAGGAGACTGAGTGCCGCCAACTTTCACTGATGTGTGGGAGCACAATTACCAGATGAATAAAAGGAGTTATGTACTTTATTATTATGCAAGCCTACTTCTGGAACATCTATTTTTGTGAAATATAAAATATAAGTATTCCTTCTGTCCAGGCTACTTGGAAGTGGATTCTGATCACACCCCCTGTTACTGGTATACCCAGCTTCTTGTTGCACTCTGTAAAAGTTTGTGTCTGGATATCCAGACAGGTATTGTACTGGTGGATCTATCTAACCACAACTGACAGGTTCTATCTTTGCTCTCCTTGCCTTAAATAGCAGATTTTTCTTTCATAAAGAAAAATTTCCAACTTGAAGATCAAGACTTTTTCTCCAAAACTCTGTAGGTTCTACAAGTACAGGTTTTGCTTTTGATCACTGTGTTTAATTCTGCCTGTTTGATTTCATTGATCCTACTAATTTTCAAAAAAACCCAAACAACTAATCCTCCCTCAGTTATGAAACAAGCTTTCTGCAAACTAATATATCAAGTTGGAAGCCAGTAGTCAGTTGCTGTCTTATGATGGGGCTATTATTCTCAGCTAGCACTGTGTGGAAAAAAAAGCAGTTCAGCTTCCTTTCACTTGAAAGAATGATGGGCATAAATCAGTGTGTTAGGAAAGGTATGGCAGACAAACAATGGGCTTTTCACATGCCAAAAAGCACCTTGAAGGAAATAATACCCTGAGACTTCTGCAGTCCTTACGTGGATGATTTTTACTTGGGCCAATAGGTTCCCCAATGACAAAGGAAATATTCATGTTAAGAATTATTAATGTGGGGAAGAACTACAGGAAATAAGTGAATTTTTGAAGTGACATCTTTCAGAGCTCTCCAAAACATGAAAAATGTCTGTCAGAAATAAATAGCATTTAATTTGCCAAATCAAAACAGTATTTGTCTAGAAAGGTATTTTTTTCATGATCATTACAAGCCAAATATGTGCTTTTTAATAGGCAGCTATCTTCCTTGATTTTTAAGCTACTGATGGATACCTCCATATACCATACAGCTTGATGTGAATGTTTGTTTTGGAGAGTTTTAAAGATCAATACTATTGTAAAAATGTATTTGCCTTTTTTTTTTTGTGCATTTAATTGGTTTGCAAATTAGAAAGAACAATAGAAAGTAGGAAGAAGAGTTGTTCTTTAAGAAAAGAAACCAAAACTTTGTAAAACCTCTAAATTAGTCATGAGGATAAGAGCTGAGCATATGGAACTGTCACCTGTTTTTTTGGTGGGAAATGTTCAGCTTCACATAGCATCCTGTATCTCTGCACATCAGTATTAAGCTATAACAATTATCAGAGTGAATTTAAAGCCAACTCACCATCTGTCTTATGGTATGTGCCAGGTGCTCTGTACTATAGGATAGCGATTCAACATTTTGGTTTTCACTAGTAAAAGTTTCTTGTACGTATTTGAGGTATGTCTGAAATGTATAAAGCCCGCTGGAGATTTTTCTCAAGCATTTATCCTGAAATGAGAGAAAGGTGAGAAAGTTACTTACAGCTCAAAATGCCTTGATCGCAATGCTGTGTGCAGGGTAGCAGTTGATGCTTATACAGAGTGTGGAGGTCTGGCCACAGCCAGTTGGAGCCGGCACAGATCTTTAGGTCAACCTCCATAGTTTTTTTGAGCAGGCAAAAGTTGCCCCAGGCACATAGGATTCAACCAGAAAGGAGTTCCTTGCCTCATCGAAGCCGGCGTGCAGACATCCGTCTTCCTCCGTCACTCTGGGGAGGTTGAGGTTGTTCTGGAGGAGCATTTCCATGCTGTTCTCGCAGACGGTGAACTTCTCGCACATCTGGGGAGAGACACCGAGAAGTTTCGGTAGCACCTTGGCTGGAGGCAGCGCGCCCCGGGCCGGGTGTGTGCGGGATTGCGAGCCCGCGGGCCGCCCGTACCCACCTCGTGCTGCAGCTGAGCCGCCCGGTCGCGCAGCAGCTGCGCCAGCCG
>VYXB01001449.1:139051-327195 GCA_013397135.1 Pachyramphus minor
CGGGCTGGCGGCGGGCGGAGCGGGCACGGGCGCAGCCACAGCTCGGGGAGAACTTCATCGTGCGGCTTTTCGGCTCCGGCCCCGGCCCCTTCTCGTCGGCGAGGCTGGCGGGTTGAATGAGCTCCGGGCATCCCTGAACGTGTATTTATCGAGGGGGCTTCGAGATTATTCATGGCCTGGGAAAATCCGGCATGAGAACACGGAGCGGTGGGGGTGTGTGCTTGAAGGAGCGTGCCGGCTTGACACTGTTGGAGAGCGGGATTGTGAAACGGGGCCGGTGGGAACATGAAGTAATCGTGCTCCGTAATTCCTTGAGGCCCGGGCTGCCCCCCGCAACACACCGCCGGCTCACCTGACCCCGCGGGGTCTCAGCCGGGGCCAGAGCCGGAGCCCCTCTGGTCCAGCTACCTCTGAGCTTGCCAGCTCCAGCCGCACAGAAAGGCTTGGAAATCAGACATACTCGCCTACCTATTTACAAGCATACACTGTATATGCTATATACTTTCTGATATTTCAATATTTTAAAATTTATGTTTTACTGTTTTAATAATGTTTACTTAAAATGTATGGTTACGGTTTTATGAGCTTTTTATGATGTATATTTATCTCTGTATTTCAGCTATTTTTATTATATATATATATGTGAATCTAAATGCCCCTGTTTAGGTGCAGGATATGTACAAGTTGTAAATTGCGTCTTCCTCTGTGAATTACATATGGGTAGATTAAATACATCACATTCATATATATGCTTTAAGTGGACCAAAACCAGCTCCTACAGCTCCAGGAGGAGGGTGGCTGCAGGAAATGCCATGAAGTTCCCTGTTATCTGCTGCCTTATCTTTTTCTGCCTACCTGGTCAGTGTTGTAGGAATTTTAATCTTTCAGAGGAACTCTTCACCCAGGGCAAGTGTGCCTGTTTAGATCAATCTTGTAGAATGCAGACTGAGTCAAACTGGGCAAGGCATGCTGACATTGAACTTTTGGAATGTCTTGAACTGATTTTGGCCAAACTGAAGTTTTTCTTTTTTTTTTTTTAAATAAGAAATCAGTTCTGTTTTCTCACATAATGAAGACCAGAGTGAGACCTGATTCTGCTTTGGGAAGTGCTAACAGGCGGGTGCAGAGTGAGGAGAACAGAACATGGGGCATAAGAGAGGTGATAGACAATACAGTGACTGAATGTGGATGTCCTCATTTGGATTCTCCCTTTAAAAAAACCCCAGATACTTGTAATTAATTTTCTAAAACCAGCTTGGATAGAGAGCCTCAGGAAAGAAGGAGGGTACTACTGTTTTTTATTTAAAGTCTCATTCTGCCAGTAACAGAAAGGGAGCTGCAGTAATTTTGCCAGTGGAGAGATATTAGAGCTGGAACACAAGTGTGAGAGAGCAGTTTTCAACACCAGCAATCTATCTCTGTCCAGGTCCCTGAGCACAGCAGAGGGGATACTGCCAGAGTGTTAGCTCTCCTTTACCAGGTCTGTGGAGTTAGGCACAGAAGAAAGCATACCACTAACAGTACATTTAACTAGTATCAATTAAAAGGTCCTATGGCCATTGTACAAAAGGATTGAAACAGCCAGACCAGATGAGCTCAATGCTTGGTATTTGCCTTCTGATGACCATCAGAGGCAGGTACCGCAGGGAAGGAACTCCTGCCTACCTCTTTTTCCATTTGCAATAGCATATGGATGTACATGTCTCAGAGAGGGATTTCCTTCCACTGCCAGGCGACTCATAGGCTGTTCCTTGCAGACAGTCAAACTTTTCCTTTACCTAACTGAAGTGAAAATACTGCTCTTAAAATGACCAAAACTTGGTAGAAGGCTGTGTTCCCTTAATAAATTTTTTCAGCTGGCATCCTGTAATTGACCCTTGTAAGCTCTGTAAGTTTTAATTTTGTAAGCTGATTTTCTTATTGTTTCATGAAAGTATCTGTTCCCTAACAATTTTCAGAGAATGTTTTTGTGCTGATCACTGTTATACAGTCTTGATGATGTGTGTAGTTACATTTTAAAAGTGAAATAAAAGCAAGTTTCATCTGTTGTTCCCCATATAAAAGTCTCTAAGCCTTCAGTTATTATTTTCTAGTTTTAGGGTTTTGTTTACTTTTTTATATGAATGTCCATGTGACTTTTCAGAAGCACAAAGTATACTTACATGCTCCAGTGGAAGTTGCTCATTAATGCCTTAGAAACTCCATTTGATAATCTAGGACAAAGCATAGCATTCAAGGGAAGAAGGAACTGGAATTTACACAACAGCATTAAAATACTTCTTCTATTGCCGGGGACAGTTTCTTGTGGAAAATCACTTATTTAATTGGTACTGTACATAATGGAAATACTTTGCACTGATCTGTCTATAATAATGGTTAAAGTTTGTGGAGGGCTTAAAGGAGGTCAATTAATCCACACTGTTCTACACTGAGTTACACTGATTTATCAGTAGTCACGTTGTTCAAAATGTATTAAGCCCTGAACAAACAGCACTTGCTCATGAGTTAGATACAGGTCAGGAGATCTGCCTGGTATTTGAAATGCATGAGTAGTATTGCTGAGACTCTAAGGTGTAGTTTCTAGATACCAAGGAATTTCTTTACTGCATAGCATCTCTGTAATGCTGCCGATTACTCTCCTTGCATCCTTTTATTTCTATTGCACTTCGTGTCACTATGCAGGTTATTTTTTTCCTTGGCATTTATAGTATCAACCAGATGGCTGCATTCTGACATGTAAAACCTTCCTAAGGTGTGATTTCAGAAATTCTCAGTGTTTATCCAACTTTTTCTTCGGTCTGAGAAATGAGAATTACTACTGTACGTTTCTGTCGGAGCAAAGGGTCCAGTTCTGAATGTTGTAAAAAATCTCTCCTCTCAGACTGTCCACACATGAAAATTGTTCCTGATTGCAGTCTAGTGTGAGTTTATAGCCAGAGAGCCAATCCAGAATCATCCCATGTGTCAATCTCTTGTTTTCTAGGATCAGTGTGCAACTCATTGACCTGTTCTGCAACAGGTTCTGTTTCTTCTAGAATTGCTCTGCCCAGAAGCAAGCCCATGCCACTTTTGCTCCTGATAACCTGGGAGATTTGTAGAGAGGAGATTGTTTTCAGGAGAGGTGGTTGACAACAGCATGGAAATGGTACTACCACTAAAGAATTCAACAAACTGTGGAGCTGTCATGGTCAGAACTTGTCTTCCCTCTTCTGTCAGCTGTCAGGCATATGCCTGCAAGGAGCCCTACCATGGAGCAAGGTAAAACACAGCAGTGGGAGACCTTGCTTGCTGAATGCTGTGGGTCAACTAAATGGCTGCATAAGTGGTATTCCTAGATAGAAAAATAAGGTATTTTAGTAAAGTAGAATTACTAGCATTACAGTATGTTCCACTTTGATTTGTGTGTTTGGTTTGACTGTCTTTCTCATTCTAATAATCTCCACTATGCTACAGTAGTAAGACAAGCCACTGATGTTTATTGAGGAATTACGACTTAAAATAGTACTGTTGATAATAAGAGAAGAAATAGAAATGGAAATATGGCGTTCTTCTATAGAAGTGTTAGATTTTGTGTGGAAGAAAATGCCAGTTGTCAGAAGACTGTTCAAGAGTGATCATGACAGTGACTGAGCAAATAACTTTCAAAATGTCTTGAATGAGGTTGGAAAACTGATGTCCAGTTCCTCTGACATATTTTTGGTTGAATTCCTCAAAGCTTAAAATGAGGGAACTTGAGTTCCTATAGATCTTGTAAAGAATGTCAGAGTTCTTTGTAGTGTTAAACCAAGCTGCCCTGTGCTGCATTTGAAGTGAACAGGTTGAACAGGTCAGTAATACCCTGTGTTCATGTTTCTCATAAGCAAACATTGTTTTGACAAGCTACATGTCACCAAAGACCGCTGGAGCACTTGACTAACAGCCTGTTGCTTTTGTGGCTTTGCAAGTTCTTTGGTTCTCTGTTGGTTGTTTGCCAGGGAACTGCAGAGCTCTTTGGGGATTTTTTGGTGAAAAACTCTGGCGATTGCTCATTTTTCTTTCCTTAAGGAAAACATGCATCATTTTTAAGCAAGACTAGGATGTGTAATGAAACTTGATTTTTTTTTCCTTGAGGGCATCATATGCAAATACCATGGGTTTCCTCGCCTTGAGCTAAATCGGAGGTCTAAAGGAAAAATGTTTGCTTACCTTTAAATTACATCCTGTGTTTCAGCTTTATCTGCTTGATCTCAAGAACAGAAATCATGCCATGGTCTTCTCTAGTCAACTTCCAGGCAGGCAGGTGGGCAGTCCTAGGACCTCCTAGACAGAGGTCCTAAAGATAACTGTTCTTGGGGAATCTCTGAATCCTACAAGGCACTTTAAGTGTACACATCTTCAAGTCAAAATGATTTCAGGCATTTAAATGCTGGAATGGGAACATTGTGACACTTGACAGTGAAAGTAGATTTGCACTAGGAGCACTTTGCTGTTGTGGTTGCACCAATAAATGGCATCCAGAAGCAATTCCACAAACTTTTCTTATGGAATGAAAGTAGCTGTTTCTTTGTCTCTCTCAGAGTGCAGTGTGTGTCATGTGGTGGGTACCTTTTCATAGGGCTACATCAGGTGCCAGATCAGAGAACTGGATGAGTTAGAAAAGCCCCAATGGCCTTTGGTCTTTCACAAGCACACTTTCACAGTACCTGCATGCTGTTATCTGGCTTATTTGTGAGTATTACCCAGTATGGCAACACGCTGTTTTGACAAGGATCCCATTTGATTAGTATTGTGTTTTGAATTTCATAGGGCTGTACTTCTAAAGAAAATCTCCTTCCCCTTTTAAAAATAAATTGACTGTAAATTCCACTTGTGTTCAAGGAACCTCTTTGTTCCCTTTGAGCTCTCTTTCTAAGGATAAAAGATGAAAATTCAAAGAAATTGTATGATGAAGCAGAAAAGTAAGGGGAAGTCACGGGGGAAGATGAACAAGCTGAAAAGAGAACACAGTGAGGAGCCTGAATGTATGGGAGGTACTGAATGGTGTAAGCATTTATCGTTATTGTTTGCCATTTTTAACAGAGTACATTAGATGTAGATTGTGTTTTATAAAGCATTCAAAAGGCAAGTTCTCCCTCCAAGGAGCTTGCTCAATGCAAAAGGAAACTAAAAGGGTGTCAATGTTTATCTGTAATCACACTCATGAAAGCATACCAAGTCTGGTTCAGCTCAGTAAACAGAGGATCTATTTAACTCTTATATAAAAGTTCATGTGTTACTCAATGAGATATCTCTAGATCTAAATGTGTTTACCCTTGTTCATGACCAATGTTTTTGTGCCCATAATCTCATTACCAGACTTGTCTTGCTTGGTTTGACATGTAGCCGTGCATCCTGATTTCTTTTCCTGGTGATTGCCTTTCTGTGACATTGTAAATTACCTACACATAACCCAAGTCACTTAATGAAATTTTTATATTTTTTCCTCGATAGCAGCAGTTTCTCTCTGCACTGAGAACAGAAGTTGGGTAGTATCAGCAGTTATTTTTGCCAGTGTATGCATAATGACGCAAGAGAGAGTATTTCTCATGCGTCGGGGAGTTTTATTTCTACTTCAGAGCTTAGAATAGGGAAATAATGCTGAGTGTGGGTATTTGTAAGTTATATCCTGTCTGAGTACAATGAGACCTGTAGACTGTCCAGCTGGAGGACTATCTTTTACATAATCTATAATAACATGGTAGTACTGCTTAACAGGGCCACTGATAAAAGTAACTCCCTTGTCAGAATCTGATGCAAGGCTCCAGTGCATTCCTTTTGGGAGATAACTTTTCAGTAGAACTTTATATGTGTTGGAATTTTGTCTAAGCAGATGGGTAACTAGAAAACCAAAATGGACTATGCTTGTGCAGTAAGTGTTTTGTGGTTTTATAAGAGTTTTCCAGCTCAAGGGTACAGTGGAGCTGCTGTGGAGTTTGCCACTTTGGTCATATATTTGGCTTTACAATCTTGTTGAGAAACCTGAATATCTCTACTCAGTGCCTTATGCACTGGGGTTTGGGGATCTTTCTTCATTTCTGGGTGAGATCTAGCAAACTCATTTACTGTTCTAAACTGAATTTGTGAACGGGAACCTACTTACTATAGCAGGAACCTACTTACTGTGGAACAGGAAACTACTTACTATACCAGCTCTTTCTAATTACATGACAGAGCACTATAATAGCATTAGTATGTTGTGCTGGATCTGTAATATTCACTCTTCCCACACTGATGTTATTGAAGCAAAAGTATCCTGGGGGCCAGGTTGGCTGCAAAGACTTTGATGCCATCACCAGAGGATTTGAGTGGTCTAGGTCCAACTAGGTTTTTCCTTCAGATAGCCAATTAGGTGGTTTGATGCTTTTTGTTTAGATTGCTCAACCAGGATGTGGGAGATGTTGAATCATCTCCCTTCCCTATTTAAAGGGATTATGAACCCAGATTTACTCCTTTACAGGAAAGTCCCCCAACTCCTAAGAATCTTGGCTAAGATGTTTTTCTATCCGTCCTCTTAAAGTGAACCCTTTTTGTGACAAAAAGGAGATCAGGAGCCTGCTTGCCACCATGGTGGGTTGACTGGGATTCCAGGGGAAGTTTGCTCAAATATGTAGTTTAAGAAATTCAGACCTTAGGCAGAAATAGAAAGTGATTCCCAGGGAGCACTCTGACCTCAGAGCTGTTGAGTAAGCCTGGGCATGGGTAAAGGCTTCGCTTTCTCCATGGATGGCCTTTTGGAAGTAAGAGCTAGTCTGTATGGTGAAAACCCAGGAGTATTGGGTGTCAGACCCTCCCTGGCAAAGGATCCTGGCTGCCTGGCAGAGATGCCTGCTTCCTGAGAGGGGAAAGCTCCTCTCCCTGGAGTTTCTTAGGGGCTGGTGCAAGAGCTCTTGGTGTGCTGCCCCAGCTCTCGCACACCACTTCCTTGGCAGGGACTCTGCTCATACCTGGCAGAGGAACACCACAGCTCTGCCTGTTCTGGTCAGGGGCTTCTCTCTGTAAAGTCCCCTGGTATTGCTCATTCAAATGCAGAATGTACTCTTGTTTCCCCTGCTGATGTTAAAAATACATGCGAGAGCAAAAGTTAAAAAACAGAAGCAGTCAAGTTCAACTGCTTTGATATGAAACTACCCCCCAGCCCTTCCCTATGCCTGAAGCTACACATGACAATGGCAGTTTTGGTGTGGAGAAAGAACTTGTTGGGTATCTCCTTTTGTACTTTAGCTCATCAACTGTCACTCCCTGCTGCTCTTACTTTGATTGTCATTGTTACTTACAAGTGCTCAAACCTTGGGATTTCTATGGTCTACTTTTTTCTGATACTTCTTGTCTGGACTTGTCAACACTTTGAAAGTGCCTAGACTTTCAAAACATGTCTACATGAAGGCAGAAAAGGGTATTCTCTTTATTCTCTGTGAATACAGTAACCATTGGTAAACATGAACAGAGAGCAAAGGCCTTGGTCAGAATTACAGGCATTTTTAAGAAAGGATAAACTAAACTCTTGTGTTTCATTTCATAGTATTTTCATTATGTGTTTGCAATAGTTTATGCAAATTTTCTGGTGAGAAATTGCATATTTTATACATTTTGTAAAATTACCACTTTCTAAAATTGGATTTTCTAGTATTTTTTTTCAAAGTCATATAGAAGACATTCCATGGAGACTGCTGTGCTGTTGCCAGCTGCATGCCAAATCTCCCATTTAACCTATGTGCCAAATGGTATTTAGTAAAATCTGCTGCTTTCTGCGTAACATTTAGCATGTGGTTCCACAACTGTTACAAGTTGATATGGAAACATTGGTGTGCTGCCCCCAGGGTTATATATTATTAAAATCTAGTTTAAAGCTCTTTCAATGAGCGCTGCTAACTCCTGGTAAGTGGGAACATTCTACCAAATGGGTACAAATGTGGGAAAGATGGTACCAAAAAGAGTGTCACTGCCAGTCTGTAGTCTGACCTGTGCCACGAGTCACTTTTTCTCATTGTCCCCCATGTGTGTCAGTACTCCTGTTGGAGACATTATAACAGACTGGGGAGGGGAACTAGTTGGAAAATTCCACCAAAGGATTTTAATAGTTTTCATTAGGATCTGTTGTGTGATCTGAGGGATGGTCTGTCTGCCCAAACGCTTGTGTCAGTATGAAGGAGCAAGCTGCAATGCCTGAGTCCTGGGACAGTATCAGTAAAAAGTAATAAAAATCACTGTGGTTTTGTGTTGAGCATGAAAAATGTTATACCTCATCTCAGCATTCACATCTCACACCTCCAAAGCAGTGCATACTTTTGAAAACAGATTGAAAAAAAAGAGAAAGTTTTAACACATTGATGTGGTCATCACCTTTATTATCAGACAAAGCTAATAGCTAAAGTCAATTTGAATTCATGAAGACTTTTGTCTCCTCACCTGCTTTCAATTCCAGACAATGTTTTTGATATATTTATTATTACTATTATTATTATTACTCCCTGAGTGGTCTTTTTGGTCAGCTCTACCCCCTTGCCCATGGAAAGCCATTGCACATGTTTTAAACTGTTGTAACTCCACTGATTTTGACAGGACTTCTCTTGTCTGATGAAAGAGCAAAGAGAGTCATGCTGAAGAGTTTTGCAGCCACAGACTATTATCACTGTATGCTTTGCCGTCTGAATAGGTAAGTCCACAGCTGACAATTTTTTCTGCTAAGCAGTGTGATGGGATTGCAAGACCCTTTAGACTGCTAAGTTCATGGCTCCTAACCTCCAGAAAGCAGAGCTTTAGAAAGGAGCATTGATGTGTGAACACTTGGTTTAACCAGAGCTCCCAGTGTTCTTGGGTCTACTAAGAACCTCTGCAGAATAAAAAGCCTGCAAACAGTCAGTAAAATGAAGCTGACTTTCCTGGCTTCTGATGATAACAAAAAAATGCATGGAAGGCTCCTTTTACTTCTCTAGAATTCCATTATTTTTTGTTTGGTGTTTGAGATCTTCCTTATTGTGTCCCTATTGAGAAAATGTTTGCAGAGAACTAGTCACAGGGGTAACAAAAATATTTACTTCTCAGAAGATTAAGATTGGTATAACACAGACGAAAGCTGTTTTAAAACTTTCTAAAAAGCATGGTAAAATTACTTTTAAGAGGGTGAACTCAATAGTAACATTTCTATTGAATTCGTTATGAAACAGGCACTGTCTCATATGTAAAAGGAAAGAACAAAAACGTGGGAAATGGCTTCTACCATCCCTCCTACTATATAATGTACAATTGTATATGTGCAATTTGTTCACTCTTTTCTGAGCCTCAGCTCCTTCTTGTCAAGTTTGAGGAAACTTTTTTAAAAGCAGTACCATCAGAACCAAGGCTAGCATAGTAAAAAATAGAGTTAATTTTTAGAGATACCACAAGGAGGAAAACAGATCAGAAAAGGAGGAATTTCTAGCTGCAAATATTAGATGACACCTGCGTGAAGTCCTTTGCTTGCTATTGACACAGGACACTTCTTTTTGCCAGGGGACAAAGTCACTCTACCTGTTTTGCCACTTCTTCCTTGGAGTTAGTCCCTTAAGCACTAGCAATCTTGACATACCTTGGAGTAACTCTTTTTAAAGTGTGAAGACTATTTTATTTTAATTTGCAAAAAAGGTTGCAACACTTCTAATTTGTTCAGTAAGGGCCTTTTCTGAATAACTCCTCCTGACATCTGTAGGAATCTGCAATCCCACAGTGCTATGTCTCTTGATACGTCTGAAGTTTGCTATTAATTCCCTACTGATACCTATACTTTTGAACCCCTCTCCTGCATTTAGGTTCTGTTTCACCAAATGTGTTTTCCCAAAATCAGCTTTTGCCTAGGATGTTCCTTTTTGTGGTATTGCATGTGATATGTAAAAAAGGAGCATGATTTCTTCAGCTATGTCCCATACTTATACTATAGACAGAGCTGTACTACACTGTGGTATAGTCAGCTGTGCTGTGTGCCAGCTATACACAGTATATGACGGTAACAGAAACAAGGGGATACCAGAATTGGTTCATTCACCAGGAGGAGAGAACCTTCCCAATCCTTGGATTCAAGCTTCCTTGAGCTGGTTCATAGCAAAGCTGCAGAAAACTTAACATGGTATTTCACAGACTCAGAGCGAGGGGGAATGAGCTCCTCTCCCTGCTATGGGACAGACAGCAACCATGATCACACTCCACTCTGTAGTGGAGAAACTCTGGCAGAGGGGTGGCCTCTAATGTAAGTTTTACCCTTGTCTCTGAAATGAGCCAGACGATGGCCTCAGGCACTTCACGTGACCTGGAATTGTTCCTGATTGTGTAAGTGTCTCTGTTCCAATATTGATTTTCCCCAGCTCCTTTCACAGTGTTGTCTTAGATGTGGATGAACACCAAACAGGTACTTAGCCTGATATTTCTGAGTAATCTTGTTGGCACCCATGGTGATGCTGGACCCACACAGCAGTGGGAGACATGAGAATGTCTGCTGGACCAGGGCTCTCCTGAGTCAAAGCTTTTTAAAGGTATGCTGTCTGAAGCTTTTAGCTCAGCACACATGAAGCTGGCAGATGTAGTTACCTTCCTCTCGGGCAGAGTTTTATGCAACATGGCAGAAATATGTTAAATGTTTCATGGAAATAAATGAAAGCTTCACAGACTGAGCAAGAGAACACCAGGAGAAAAACCCCGTGCAATATACTGGTACAAAGCACCATGTTTAGGCACAGTAAATAGTCAGTTTTACATAAATAATGTAGTTTATTCCCATTACAAATAACAAATCACAGACGCATGGTTTGTGCCATTTCTCTCTGCTGACTTCTAACTTTCCAGTCTTCTGCATTAGATTCATTACAGTTAGTGTACAGTACTGATAAATTTAATTTTTGACAATTCATGTGATGCAGATGTAATTTTTTTCCCTGAACAAATAGCAGTGCCAACAAAATTTAGTTTTTAAGCTTAGTGTTGTTACCATTGAGCTGTAACCAAAGGTTGTTGTCGTTATTGGAAGTTTTTTCTTGTGTGGTATTTTGTTGTGTTTTTTTTTAATAAAGGTTTTGTAAGGGACTGAGCAGATGAAAGAGTGGGGTCTGGTTTAAATTTCTAGGATGAAATTGCAGAATTTCCACTCAACATTTAGGACGTTTATAGTACGTTTTAGGCAGAGGATCAGGCTTTTAATTTACAACTGCATTTGAACTTAGAAAGTGAAACTGTTTAAACGTGGAATCTCACATTAAAACTTGTTTTAAAATCTATTTCTACATTTAAATTTCTTAGAGACTTCAGGATAAAATATTACCGTGTAAGACACCTCTTGTACCAAGGGATTTTTGCCTCTTCAAGAAGTGTTCAAGGAAAATTGAAAGGAGATCAACCAAGTGCATCTTGTTGATATTTCCCATATTGCAAAACTATTTTAGCTACAGATACTTCAAAGCAGTGCTGGTAACTGTCTTGCTGGGAATTGTAATTGAAGAGGATAATACCACTGGGATAACCAGACATGTCTCAGCAAAGAAAGGGATTAGAAAGAAATTGAAATCTCTACTATTGGTAGCTAACTCCTCATTCATGATTTCAGTTCTCCTCATCACTGTTTTTCCAGCTTGTAACTCCAGAAACAAAACTGCAGAGCTATGGCAGCGTTTTGGCTCCCCACAACCTAACAGATTAGCTCTGACAACAGAGATATAGTTGAAGAAATTCCTGCCTCCACAGCTTTGAAAAGACTGCCAACTATTGCTCTATTTGTATCTTGTTGCATGCTTTTGGGATAATTATAAGTAATTTTGGATCTCAAGCATTTCATAATTTTTCTGGTCCTTATGCTGTTCAAAGTACAGTGAATCTCTCATTTGTTTCCCAGAAAACTCCTGGATTATTGTGAGGCAAAGTGAGCCTCTGAATTTTGGAGGGACTGTTACATGAAAGCACAGCTCTGGTAGGAAGTGTTCTTAGTTTCAGACTTCTCAGGTGAGGGCAATAACACACATATGAAGAAAAGCAAACCTGGACGCCTTAGATAAAAAGGTGGGGAGAGGAGTCTTATGTGGTTGGCTGCCTTAGTATACAAAGCTCAGAGAAAATTTGAATGAAAGGCAAATAGAGGTTGGGAGGGGAACAAGATAAAATTAAACATGACTTTACAGAGTTGGATTGTGTCAGAACAATAGACTCTTTGAAAAGCTGTTTCCTACATAAAGGAAACATACGTTTCCTTCCTGGGAATTTCAATTAAGCCTTTTCGTGGAATCTTGTTGGATGCAATGATAAGGGAGCTGTGAGAAACAGGTATGCTTGGAGCTGCCTAAAAAAGAGCGAGTACTGCTGAGTGCTAATAAATACATGGTGAGGAAGGAATTAATGAGCTGGGTGCTGTGATGGCAGAAAGTATACAGGGTGGAGATAGCTGTGGAAGGGAAGTACCTTGTTGTATATGGTGGGTGTGCTGCTAATGTGATCTTAGAGTGGTCAGGTGAGGAATATCCAGCAGAAAAGAGTGAAGCTTACTGCCCTGATTCAAAGAGATTAATTTCATTTAAATATTGCACATGCTTTTTACTGTTCCATTAAACAAACATGAACTGAGACTGAAGCATGCCCAGAGTGGTCAGAGGAATGGAGGGCTTTGTGCTGGAAAGAAAGCAGAAAGTGGATGCTGTATTTAGTCTGGCAAAACAAAGCCTTAGAGGGGACTAAGAGTGCTTCTCATTAACAGTATAAATACCTGAGAGGACGCCAATGAGCAGATGGGGCTAACCTACCTGTGAATAGAAATGTGCTCTTCAAATGAGAAGGTGCTTCCTAATCAGGGAACAAATTTTCTAACGAGAAAAACGTTTTGCAGTGGGATTGGTCAAGCACTAGCATAGGTACCCAGAGGCTGCCAAATCTCCATCCTTGGAGCTGTGCAAAACTTGACCAGATGAGACTATGTGCAACTTGATCCCTCTTTGAATTTAAGCAAGAGAGTGGCCTAGATGACCTCCAGAGGTGCCTTCCACCTGAATGATCCCATGCTCCATTAGAACAAAGAAGTTCCCAGACACCTTTCACAGCACAAGAGTGAGAAGCAAAAGGAAAGAAAGGAAAAGTCCTCAAAACTCAAAATGCTGTTAAGGCAGACCTTTACAACAGGATTGTTTTGTACATGTAGGTGCTAGGCAGGAAAGAGATCTGAGGACCAGGATGTTCTTTCCAGGCTATGAACCTTGCAGGGCAGACAGGCAGGGACAAGTCAGAACATGTCTTACCATCTCTTTTGGGTCTCACAGCTCAGCAGCAATGAGCACTTTTTGATAGAGAAGAATTTGACAACTTATTTTGTTGTATATATATACTTGTATATACTTTAGTCCTTTAGAAATGCTCTCAATATAGTTTTCACAAGATTCAGGTTATTTTGCAGGAGAGCTGAGAATGGCCGAGTAATGAACCAAAAATGGTGATGAGAGGCAGAATTAGGATATAGAAAAGGATTGTGGGGGGAGGGGGAAGTAAAATAATCAAAAGAGAATTGAAGTGAAGAAGGAGAAAGATGTGGTCAGGGGAAGCCCAGATTTGCTAAAGAGACTGCAAAATCAAATTTCTTTGGCAGGTCCAATGGCACAGCCTCTCCTAAATAATTTAGAAAGTGAAATTAATTGATGAAACAAAACTGACCTGACTTTTATTTTTGCATCATGGAATTATAGTTCTTGCAAAAGACGGGGCATTAACCTGGGCAGAGTCAGCTACAGTATTTTGACTCAGGTCTCTCTCCCTAACTCCTCTTCTTCTCCAGGTAGTCTATGTGACTTTTGTAGGATCATCTCTAGAAGAAGGAGACAATTATTTCTTCAAGCACATTCACCCCTGAGACTGGCAGGAAAGATCCATTTCTTGTTTGTAATTCAGTTTTCTACCAGTGTCATTCCACTGAAATGAATTCAGGCAATTTGGCTCTTAGTCCTTTAGAAATGCTATTAAGACAGAAATAGATTTTTGTTGTTGGGGCTGATACCTTTGTGAGCTAAATAGAAATATTAAAATTGGATGCCCAGGAAAAAATATTTTTAATAGCTTTTTTTTTGTTGTTGGGGGTTTTTTGTTGTTTGTTGTGGTTTTTTTACATTGAAGTAGCAGGCAAAAAATAAACATACAAGGGGGAACCTGAGTAATTTAAAAGATATTTTCATGTGAAATCATATCTTGTTCACTGCATTTGTTTGTATCTGAAAGGAAAAATTTCACATGCTTTTGGTAATTTTTGGATTGAGATACACCTGTTGTTTCTGATGCTAAAGAGGTATTAAGGCTCAGCTTGCCCTAAGCTCTGTATCCAAAATTAAGTATAAACCTTCATGCAATTCTCCATATATGAGCAAGGAAGTCTTGGCATCTGTGAGGTGCAGGACAGCTATACACTCAAAACATGCAGCTTTTCTCTGATTTTGCACTGTTTCAGAATTTCACTGAGAGCCAGGGCATGGCTTTCTGCTTATTGGTACCGCGCAATCTGATGCCTCTCAGGGGACCGTCCTCACCGCTTGGGTGGCTGAGTGTGATGCAGATCACCTGCAGCACACACCCCAGTGTCGCTGCTCTCAGCCTGCGTTGTGAGCTCTGCATGCATAATGTGTGTGAGTGAGGGGGGGTTGCTTGCCGAGGTGGCAGCTGCCCTGCTCTCCCAGCACAGCCATGGGCAGGGACACAGTTACGAGAAATGAAACAAGAACCTCCCCAGGAAAACCAAAACTTTGAATTGTTTGGAAATGCCCTGTGTTCATTGCCCAGAGGCAGACGACAGTGGATGGGCGGGCATCTCCCAGTGACTCAAAGACCCAGTGCAGTTACGCATATCCGAATGACGGAAGACGTCATTCTGGGGAAGCCATCACGCACTTTCGGTTGCATTGTGTGACACCCAAGGATGTCACAACAGACAAGTGTGATAGCCTGGTAGTTGGACATTCAAGAGAGGCCAAGCAAAACCCAAAACATGTCTGTGCTTGTACAGAAGATGAATTCTCAAATACTTTCTTCCACTTCTCTTGAATGCTCAAGTTTTTCTTTTCCTCTGTGGTCAAAACAGTAACTGTCTCACAAGCAATAACCCAGATCAGCTACAGACATTTGCCTCTGATCATGTCTTTGTATTGCACACGTTTCCTGTCAGGACACATTGTCTTTCTCACCACAGCTATAGTTAGTAGGATTGATACTCTGAGTGGCTAAAAATTTGCTCTGCATCCTCTTATGAATCTTCTGGTCTTTGAGGGTCATCTCTTAAATGTGTCCTTACTACTACCCCTTCCAATGTCTCCTTTCAGCTTTAGCAGCACTCAGTTGTAAGTGGTCTCTACATCTATCTCCTGCAGTGTGGTTTCTGTGTCTATCTCCTGTTTTGGATCTCAAATACCTTCCCTTATCTGATCCACCTTTTCTAGGTGGACTGGCTGCCCTCCACTCCTGAGCCCTCTATCTGCAGCTTTTCTGTCTTAGTGGAGGACACAATGTATCTTGAAGGCCGTGCTGCTGCAGCACACCCAAAAAACAGTCAAAGGAAAGCTGTATTATCTCCAAGGTGCCAAGGACTCCTCTGCAGGGGCTTGAATCCAGTGCTGGACCTGACTACCTTGTCACTACCTGGACCACTACAAAAAAAAAAAAAAGACCACCACCTCAGGAGGTAGGAGTTGCGACTGGTGCGCAGTTCTCTATGTAGAGGAAGAGAGAGGGAAGTTTGAACTTGGTGTGTGTGGAGGCAGCAAAGGATGGTGAGTGCTTGGGGATTGGTTTGGAAGCAAGCCACAGCGACAACAGGGAGGTTTTGTCCATGAAATCTATGAAGAGTCAGTCAGTGGCAACATCACAGCCTCATGTGGGATGCATGGTGGATGCACCCCAGCAGAGACATGGTTGCATCACCCTAAGTGCCAGATGCATCCTTCATTGTGTTGTCTCATGCTTACATTAGAGAAGCCAGTCTTTATTAGAATTGTTGGAAAAACACCAGCAGTCCATGGAAGGTTGGTCCTTTCTTTTCCTCTCAGGGGGAGGACTGTCAGTGATGATGGATGCAGGACAGTTTCCCTGCACAAGAAGGCAGGAAATGGTGTAGAGTTTGAAACTTGGCTGCACAGGGCCTTTTCAGGGCAATCTGATCTGAGGTACCACATGGTGAACAAGGTCCTTACCAAAATACCCTTGTGAAAGGAGGTCAGTTGAGGATGCACTGCCAGGTGTGGAAGTTTGAATGGGTGTTAGAACTCCTGGGTCAGATTTTGCTGTCCTGATTTCTGGTTGACAGGTGTTATAATAGAAGTACCAGTCACTTCAGTGGAATTACCTGGGTTATAAGCATAGGCTCCAGTAAACACAGACTCCATAGGATCAGGGAATGTCAGGGAAGATTCTGCTTCATTTAGTCCTTGTTTAAGACAACAATTAAATGCACACAGAAGGTGAAATACATGCCTAAGATCTGCTGAAATTGAATCCATGCTTTAAATGTTTTCTTGATACTTCTTAAGCCAATCACTGTTTCATTTATTACCTCATGGTATCCTTTTCTCTAAACTAAGCTGGAATTACAGCCCTGTAGTTTAGGGACCAAATTTTATACCTGAGTGTCTAAAAATAACAAATTAGCTATTATAAATCCAAGTTATACAACTTGGCTTTGCACTGCTGCTGCGCACAGTGAAGGAACAACAGCAAAAAAAAAAGAAAGAAAAATTATTAGGAGAGATGTTTGCCCTCCAGCTGGACTATGTTCTTGTAAAAGCGATAATCTGCGTCAAAGTGATCTAAACAGAGCAACCAGCAAAGGAAATTAAAACTGTCATTCTTTGACACAGAATACTGCTCAATAAGAATGCAGAACAGCTGTAAGCTAAATGAGCCACATAATGCTTCATTTTTCATGATGTCCTTCTTACAGACTTCACAATAGTGTTACTAGCCTATGGCTCTTCTCTGGTAATTAAATGGTTTGTGCTGGTAAATTATTTCTGCCATTTAAAAATGTATTTTTCATACTTTCTTGAAAAACAAGGAGGATAACCCATAACTTGTAACTGTTTTTGGAATGTGAATTGCTTTCTAAGTCTTCTGAGAGAACAAAACACAATTTCCAGGCCCCAGTCCTTAAAAAAAAGAAAAAAACTGAAACAAACTTATTTGTTTTTACATGCGTGGTTTTAGAGAACAAGTTTTGCATATTATTCTTTATATATACAAATAAAATATATATGCAAATATGTTAATGCCTATTTTATAAATGAAATTAAAAAAAAAAAAAAGATAAAACTCCCTCAAACAATTCAGTCAAACTCTATTTCATTTTGGCCTGGCTGCTTATATGATTTTAGAAAAGAAGATCTTGGCAAATAAAGAAGGTAAAGTATTCCCATTTTAAAGTGCTTTATCTTTCATCCATTTTCACTGTCATTTCAGGCAAGTTTACAGAAACTATTTCCTGAATGGATCTTACTTTGACAAACATGTTCATTACCTTCTGCTTTGCATTTGAAGATGCAGATAACATACTGGTGCTGCTGTGCAAGTTAGATAAGGAAACACTCTCCTTACTGCTACTCCAAGATGGAAAGAAAATACCGTCCCCATCCCTTTGAACAAAAGGGCAATGGAAGTGTAAGCTGCTGCACCAGCCTGGGTGCTGGGGTGCTGCTGAAGGGGCTGTTGGGGAATATTCTGCCTAGAGATAGGAAGAATGAAAGGATCCTCACCTCTTTTCTCCCTTCTTCACTTGAGCCTCCTCAGACAAACTCACCACCTTTCTACTCTGTTTTCCAGCCTCTGAAAGAAGGGAACTTAATTAACCGATCCCATTTGTCCACTTCTGTTCTGTACTGCAGGTGGTTTCACAGCATGAAGCCTATCAGGAGGATACAATAGCAGTATTGCCACTCTCATACCATGCATTAAACAAACATCCCAGGAAGCAAGAGGCTAATTATATAATAAAAGTTTTTTTCTTCCTACATTTGTTTTACTGGGTTTGAGCCTGCGAGGCTGTTATTCAAACTCCTCTCCATGAACACAAGCCTTGACAGTTGCTTCTTTATTATAATATCAGTAGTGTTATTATTAGTGAAAGTCCAGTCCACCTTAAGGCCTCTGAAGTATTATGGCTTTATTAACAGTACCACACATATTGGAACTCTTAATAAGGTACTGGGAGCTCATGAGACTCTAGAGTGAGTAAGACTTAAACAAATGCTTGCCCTCACTATGCCTGTAGTCATTTTCCCTGAGGATAAATCGCCTAAGGAGGAAAATACAACACGGTTAGAACTGCTATTTTATTTCAGAATAAAATATGCAGAGAACATTTCTGTCACAGCAAAGTTAAGCATCCTGTCAAGCAAGTGTAAAGACCTCAGGCCCCACTTCAACTGAGGAAACACCTTTGCTGGCATCAGTCTAGTATAGCTGGGTTTCTCTCTGTAAAATCTCAAATATTTCTTTTATCTTTCTGCCATTAACAGAACTCATACACAGTAAGGATAAATGAGAGTCATGTAACTTTCAAGAATTGAAAATATCTCAAGAAAACTGTAATTTTTCTTGACTGCATTCAGAGTCTTCAGCTGTGTGAGAGGGTCTGGGATTCTCCATTCAGTAACGTTCCTAGTGTGTTTGGGAATTAGTAATCTAGTGGGCAATGATTTTCAAAAGCAGAAATTACAGCAATGGGGCCATCTCCCATGGTTGTTACAACTGCTCTTAATAGGATTTCTGAAGCCAAGGTGTTTCCTTTGCTCTTCTCTGCACTGATGCCCAGGCTGATGTGGTGGTCCTGGCAGTCTTGGTCTCCTTAGAACCCTCACCTTGGCACAGCCTCACAGCCCTCACAGAGGGTTGGTGAATGTGGGTGATCTGCCCTCAGGGCAAAACCAGGAGCTGACTGGGAGCCTAAATGCACCACGATGTATCCTTTTTACACCTGAGCATTTTGACTTGCTGCTTTGCTCTTTTGCCCTTTCGTTAGTCCTTCTCCCACTGGACCGAACTCATTCTTTGGGTGCTGCTGTCATGCCTAGGAGAGACTGCAAAGATTTGACCCTCACATTAAATTGTGAAATAAAAGACTAGAGCTATTTGGGACAACTGGTGTAACCTCAGCTCCATGTCATCCTGCAGAAACCTCTGAAATGGTTTGTCAGTCTTTTCTTCCAATCTGGCATGTTTTTCAGGGTTTATGAGTAGTCACTTGCATCAGTGAGCCTGTGATGATATACGACATACACCAGCCTTGGGTGATAGATAGGAACTACACAGGGACATGACTTTCAAACTACCTATCAAACAAAAGTCTGTGAAGAGTTGTTCAAGAGTTTTTGTTTCCTTGGTATTTTCTTGCAGTTTGTTTTGAAATTTTGGGGAGCAGTGTTGTACCTTTGGACAAAAGCAAAGAAATGGCAATGCAAGTGAGTCAGTAGACTGGTGAACAATCTATTGAGTTTTTTCTTAGACTGAATTTTGATGTGTGTTCATCCTAACAAAAAGCCCCCAACAAACAGAAACACATGGTGAGGTATGGAATTCAGATTAAACAGTTTCCAGCTGGTTCATGTCTGTGCTGCTGAGGAGGCAAAAGAGAGGGGGAAGAAGATGAATAGGGATGAGAATAAGCAATGTGGGACTGGAGGGATTATTGCTATCTTTTAGTTTTGTCATAAATCCTTTCTTAACATATGGTAAGCTATAACCTCTGTTTTAATTGGTGCTGAAGAAAGGGCTACTTTTCAGAGCAGAGAGCAGAAGATACATGCAGCTTTGAGCTTGCGTGCACAGCTGTACCCAGGAGAGACTCCAGTGAAGTCATGGTGGTCCTTGTATGACCTCTGGCAGTCTGCGTTGGAAACTATGTTGCTCAGGCAGATCAGAAAGCAGGGACTGAGCCAGAAGTCTGACTTAGCTACCTCTATGAGTATGCATGCATGCCTAACGGTTGCAAACTCGAATTTAACTCACTTCCATCTCTAAGGACTGCTGACGCTTCCTGCAGCCAGTTTCTTGGCTCGTCATCAGTCAATGGCCCAATACCAACAGGGTGTTCTAACATGTCGCCACTGTTTGTCAGCAGAAATTTGGGGAGAAAAGCCCACCAGCATTATCCATTTTAGTCTGAGAAAATGTCAGAATGCTGAGCAACAAGGCTTAAAATTAAAAACAGCAACAAGGAAAGTGACTGTTCACCATGACTGACTGTAGAGGGTTGATCTTGGCTGGATGCCCAGTGCCCACCAAGAAGCTCTGTCGCTCCCCAGCTGGACAGGGGAGAGACAGTAAGATGGAAAGTGACTCATAGGTTGAGATAAGGCACTTTACTAAAGCAAAATGTGAAAGTTTGCTCTCGCACAAGCAAAGCAGAAAATAACAAGGTTTATTCTCTACTTCCCATCAGCAGCAATGTCCAGCCATGTCTGGGGAGCACAGGCCCTATGAGGAGTGGCTGAGGGAGCTGGGGCTGTTTAGCCTGGAAAAGAGGAGGTTCAGGGGAGACCTTGTTACTCTCTACAACTACCTGAGAGGAGGTTGGAGAGAGGTGGGAGTCAGTCTCTTCTCCCAGGGAACCAGCAGTAGGACAGGAGGGCACAGTCTTAACCTGTGCCAGGGGAGGTTTAGGTTAGACATTAGAAAGAAATTCTTTACAGAGAGAGTGATCAGACATTGGCAGGGAGGTGGGGGAGTCACCATCCCTGGAGGTGTTTAAGAAGAGACTGGAATGTGGCACTTAGTGCCATGGTTTGGTTGACACAGTGGTGTTTGGTCATAGGTTGGACCCGATGATCTCAGAGGTCTTTTCCAACCCTATTGATTCTGTGATTCTGTAATATGAGTTAAAGGGTTTTTTCAGACTTTTAGCCTGTCCGGCTTGCCTTTTAGGAAACGTTAATTTTCCCTAAACCCTTCAGACAGACCTACAGAATGTTTTTATTTTCACTGTTTGATGTTACACGACAGTCTAGAGAACCCATCCAGAAGTAAATCTCACATTAGTGGCAGTCTATAACTCACCGGGAAGTTATATAATTCACCAGAACCTCCCCCCCGCCCCCACTCCACATTGGTTTTATAACCCAAGCTACAGACAATAGGCAGCAGGTAAATAGGAAAGGGAATCTAAGTAAAATAAACAGCATAAATAACACCTAAATATAATTAAATAAGAGAAAAGGGAAAGGTGACACACAGTGATGTTGAAGGTACATGTCATTACATGACTTAGTCATCTCAGAGACCTGGCTAATTGCAGTCTGTTTCTGGATCATTTGTGTGACAGACAGTATGAAATGGTACTTAGGTACCATTCATTGCTCCACAGCACCACTTAAGAGAATCACACAGGAGAGAGCATTTGGATAGCATCCTATCCTCACAATGTCTTTCTTGAGGATGAGTCTTATTCCTGTCTTTTTTTTTGACTCCATGAGGTGAAAGGTCAAATTAGGCAATCATCTTGGAAACACACTCTATTGCTCCAGTGCCATTGCTATAGTTCTCAGAAAAGCTAAAACATGATATTTTAGAAGGTATATAATCTTTTTGGAGGGATCTTCTAAAAATACCACAGAGTATATAGGGCTGTGGTGACAGGAGATTTTCTTCCTCACATTTTTTTTTTTCTTGTGGTAAAGCTGGTGATCCAGATCTGTGTTATCATGAATTTAAACTACTGTACATGTTGGAGGGCTCATCTGTGAACTTAGGATCATGCCACAGGAGCTGCCATAGAAAGATCAATGCCAAAAAACACTTCACAAAAAAAGAAATAATGTCATCACTTCCATTTCTGCTGTGCAATCTAAATCCATCCCTGCTAACAAAGACAACATGAGGTGTCTCTTTATAAGCAGTTACCTTATTCCTAGATGTTCAGATTGTTAAATGAAGGCAGGAAGGAAGGTGAAGGCAGCAGCCCAAAGCCCTGATTTTCCTGACTCACAGCTGTATTCTGACTGTGCCCTCCAGCTGCTTCCACGGAAGTAATGTTTTCTGCTGAGTCACGGTGTGTATGACAAGGCATTTTCCCCTTGTGATTAATCCCTTCTCTAAGAGCAAACCTGCTTCTGATTTCTGCTCTCTCCTGTCCTAGGGAAAGTGCCTGGGTCATGGAAAGAGTGGATCTTCCTCTGTTTTATATAATTTTCCCCTTTTTCCTGGCTAGTGCTCATACCAAGCCTTATCTGTGGGGCATGAGAATAACCACAGCTGCCTTAACCTCCAGTTAACCCATTTACTATCCGTCTTATTAAGCAACCTCTGCTGAGGATGTCTGTAAATGCGTTTTATGGGGATTTTCTTTGGCACAAACTGCTGTGGTAGCACAGTGCTTGTAGTACTCCTGCTGCCTTTGCCGCTCTCACTGTATATTGCAACAGCTTGGGCAGCTGGTTTCCACACACTGTCACAAGTTAAATCACTCTTGACATCAGTGGATAAGCTTTCCCCAGACTGCAGCCCAGCCCCAACCAAGCCGGGACAGGAATCCGGGTCCTGAGCTGTGTTTTCTCACTCAAGTGTTTGGAGACCTTTTGGATTCAATATCTCTGGGCTGACCTCACTTGGGCCACTGAGGAGCACACCGACCTCCAAAGTCACAGAGCTAGAGGCACCTCTTTTCAGCAATAGCAAACAGTGTGTGCTGAAGCAGGTTGGGTTCAAAAGTAAACCGTGGGGTTCAAATCCTGCTTTTAATAAACTAGGTGCCCATATGGGCCAGTGATTTGTTTTTCAATGTATCACATGTTTCAGAGAGCAAAGTGTCAGGCTTTTGTATTTTTTGGATAAGATTTTTTGAAAAGCCTTTCCAGTGAAATCAGAGAGATTGCCTGGAAAAAGATAACATAGATAATGCTGCAGGACATCAGCATGCATCAGGCACAAGAAGGAACCACAACTTGGCCGAACATTGCAGACTGAAGGCTTGTGTTTGTCGAAGGTGTTGTCATTTCTGAAACAGGAGGGGAAAGGCAAAGTTGCTTTCAGTTAGAGACTTGTGGCCAGGGCTTGATCAAAAGTTTAAGAAATGCAGAGCAGTACAAGTGGGAAATCCTAGGAAAAAATAAGCATTCATATGCGCATTGAAGAGTTGTCACAATTTAGCTGTACCTGAAACATAATCTTTAATTTCCTTTGTACAAAGCCAGGGTTACAATGTCTCTTTTGTCTTATCTCTCTGCTCTCCACAGCTGGTCAGTCCTGACACAAGGAACAGCTGTCACAACATTGCTACAAACAGAAGGTTAGGATGAATGGATATCTGGATGTGAGCTGCATCTACTCTATCTGAAGTATGCACTAAGGCTAGATGGCTAGGAAGGTGGGGGAAATGTAAATGAAATTTGGCAATTGTGAAACCTCCAAATATCCTAAATATTAACAGAAGAAGAAACAGATTGGATTTTTTCGATGTTAGACCACCCTTGACAAATATTGGATGTTGGAGCATCAGAGAACTGTAGAATCATTTAGGTTGGAAAAGATCATTAAGTCCAAGGGCTAACCCAGCACTGCCAAGTCCACCACTAAACCATGTCCCCAGGTGCCACATCTACATGTCTTTTAAATACATCCAGGGATGGTGACGCAACCACTTCCCTGGGCAGCTTGTTCTAATGCCTCACAACCCTTTTGGTGAAGAAATATTTCCTAACATACAGTTTAAACCTCTGCTGGTGCAACTTGAGGCCATTTCCTCTTGTCCTGTCACTTGTTACTTAGGGGAAGAGACCAACACCTACCTGGCTACACCCTCCTTTCAAGTAGTTGTAGAAAGTGATAAGTTTCCCCACTGAGCCTCCTTTTCTCCAGGCTAAACAACCGCAGCTCCCTCAACTGCTCCTGATAGGACATGCACTCCAATCCCTTCACCAGTTCTGTTGCTTTTTTCTGGACACACTCCAGCAGCTGCCTTTCTTATAGTTAGGGGCCCAAAACTGAGCACAGGATTCAAGGTGTGTCCTCACCAGTACCAAGTACAGGGGGATGATCACTGCCCTGGTCCTGTTGGCCACACTGTTTCTTTTACGAGCCCAGGTGCCATTGATTTTCTTGGCCACCCGGGCACTCTGTTGGCCCATGTTCAGCTGGCTGTTGACCAGCACCCCAAGGTACTTTCCAATGGGCAGCTTTCCAGACTGCCCCAAGCCTGTAGTGCTATGTGGGGTTGTTGCGACCCAGGTGCAGGACTCAGCACTTCACCTGGGCATTGGCCCATCAATCCAGCCTGTCCAGATGCCTCTGCAGAGACTTCCTACCCTCCAGCAGATCAACACTCCCACCCAACTTAGTGTCATCCGCAAACTTACTGAGAATGCACTTGATCTCCTCATCCAGGTCATTGATAAATATGTTAAACTGCCCTGGTCCCAACACTGAGCCGCAAGGAACCACTTTTGACTGACCACCAGTAGCTTCAAGAGGCAACAACTTCAAAGCAATGAACTAGTGAAAGATGCCACTGGAAGAGGTGTGTTGAGTTAACAGAAGTCCCCCGGGGCAGCCTGTAGAGTCGCAGCAAAATGTGCTGCTGCTTCAGAGGCTTGTGTAGCTCTGCTGAAAGTGCTGCCGCTGCTTTCACATCCTGTTAGATTTCAGGAAGCCTTTCTCACTTGCCCTGAACATGAATGACACAGTTTCAATCTCAGTTCTTTGCAGATGTTTTGGTTCATTTCAGAGTAAAAAAGGAACAGGAAAGGCTGTCCCTTGACCAGAAACCAGGGGTACCTGCTGAGAATGAAACAAAGAAGCCAAAAAGGTTTGCAGCTGGCTGAAATGCTGGAGGCACTTACTGTATTTCCTGGGAAGCTAGTGAAGAGAAAAAAGATAGCGTTATCCCCTTATATCCCTTCCCAACTTTCTAAGCTCTATGATCTGATTTTTCACAGTTTGGTGACTCACTGACCCAAAGGTTTTCAGTGCCTCTTGAGAGCCATGGCTAGAGAGTATAATAGCAAGCCCACTAAAGGGAAAATGCCAAGAGAACATAGCAAGCGCAAGAGCTGTTGGTCAAAGCTTTCCAGGATTGTGCAGGGTCCTCTCCCACTTCCTTTTTCTGTGAAGGAGACCATGATGAACTTCCCATGTGTGAAGAAATAGCAACGCCCAGCTGACTCTGTGGCTGCTAGCTGTAGAGATATTACAATAATTAATCAAATTGGCAGTCCCTCGAAGTTAGCTACAGCTGGTCTCTTCATTGTACAGGCATGGAATTGAAACTACAAGCTGTCTTGTCCAAAGACACACAGTGCATTAGTGTCAAAGCCCATATGAAAATCCTTGGGGCCAAATGCTATTTCAAATGCCCACATTACCAATTATATACATGATCAAAAGTATTTCACTGGCATTTTGCATTCACGTGTCTTTCCTGATAATTCAAATCATGTGACAATTTAAATTCCTATGTTTAATGTTATAAGTAGAGGTAAGAAAACTTTAGGCCTGAAAGTTAATCATAAAATGCAATGAACCTGAACCCAAGGGTAATTTGCTGCCTGTTTTCTAGAGATGATGTTTCAATAACCAGGGCTTCTTAAAGGAATAACCATAACCTTGATGCTTAATCTGCTGAATGCAAATATGCAGATTTTCCCCTGGTAGCATGGGCTAAGAGAGAGCCCGGGCAGCTCTAATAAGAAAAGCAGCAGAGCACATTGCAATTACATAGCAGGTTTTTCTCAGCATCACCAGAACTCTGTTATAGTTGACAAACAGCTGTTTGTAGTTTAAACACGCATTCATGAGGACTGCAATAGGTGTTTTGTCATAGCACTAAATGCTATACTCCATTCTTCCAGATTCAGGGTTTGCTACAAGCCATACTTGTTCCCTACAGCTTTTAAAAGATACTGTTCTTTATGAATTTTCTCTGATAATGTAGACTGTATCCCTAACTAGTGGGGTTTTAATAAACTTCCAGGTCTTGCAGGCTAGAAGAGAAATGAGATGGCACTGTCTAAAAAAAGTTACAGGAGCTATGGCTGGAAAATATTTAGCTATCAAGCACCACCACATTCCTCTCTACAGTTGTGTATTCAGAAGTCTGTCACTGCAAGTCTAATCTTTATTTTATTTTGTTTTTAATAATATTTATTTTTGCTGCAATATCATAGAGTTACAGACATCAGGCAAAACTAGACAAGACTCTACAAGTGTTTTGGGTTTGTTTGGAAGAATGTGGAACATGTCTGTTTCTTCTGAGTGTGGCTGACTGCATTATCCCAGTATCACTTCTTCCAGCTTCCCTCTTATTTCCTTACCACGTACCACACTATGTAACCACAGCTTTTCAGACTGGTTTTGGGGCTTTGGGCCTTTCACTAGAAAAGGTTTTCAATTTCTTCATCTTTCCCCTGAAGCTGTCATCTTTCCTAATTTCTTTGTACATCCGGGAGTGCCTATTTTTAGCACTGGATGACCTTGTGTTACGCTGCTGATCTTTGCTGCTGAAACATTAACATTCCTGTTCTTATGGATGATTCTCACAGAGAAAAACTTCCTCTTGATCAACTACAAGGGTTAATTGAAAAATAAATTCAGTAAAGCATACTCTAGGAAGAGAAGGGAAGGTGCCTCAGCACTGGGAAATGGTGCAAAACTCCTCAGTTCCCAGTGAAATTCATTGAGGGTTTTGGCAGCTCTGCATGTACCAGCAGCAGAGATTTCTGAGTGAAACTGGCCTGGCTCACTGCCATCTCTTTGGCTGTTGATGCTTTTGCTGGATTTCCTTGGAATCAGTGAGATCACAGCCTCTAAGCACTGCAGCTTCCCAGCAGTATGCTGGGGGAAAGGAAATGGTCACTGAGGCTTTTATAATATTTAGGTTAATATAATTGAAATTTTAAAAAAATTACATATACCAATATCCCCTCTGAAATAGGATGATGTTTTTCTGCAATGGTCTGACAGCTGTGTACTCTTGCCATGTCTCCCTGTTTGACTGCTTTGTTTGTTTTTCAGTAGTGGTGGGGGCTATGTCTCAGTGTCCTTAAGATGGTAACCTTAAGTGGTAGGAATCACCGACCCATAGGAATCAAGATTTTGTATTAGATTAATTATATCAAAGAACACGACTCTGGCAATCTGGACTTCAGTTCTGGTATCTTATTCAGTGAATCCTACCCCTCAGAAACCATGTTTTCAATAGCCTCCTAAATTATTTTGGAGTCACCCTCCTAGGAAAGACTTTCTTACTCTACTCTACTGGAAATGATGCCTTTGAATAATTTGCTGGAAACGGTGGTGTAGCAGAAGCATTATGTTACTGGGTCACTGGACTGCCCCCCAACAAACGAGTCTTTCCATTTCTCAAAGTGTTATGGTGTTTCTCTAGAGTGAATTATACTCAGGTATTTCTAATCAATGTAGCAGACATTAAGATAGCTGGCTATATAGAAGGCATATGGCTATTTCTGTGAGCAGTTAGAAAGTGAACAAATTGCTCCACAAGAGTTTTAGTGGAGCAAGTCATGCACCAAGGCAACACAGGGCCTTGAAAGGTCACCAAGCATTCCCGGTGTCCTCATCACATCTAAGTCCCAGTTACAGAGACAAGAAAATGCTCCCTAATAATGC
Source organism: Pachyramphus minor (assembly GCA_013397135.1). Classification (NCBI taxonomy): domain Eukaryota; kingdom Metazoa; phylum Chordata; class Aves; order Passeriformes; family Tyrannidae; genus Pachyramphus; species Pachyramphus minor. The sequence goes on from VYXB01001449.1 coordinate 166,646, forward strand.
TCAGGGGTGTTATCTTTCCTTGTGCACTTTTTTCCAACCTTCTTTTTCTTGTGTGGCAGAATCAAATTGCAGCAAAAAGTCTCCCTTTATTTGCCAAAGGTTTACTGGGCCAGTGGATGTTGTGATCTTTCTCTCAGACTTACTACATTTCCCTGGGCTGTACCCCACTGGACAGTACTGACAGCTGGGGAAATATGTGTTGTGTGAATCACAGAATCAATAGGGTTGGAAAAGACCTCCGAGATCATTGAGTCCAACCTGTGACTGAACACCTCCATGTCAACAAGACCATGACACTAAGTGCCACATCCAGTCTTTCCTTAAACGCCTCCAGGGATGTTGACTCCACCACCTCCCCGGGCAGTACATTCCAATGTCTAATCACCCTTTCTGTGAAGAAATTCTTCCTAATGTCTAACCTAAACCTCCCCTGTGTCCTCTTGTCCTATCACTAGTTGCTGGGAGAAGAGGCTGACCCCCCACCTGGCTACAACCTCCTTTCAGGTAGTTGTAGAGAGTGATTAGGTCATTCCTGAGTCTTGTCTTTTCCAGGCTAAACAACCACAGCTCTCTCAGCTGCTCCTCATAGGACTTACTCACTAGACTCTTCACCAGTTTTGTTGCCTTTCTCTGGAGTCTGGATTCTACCTTGTAATTAGGCTGAATAATACAGCTTTTTGACTCTATTTTAATTCTCTCTTTTATTGCTCTGAGTACTGATGTAACAGTGACATCACGTCATGTGTTGAGCTACCTGTTGTTCCACCATGATTCACGTGCTAACAGCTGTTCTGCTCTGACCATACTGGCTGTGTCAGGCTGTGAAGACAGATATATTTCCCAGGAACAGTTTAATGTGCTTCGAGGAGATCTGCATGTACTGTTTGTTAGAAGCCTGACTCATTCATTTCTTTGGCAAAACCCCACCAAAATCCATGGCTTTTGGAAAATATCTCCTCTGTTTAGAAGGAAAAAAAACCCAAAACCCATCAACAGTTGGTGAGTTGCCAAACTATTCAATTCCTATGAGATAAAATAGTACACGTATTACTCTTGGGCTGACTGTGGAAAAAATAATGTCGACTGAACAAAGCACATTTACAACATGGAATGCAGTATTAGTCAGCTGCAAGTTTGATGTGTGTTCTAGAAGGGGAGTTCAGCACTTTTTGCAGGGAAACAAAATGGCTGAGAACCTACATGTTCATACTAATCTGTGGGCAGGCCAGGAGATCAGACGGACCTCCTTTAACCTCTACTTAGCAAGGGTAAAAACCTTCCAGTTCTTTGCTTTTGAGGCTCTAGGAATGGAAGTTACCAGAAACTGAAGGCAGTAGTGAAATGATTCCACCAGGAACCCATACCAGTGATTTTTGCAGTAAATGTAATGACTGAAGTAATTGCATGGTGAAGTAACACTCTTGAGCATCTTTTGGCAGAACACTCATGGTAGCATGAGATACACCATAAAGTGCAAAACTTTCCTAGAAATCTGGGGAGTTAATTGAGTACTTATTCTATACTCAGTATGGACATGACTAGTTCAAAAGCTTAGGTATAGAGGATACAGTATCTAAAATATAAAATTTATCTTGCTGTTAAGGTCTGACCCTTGCCCTGTATCTTAGGGTTTAAAAACATGTTGCTAGAACAGATTTTCAATACTGTATATAGTCTTTCCATTGGGCAGGGAATGGAGAAGCACATGACAACATTCCCTTTCTTGGAATTTGCAGTTGATCTTTGGTACTACCAGTATTTTGTATTAAATTTCATGGACAAAATACAGGGATAGGAAATTCACTGAAGACTAAACTGCCTGTGGAAGGTTGCCATGAAGAAGGGCTGATGAGACCAGAATCTGTCTTTGTGTATGGTCTCCCCAGGTTTAACTTATTCCTCTGCTACAGAGCTGGGCAAATGGTCCTTGCAAGAAGCTCAGTTTTAGTTTCCCCACCAAATGTGTATTTTCTCCAGAATGTCTTGCTTGTCCTATATCTCCTAGGAAAGCAGGCAGATTTTCTGGAGGATGGCCATGAGATACTCCCACAGCCTGTGCCCATGGACTCTGCAAGGCCTCTGCTCTGAGAGAAAGGCGTGGGATGCTGGGGAAGGTGATGGCAATGGGGCTGGGGCAAGGGGAGGAGGCTGTAGAAGGCAGCAGTAGGTGAAAGGCATGGGGGTGCAGCCCCAGTCTGGGGAAATGCTAAAGCATTTGCAAGGTGCTGAGTTTTTTAGCTGTACCAGAATTATGCTAGATAGGACCATCTGGAGTACAAGGAACATGAAATGGTCTCTGATACAATGCAAAAACAATTATCCCCAAATGAGTTACTTGATTTGAAAAATTACTCATTTTTTTGGCAATGGAAAACAACTTGGAAAACTTTTTTTAAAAATAAGTATATCAGTCTCTCAGAATACTTTACATTTCTTAGGAATGGCGTGGGACTTTTGGATTGAAAGAGTAGAGTTTTAAAAATAGCAAAATGAACTCCTACTGCCTTTCTAACAGCTAATCAGTAGTCTTATGATAGGAAAGATTCTATTTATCAAACTTGCATGAGGTCCTCTCTGGCTGCTGAGTGATAACTGCCTAGGAAGTACTAAGAATAAAGAAAATTTCCAGAGTTCTGTTTAAATAGCAGAACTCACGGTTGGCCAAAAAGTTTGAAATATTTTTCTTACCTTAAGATACTTATGAGTTTTTACTCTCTTACCTAGCACAATATTGCTACAAAACCTGCCTAGCAAGTTTTTAGAAAAAGTCTTTATTCTACAAATTTGCTTTAACATCTTGGGAATTCTCTGGCTGCAAATTTTGATGAGCAAGAAGCACACGATTGGCACTTAGTTTTTGTGCAAATTCTTGCTTTGTAATGCAGCATTAGGTTCACTGTTTAATAGACCTGTTATTCTTCTTTCTGCTCCAGCACCCGAAAAATCCTATGAGGACTCCTGAATAAGACACCCTGGCTGATATACTGTGTTAAGGAGATACGACACTGTATATAAGAAATGCAACCTGGAGTTTATATTTTGAGAAAGGTTTTGTGTGCTTGTTAGGATTTGTATAATATTAGTAGGCAGTTTAGGTATATTGTAATGATCTTGAGTTTAATCCCTAAAAATCCTACTAGACTAGCTGTATTAATGAAATTGTTTTGGAAACAACAGAGAAGGAGGGACAAATTCAGCTGTGTTTTTGAAAAAGTGTGGTAGCTAGTTAGTGTGGGAAGTTACGCAGAGATCAGTGTAAGATAGACGTGACAGATGGGAATTGTGGCGCTTGTTACCTATGTTCTCACATTAGGGCATGCGTTATTGGGCTTGTTCATCAAATTATAAAATTTGTAGCTTGTGCAATCCATGCAATTTGTTCCTTTTAAATTCCCTCCCTTCAAGTCTCGAAGATAGTGTGTTCCAGTAAATCAACAGCAGAGATTTTTTTTTTCCTTCCTGGTATTTGTCTGAAGCTTCAAATAATGTTGTTTTAGCCCTTAAAAAATGAAAGCAGCCAATAGCAGTTGGACACATCTCTCATTACGAAGTTGGCAGACTACCCTGTGAAATCCCACACACATACCTCTGCCAAGTGGAGAGTGAAAGCAAAATGAGGGCAGGAGAGCCATCACTATATTGTAGAGCTGGCTGATGAGAGGTGCGTCAGCAGAATGACTCTCACTTGACACAAGTAGGTGACTGTGGGGGGTCATGTAAAAACAATTAGGTTTATTTCTCCTCAGGGCTTTATTCACTTCTGGAAATTATACGTAAAAAGGAAGAAGCAGACTTGGAATGAAGTCTGAAGGAACATTGTTTGAAAGTCTCCTTGTGCTGTAACCACTTTCACTGTAAGAGATTTCCCCAAGGATTGATTTGTTTCTGCAGAGTGGTCTTGACCCTTTTAAAAACAATGAAATAATCTTGAAAAAAAATCTTTTTTTTTCCTTTTTTCCCCCCCATATCTTCTTGTTTAGGCTTAGCCCTTTGAGCATTTTAAAGCATCATCTTCCCTGAAGTATTTTATAATCTTTTAGGTACCAATTATACACTACATATTAAGGATACAGCAGCTGCCTTCCAAGATTTAGGCCATAAACTGCAGATGTTCAAAATGACCCTGCTCCCAGTCAAACCCCAAACCTAATACTGAGAGACAGGTTTAGTTCAAAATAAAAAATAAATGAAAGAACTTATTGTGAAGAATTTGCAGAGACACTAATTCCTATAACTCCTCAAAGACTTTGTTTCCTTGGTGTTTTTTCCTGGAAGTTATCACCACGAAGGAAGGATTTAGTCATGGTCCTTTTGTTACATTCTGTAGTAAAGAAGGTGAACCACTGGCAGTGTCTCGTCTAAGAAGCCCTTGTAGGCCACTGATAATCACCAGGCTTTAGAAGCTACAACAACAGTGGTGGTTTTCATTTTCCAGATACCTAGAACCAAAGTCATTGTAGTGTTCAGCACCTTCATGAAGAAACTGTGATATCTGAAGGAATGGAGACATTATTAGAAGGGAGGAAGATCTGATTCTTCTGCCATTAATTTATTTGTGTATCCTAAGCTGTCTTGAAAACATTTTATTTCACAAATGAGGCAACTTTAGTGAATGAAACATATTAAACATTTTATGAAAAAAGTTTCTATTTTTTGGTCCAGTCTATGTAAAGCCTCAGGAAAAGCTCTTTGACTTCAGTTTCCCATGGGAATGATATCAGTGCAATAACTTTTCTCAGTTAAATTAATATTTTTGAGGTTTTAGAAAGCTTGGTACAAATCCTCTTGCGGTTAGCACCTCTTCACCATTCCAGGTACAGAAAACTTCAGGAAAGACACAGATGGTGATAGATGAGAGAGGGATCAGCTGTTAAACAAACAGTGAGAGTGCTGAGCAGCTGTCCCCTCACCTCAGCAGCACTCATACTGGACTATGCATGAAGTGAGAACCCCTTGGAGAAAACAGCTCATGTTCCTGGAACTAAAAGGCTCACAGTGTATAAACTCAGGAGGATCCAGCATCACCCAGGCCTGCTGATATACTTCGAACCCACTTATCTAAGTGGTATGTAATATTTACCATGGAGAGTAGACATGGTCTTGATGGGATGAACCTCGATAGCATCTCTATAAAATACTTTTTAGAGGGCTCATACACATGTGATTTCACTTGAATCAAAATCCCTTTTCAAGTAAAGGTAATGGTTTAAAAACATCTAAGAGTCCTCTTTAAAAAAAAAAAAAACACACTGATAGTTCTTTTTTAATGAATATGGAAAAGCTGATATTTCCATTCAAATACATTTTTTTCCCCCCTACCTTAACCCTGTGGAGCAGGATGGTTGAGATTTTCCCCATTTAGTGGAGGATCTGTTGGATGACTCTGAGACTAGGATTTACAAGAATTGATGCCCAAAAGTTAACCAGCTAGTGAAGCTGAAAAGCTGAGAAACTGAAAACTGTAAAAGCAGAAGCAATTTAGCTCAAGAAGTCATAGTTGCTCAACTTTCACTTTGCAGTATCAGTCTTTACTTCCGTGGTTACTTCTCATCATTATGTATTTTCCTAGAGCAAACAGGCCCTATAATTCTATTTTGGTGACTCTTTTCATTCCAAAGTAAAACTAAAATTTTGGAGAGCAAATAATTAAAAAATTATTATGTATACTGTTCTTGGCATAGCATGTTAAATATAATTGAAATAAATCTCTTTAGCAAAATAAGTTTATTTTTCAATCTCTTATCATGATTTTCAGCTAATTTTTGTTATCATTGACAATGGAGCACACAGAGTTAACTGTCAGAAATGTATTAAAAAGAGAAAATCACTGTACACAATTAATAGGGCCAAGACAAATCCTTCTCTTTGTACAGTTGGCAATGGGACAGTCAGCCTAAAGGCACTCCAACTGATTCATGTGCTCTTTAAATCTCCTCTTAGTGAAAGTCAGTGTCATGGAAAAGTAGAAAAATAAACAGTAAAATATAGTTATTATTTCTCCTGTTCTTCTCTTAAACAGATGACATCAAAGTAGGGGAAGTAGGAAGTGTCCCACATTAGTCAATCTTGTAGATCAACAAAAGCTTTATTCTATTTGCAATAGTATTCTATTGCAAATTTCCTTTAACCACAGTGGGATTTGCTAAATATTTTGCTCTTACCTCATTCAAAGAATGGTATTGCAAAAAGTAGGGCAGAAATTCTGAAAGATGGATATCCTGTTTCACTTGGGGCAAGGAAAAACATGGTGATATAAGGAAATGAAAAAAGTTATATGATGATGGATTCTGCAATTAGTTCAAGCTATAGTGAAATGAAACCACAAGTTAGCCCGAAAAAAAAAAGTTTCTGCTTGGTGTTTTGTTTTATTAAGATCTCTTATTTTATAAAGATTTTTAAAAATGCTCAGTATCTTGTCCTATACCTAATTGCTGACCAGTTTTGCTGATTTGGAAGACTACTTCAGCTGTCTCTAAGACTCTCCTACTCAAAATTGGATTTCTTGTTGAGAACTTTCACTGTCCTAAACTTTATGCCTTTTTAATTGTCTGAAACCTTTGATCACAAAACTTCGTCTTAAAGTGCTTTTTCATCTAGTTTGAACAGTGGCATAATACATTGAAATAAGTTTTCTAGTTTAGTGAATATATGACTTTTTCAATCGCCCTTCTGAAACATGATTTTGATGGATTAGCCTTTGTTAGAGGAACAGCCTCTGCCTGCATAAGTGCAAAAATGGTACCCCCAGTGTGGGGATGTGAAGCATGTACAGATACTGGAGACAATGTGTGCTGGTACTGAAGACATTTCTCTGTGTGGCAAATTCACAATGTTGTGACCCTGTTCCTCTGCTGTTTCTGATGTCTGATCTCTGTCTTGTGTGTGCTATGTCTACATTGTCTGCACAGAGCTTTTGCAGGATCTCTTTCTGGTGCCCTTACTTTGGCTGAGCTCTGCTGCTATGGGAACACACCACCAGCAGAGAAGCAGAATGGCCACCACCACTGCAAACACTATTTTCCAGATATTTTCTGATCTGAGATCTTATTATATCATAGCATCATAGAACATTAAGTGGTTGGAAGGGACCTTAAATATCACCTAGTCCCAAGCCTGCCTGCCATGGGCAGGGACACCCCCCACTAGACCAGGTTGCTCAAGGCCTTATGCAATCTGGCTTTGAACACTGCCAGAGTTGAGGTATCTACAACCTCTCTGGGCAACCTGTTCCAGTGTCTCACTGCCCTTACAGGAAAAAACTTCCTTCTAACATCTAACCTAAATTTCCCCTCTTTCAATTTGTACCCATTACTCCTTGTCCTATCATGAAGAGTCCCTTTCCAACTTCCCTGTAGGCCCCCCTCAGACACTGGAAGGCTGCTATGAGGTCTCCACGCAATCTTCTCTTCTCCAGGCCGAACAGCCCCAGCTTTCTCAGCCTGTCTTCATAGGAGAGGTTCTCCAGTCCTCTTGTCAATTTGGTGGCCCTCCTCTGGACTTGCTCCAACAGTTCCATGTCCTTTTTATGTTGGGGAACTGCACACCAAAACTGGGTGCAGTACTACATGGAGGGGTCTCACCATAGTGAAGTAGAAGGGGAGAATGACTGCCTTTGACCTCCTGGCCACACTGCTGTTGATGCAACCCAGGACACGGTTCACTTTCTGGGCTGTAAGTGCCCACTGCTGGCTCATGATGAGTTTTCATCAACCATCACCCCCAAGTCCTCCTCCAGAGGGCTGCTCTCTGTCACTTCTCTGCCCATCCTGTAGGTGTGCCTGGGAATGCCACAGCCCAGGTGAAGGGTCTTGCACTTTGCTTTGCTGAACTTCATGAGGGTTGCATCGGCCAAGCTCTCAAGCCTGCCAACTGCCCTGGACAGCTTGGTACGGTCAGCAAACTTGCTGAAGGTGCCCTTGATCCCACTGTCTGTGTCACTGACAGAGATGCTGAACAGTATCTGCCCCAGTACTGACCCCTGAGGGACACTACTCATCACTGGTCTCCATGTGGACAATAAGCTCTTACTGCAACTCTTTGCATGTGGCCATCCAGTGAGTTCTTTATCCACCGAGTTGTCCATCCATCAAATCCATGTTTCTCCAATTTAGAGACATGGATGTCATGCAGGACAGTGCCAAATGCTTTGCATAAGTGCAGGTAGACCATGTCAACTGCTCTGCCCCTATCCAGCAATGCTGCAGCCCTGTCATGGAAGGTCACCAAATTTTTCAGGCATATTTCCCCTTTGTAAAGCCATGTTGGCTGTTACTAATCACTTCTGTTTTCCGTGTGCCTTAGCATAGTTTCCAGGAAAATCTGCTTTATGATCTTGCCTGGCAAAGAGGTGAGACTGACTGGTCTGTAGTTCTCCAGGTCTTTCACTTTATCCTTTTTAAAAATGGAGTTATTTTTCCTTTTTTTCCAGTCATTAGGGACTTCACCTGACTGTCACAATTTTTCAAAAATGATGGATAGCGATTTAGCTTCATCTGCCAGCTCCCTCAGGATCCAGGGATTAATCTCATCGGGTCCCATGGACTAGTGCACATTCAGGTTTCTTAGGTGATCTCATACCAGATCCTCTCCTACAGTGGGCTTAGGGTCTTTTTTCTCCCAGTCCCTGCATTTGCCTTTCCTGACTTGGATGGCATGGGTAGAGCAATTGCTGTTGAAGACTGAGGGATGAAAGTCATTGAGAACCTCAGCCTTCTCTTTGTCCAGGGTAGCCAGGTTTCCCATTTCCTTCTGGAGAGGGCCCATTTTATACCTAGTCTTTCTTTTTCTTGCAAAATATCTATAGAAGCCCTTCCTGTTATCTTAATACCCCTGACCAGACTCAATTCTAACTGGACCTTGGCTTACCTAACTTTGTCCCTAGCTTCCTGTCCAATTTCCCTATATTCCTCCCATCTGCTCTTGTTTCCATTTTCAGAAAGCTTATTTTTTTCTCTCTGAGTTGGTTCAGCAGCTCCTTTCCCATCTATGGAGGCCTCCTGGCATTTTTGCTTGATTTCCTCCTCATTAGGTTGCGTTGCTCCTGAGCTTGGAGGAGGTGATGCTTGACATTCAGCCAGCATTCTTGCACCCCTCTTCCCTCCAGGGCTTTATCTGAGTAGGTCTTTGAAGGGGTCAAAGTCTGCTCTCCTGAAGTCAGGGCTTGCTGTGTGCCCTTCTCACTGCCCTGAGTGAGTCCTTCAAACTCCACCATCTCGTGGTCACTGCAGCCAAGGTTGCCTTAGAGCATGACATTCCCCACCAGCTCCTCCCTATTGGTGAGAACAAGGTCCAGCATAGCACCTCTTCTTGTTGGCTCCTCAATCACTTGTGTAAGGAAGTTGTCATTGACACATTCAAGGAGCCTCCAGGATTGCTTGTGCCCTGCTGTGTTGTCCCTCCAACAGATACTGGGGTGATTGAAATCCCACATGTGGACCAGGGCTTGTCAGCATGAGGCTGCTCCTATCTGTCTGTTGAGAGCTTCATCCACACCATCCTCCTGATCACATGGCTGTACCAGACCCCCACTCTAATATCCTCTGTCCCTTCCCTCCCCTTAATCTTGACCTCCAGGCTCTTGGCTGCCCCCTCATCCTTCCCCAGGCAGAGTTCCATACTGTTCAGCTGGTCATTGACAGAGGGCTACATTCCCTCCCTATCTCCATAGCCTGTCTTTCCTAAAAAAGCCTAAAAGCTTCCATTCCAATGCTCCAGTCACAAGAGGCATCCCAACGTGCCTCCATGATATTTCCAATGACATCATGCCTGTGCAGGTGTGTACATGTCTCTAGTTTCTCTTGTTTGCTCCCCATGTATAGGCATCAGAGCTGGGCCCTGGATAGAGCCAACTGGTTGGCTGGAGTATCTCGAATGCCTTTGCACTGTTCCTGGCATCCATTACAGATGTTGACATGCAGCTGGCAGGATTGGGATGGTTAGGTGCCTTCCCCTGACAAATCTATTTTACAACCCCCTTCACTAGTCTGTCAAGTCCCCAACCAAAGATACTTTTTCCCTTCTTTGTCAGATGGACCCCATCAGCACCCAGTAAACCAGGCTTGGCAAAGCAAGTCCTGTGGTCTGAGTAACCAAATCCCTGACTACAGCACCATTGCTCTAATCATTTGTTGCCCGCCAGATTCATCTGTCCTTTGATTTGGAGGATTGATGAAAAAATGACTGGAGCTCCAGAGCCCTCTTCCTCTCCCAGGGCTCTGTAGTCCCTCTTAATGCTTTCCAGACTGCTGCCAGTTATATTGCCAGCTCCCACTTGGAACAGTAATAGTGGATAATAATCAGTGGTTTTGCCTAGCTTGGCAGCTTCTTGGTAAAGTCCCTGATCCAGGCTCCTGGAAGGCAACACACCTCCTCTGAGAGAGTGTCACATCGACAGATGAGTGCCTAATATAATTATTTTATGTGTAAAATAATAGATTTATTAATTATATGTATAATAATATAAAAAGCATATAATGTAACAACAATATATTGTACATGAATATAAATTATGTGTTACAATAACTTGCAAATATATTAAAAACTTGTATTTCAACAAACCATTTCCTCTTTATACTGTAAGCACATATCCTGCAATTGCAACGATGGTTTCAGGGAGCGACATGACTGGCATTTGATGAAACTTTTCATGGAATTATGAAACTGGTACTGGAATAATTTTAATTTGGGAATTTCCCTAAACATCAGAGAACAACAGTCTACATCAGATCTCAGTAAAACCCACAGAAGAATTTGCATACAGTTGTAGAGGAAAGAACAGTACAGTGCAACAAGTATGACTCCAATGGCTCTTCCATCATCACGATTTCATTTTTTCCACGACTCATTAAAAAAACCCCAAAGGGCCTCTTTTAAACCATACTAATCTTAAACAATCATCAGGTTTCAGCAGATGATTGCTCTGGACAGTGACAAGAGAAAAGTCTATGTGTATTCTGGCATTGGTGAGGGGCACAGATGGATCGTGCTTACTAGCAGGTATCCTCAGGAGCAGTGGTATCTGACCAGAGTCAATTAGGCTGCAGAGACCTCTAGTCTCTGTTGGCACTGGTGCCAGCACAGAGGCTGTCCCCAGATCACAGCAGAAACCAAAATGAGTGCCCATTTGCCATGGTCCCATAATACTAAGGACATGCATAGTTCTCACAAGGATATGAGAGGAAGAACATTTTGATGCTAAAACTGCTCACGTGAGTAGTCACGAGAGTCTCTCTAGGAATCAGACATCCAGTCACAGCTCTGAGCCTCGAGTCACACTTGAACACTCAAGTCACACTTGAACACTTGAGTCACACTTGAGTCACATTTGAACTTTGCAGTGCGTGTGTGTCTGTTCACTTCTAGATATAGCCTCATTATTTTTTTTCTACCAAGTACTGTACACAGGAAACGGTTTTCTTTGATAAGATCCTCATTTAAAAACCTAAGTATGACTTTATTTTCAATCCATTGTAATTTCCCCTTTCATTATTTAAATAATTTGTTACATTGATATAGTTTGTCTTTCACATTTATGACCCAAATGTAATAAAAATATTATCTGAATGTAAAAGAAGTATTATATGGAGGAACCAGTTTTCTGTGTTTTAGAGAACATCGAAGGATTACATAAGAAGTGATAATCTTTAAATTTTGAAAAACAATATGACTCGGGAAAAAATAAATCACACTTAAGGAGTTAAATGTTAGTACATGAAGAAGAAAAATAGCGCCTAAACATTAACATAATTGATTGTGGTTTATTTAATTAATGAAGATCCCGTTCCTTTAGTAAAAAGGCCATCCAATTTCTGTGCCCACATACACATGTACGAAGTTTACTTTACTTTCCTCCTCTTTTAATAAGTGACTCCACTAAAGCTGCTGCAAGTCTAATGTGGAACTGTACTGGCACTAGAAGAACAAGTTAACTGATCCAGTGCATTGTTTGTCTCACTGAGTTATGGGTCTGAGGTGTACTGGTGAGATTTAGAAACAGACCTGGGAAAAGCATCAGGACTAAGTGCAAAGCTATGCACAGCAAAGAGGAATTCTGTATTGCAGGGGGTCTCAGTTGGGTTCATTCCCATGAGTGACCCCTTTGCTCAGCAGTGGACCCTGAAGGAACTATTGTCTCTGTTACTCCAAAGATAGTCCCACTAAACTTCACTCCTGTGACAGCCTATAATCTTCAGTTGACAAAATATTTAAGGTTGATGCTTAGATTTTGTTGAAAGAGAGACTATGTTCTCCTTGAGCCTAGCTGTATTGGACTAAAAGAGGACCATCCTGATGCCACATACCCTGTGTGAAACCCAAGGTCTCAGCACTGACTTTTCCCACAAGTTTTCCACTTGGCCCCAGCCAACAATGTCTCCCTCTCTGCTCTGCTGCTCAAGTGAAGGCATTCAAAAGAAAACTGGCAGAAGTAGTTTACTACATTAAATAAGAAATAAAACCTCCAGTACCTTAAAGGGGACACACAGATACAGTTACCTGATGCCTCATCTAATCCAGATTATTAGTGTATATATCTAGTGGAATTGTCTGGGATGGTCTGTAGAAGCAGGCCTAGATAAAGCATAGATGAAGTCTTTCAACAGGTTTATATGGAAACACTGAGTCCTAAGAATATTTTTGAGATCCAGAGCTTGCTACCTTGCCCTTCTCTTATCGCAGAACCAGGCATCTCATCAGGTGAGGCCATGGTAGTCAGACATGATTTACCTTTGAACAATCTATGTTCCTAATCGTCCATGACTTTCATGTAGCTGGAAATTATTTCCAAGAGGATTTGCTCCATAACCTTCCCTGGACCTAAGACCTTTGACCTGTATTTCCCTCGGATGAAGATAGCCATGATGAGATTTTTCTAGACATCAGGAATCTCCCCCAGTCACATTGACCTTNCATGTAGCTGGAAATTATTTCCAAGAGGATTTGCTCCATAACCTTCCCTGGACCTAAGACAAAGCTCTTTGACCTGTATTTCCCTCGGATGAAGATAGCCATGATGAGATTTTTCTAGACATCAGGAATCTCCCCCAGTCACATTGACCTTGCGAAGATGAGGGAGGGGGACCACACAGTAATAACCTCATAATTTTCAGGTACATCCTGTCTGATTCTGGGCACTTTTATCTGTCCAATTGGCTCCAGTACTCCAGTCCTCAACTGCAAGCATCTCTTTTCCCTGCTAAGGCCCTCAGTGCACTAATAGGCTGCAATTGCCTTGACCCCTTTCACTGGGACCTCCTCCCCACACACCCACTGATCATGGGACCAGGAGTGATCTCTTAAGTGCAGGCCCAGACTATGAGTCCCTTCCTGAGCTATGTTGCAACTGTAGGACCTATTCAGTCCTGGTTTACAGTGGTCATGAGGAATTATTTGGATTTCCTGAGTTGACCTGGGATCTGAGTTGTTAGCTTGCCTTTGCCTGATGGTCATGGGGCGGGACCTGTTGCTGTTAGTGTTCCTGCTCAGGGGCTGTGGGACCATGCCCCAATGGCAAACCTGTGCTAGTTTGCCTAAATTGTATCCAACAAGGGGAGGGTGAACAGCTCTCCCCTTGCTGCCTCCTGACATACTTCCACAGACTAGGCAGTGGGATCAGGGAAATGGGAGTCCAGACGGCAGATCTTACTGTTGCAACCCAAGACCAAAAGGGAAAGCATTGGATGCTTCAACCTACTCTGTGTCTTTGTCACTAGGTTCCCTGTCCCACTACATAGCACGGGTGTGTTTTCCTTTGATATATTTTTGCTGACAGAGTGCTTACAGAAGTCCCTCTTGCTAACCAACATGACCTCTTATGTGTTCTCTTATGAATTCACTCCTGTAAATTCTAGCAAAGTTTCTATATTCCTCCTGGGTAGCCTGTCTCTGCTTCTACTGTCTGGGTGCCTTCCTTTTGCATTTGAGCTCAGTCAGGAGCTGTCTGACTCTTTTCTGGGTCCCTTATCCCATGTTTGGTTCCCTCATATCAGAATGGGCTTTAACTAGTTCGGAACTCCCCTCAACTCTAATCAAGGTTAATTGGGAGCTCTGGAGTAATTTCAGGGCAAGCCAAGTTTTTTTCCAGGCTTTCCCATAAATTATATGCCCCTTGCTGAGCAGAGACTGGAACATTTGAGACATCAGTTCACTGAAAAAGATATTATGAGATGGTAAAGGAACTAGTGGTAGAGAGAAATATCAGTGTAAAAACATAGTATGGGTTATCAGTGTGATTCCTATGGTTAAAATGTTAGTCTTACCCAATGATCTCTCTTCTAATCCACAAGCAGAGCTGTAATTTATGTTCTTATACACAGGGAATATTGTAGGTTTTTGGTAGTTTCAGTCCCTTCATCCTCTAACACAAACCCAAATTTTCTAGCCATAGGGCCAGTCCCCATCACATGTCATGGGCTGGGAGAGTGCTCTTGAGTACACCTGAGGGTGACAGGAGCTTGAGCAAGTTTTCATGGTCCCTGCTGCCTGTCTCTGAATGCAGTGGTGGCCAGTTGGCATGCTCAGGATGCAGCTGTGCAGGGGCTCCACTGCATGCCAAGTCTCTTCTGGGGCTGTACAGTACTCACTGGGGACCAAGGGCTTCAAACCCTCTCCTCCCAGGTACAGACCTTGTCCAGCTGCTGTAGCTTATCCTTGGGTATTTACAGGAGCAGCTGATTGCTCTTGGCTGGACCAGCCTATGGATCATGGCAGTGTAGTGTTGGCAAGGGCTTCATCAAAAGCTTGTTAAAGTTTACTAACTGATGAGGCAGCTGGCTTGCTGAGCCTCAGAATCAAGATTTAATGTGAACCNATTTGCTGAGCTTCAGTGTAGCTTTATACAAATCCTAACCCAGAATCAAGATTTAATGTGAACCTTTATGTGAGAAGCCCTTATTGTTAGAAAGATGAGGTGACATTGATTTCCTGCCCATCTCCTGTTGCAATGAAATCGCCCCAGTTCTGAAAACACTGACCCAGATCCAGTCCTTGTTTTAGGGGAAAAAACCCCCATGTTGTACAGCAATATATATACCACCACATCTTTTCAACGAGAAGTATTTTGACATCAGAGAAAAATACTGGTTACAGAAAACACGAACCCTTCTGGTTTGGGAGCAACAGCAGCACGTGATGTGCTCGGCTGTGTTCAGAAGAGGGAATTGGGAAAGTGACTGATTTCACACACTTGTTTTACACCAGTGTATGGGCATGGTGCAGACTAGTGACTCTCATGACACAATGGTGTTCTCAGGAATTACTGGACAATGCCTCACGTGTCAGTTAAGTAGAACTCGGAATACTAAGAAATTGTATCAGGGCAAATTTGTGCACAACTGAAAGGTGATAAAGCAACTGGGAATAAGGGCAAACTAGGTTTTATTTCATTGAAATAATGTTGAACAGATGCTTTTGATTGTTTATGGTGAATTCCATGGAAATATTTTTCATTTGGTGTTAGCCCAATTTGTGTGAATAACAGCTAATTAAAGGAAAAAATAAACGATGAAAAAAACCTTCTAATAATCTATTAAAAAATCTCTCAGGGGATTTGAAGAGGTAATATGTACTTAATGGAGGGGCTAAAAATACTGGTGCATGTAATTACGGCAGGAAAAAAAATCCCAAAGCTGATTTGCAGAGTATCTCCAAAATAGTAGTCAGTAAAGCACCCTTACTGAGAGGTGGGAGATGTAGGAGAACAGATTTTATGTTACATCCTTCACATGCCTTCTGACAGGGCCCTTCCAGCCCCACTCCTCATGGGGCCATGGGCCTTCTTTTAACCCCAGCCATCCAGGTAAGAGGACATTGAACAGATGGCTGATACAGCTGATACAGCCAACATTTCCACTTACTGTCAGCATTGGCTCTCCGTGGCAGCTGCTTCCCAGTCCCACTATACCTGGAGCTCCATGCTTTTTCTCTTTTTCTCAACCCTGAAGGTCTGTGGTGCCATAGCCAAAGAACCCAGCAACAGTCAGAGGAGCAGTCTTTCAATTATTTGTTTGGGAACTTATTTCTTGAAGTACATTCCTTATGCCTCAGTCTGGAATATTGCTGTGGCTGGAAAGCATCACCCCTTTGTGGTTGTTTGACTCAACCACCAGAGAAGTCCTTGGTAGTGCTTGATGACAGGTGTATTCTGGTGGAAGCTTTTAATTCAGAGGAGAAATTCATCCACCCAAGCTACAAATCCAACTTGGTGTTACAGGAAACCCCAATTTCTCATTTTCTGTATTCAAAAAAATTTATTATTAGAAATCAGATGTACATGGGGATTGCTTGTTTTTTGTTTGTTTGTTTGTTTGTTTTTTCAGTGCATGGGGATTGCTTGTTTTTTGTTTGTTTGTTTGTTTGTTTTTCAGTTGTGCTTTGGAATGCTGCCTGACTTTTACAGCAGTGAATGCTGCTCAGTGGTACCATAGCCAACCCTCTCTCCCCCTCTGTGCGTGCCAGACAAGCAGTTTTTCAATTTTTTTTGAGGACTTGTAAGTATGTTTCTGATAGCTTCATTTAGCAAGAAGGTGGGGGTTTTTTCCATTTTAAATACCTTGAAGTCAATTTAGT
Source organism: Pachyramphus minor (assembly GCA_013397135.1). Lineage (NCBI taxonomy): Eukaryota > Metazoa > Chordata > Aves > Passeriformes > Tyrannidae > Pachyramphus > Pachyramphus minor. Next base: position 183,209 of record VYXB01001449.1, read on the forward strand.
TCTCATTCTTAATTTTTTTTTCCATAATTATTAAGAGTTTCTCCGTGTTTGTGAAGCTGCATCTCTTTGCTCCCCTTGTACTGTTCCCGCTGGAGAGAAGGCGAGCTGCGGCCGAGCCAAAGGTTTGTCTCCACCCGGTATCTTCCACCGGAGTGATGCCGCTCCCGGTGCCGCTCTGCGGGCACCGGCGGGGGAGCGGCACCAGGGGGCGCCCGCCGGCCGCTCCATCCCTCCCGGCCGCTCCATGCATTCCGGCTGCTCCATGCATTCCGGCCGCTCTATCCATCCCGCCTCTCCATCCCTCCCGGCCGCTCCAATCCCTCCCGGCATCTCCGTCCCTCCCAGCCGCTCCATCCATCCTGCCTCTCCATCCATCCCGGCCGCTTCATCCATCCAGGCCGCTCTGCAGCCACATCCAGCTCCCCCCACGGCAACGGATAGGGGTGTCCTCTGTAGAGCCTCCCCGGTCTTCCAGAGCCTTGTCACCTGGGAGTTTATTTCTCCAGTAGGGTTAAAAGAGAAGATGAAATTTAGTTTAATGAAAACCAGATCGTGCCACCTCTTGCTAAAGGGAAACAGGAATAATAAGCATATAGGTTACAAGAAGGCAGACAGCAGGGTTATGGTGAGGAGATAGGAATCTAAATATTAACTAGTTATAAAAATTATTTTCAATGGTACAATTTACAAACTAAACATTACTAAAACACCAGCCCACAATGGCCAAAATTTTCCCAAGTGTGTGATGAACTAGGTTACTCAGCCAAGCATATCCTCAGGGTTTTATTTGTCCCAGGATGATTGATCAGTGGTTAAAGATTTGGCTTCTTTAAAGTATTTAAAGTCAAAAACCATAATAATGTCTCTCATCAGCACAAGTTATCCCAGGTGATGAGTCAGGCACGTGGCTTCTCTGAGTGAACAGTGAGCAAGACAGCTCTTCAGTCCTGTACTGAAACTCAGGGAGCTTTTGGAAAGGTTTCCCTTGAAAGATGTGATCCAGTTCCAAAATCTAGGCCAAACTTTATAGAATATTACATGAATAAATAGAGGCAAGAGGATTTAAAGGGGTTGAAAGAATAATTAAATAGCTTTTTGGAATAATTAAAAAGCTTTTTTTGTCCATTTCTCTTCCAACGAATAGACTGCAAGTGATGGGGGAGGGGAAAAACCTAGAAAGATTTTCTTGGCAAATATGCCAAGTAGACTATATTAAAACAGACCAACAGAAAGACATTGAAAGCAAATTAAATTACGCAGAGATAAGTTTAAACTTAATCTTTTCAGCCCTTTGGTTAAATGCTGAATCATTTATGATCAGAGTTGGTGTTTTATGGAGCTCTCTGAGGTGCTGAGCTCCCTGCTTTATTTTCATCTTGGAGAAGTTACTGGAGCTGGTGGGCAAAAGAAAAGACATTCAAGATGTGCAGTATTAAAAATTCTGTAGAAAATAATACTTCTGTGTTAAAATTAAAATGGGAAACTTCCAAAACATTGAAAATGCTATTGGAAATACATCAGGCTTGTTCTTTTTGTGGCTTGATGGTATAACTCCTGTCCAGTTGTTTGGCTCAAGCACCAGAGGAATCCTTGGTCATGCTTGATCACAGGTATGTTCTGTGAGCAGCTTCTATCAAGAGAGAAGATTCAGCCACCCAAGCTACAAATCCAGCTTAGTATGGTGGGAAATCCCAATTTCTTGCTTTCTGTATCCAAACTTTGGTTTGTATTATAAAACTTCTTTTTTTAATTGTTCTATGGAATGTCTTCTGACTTTTTAAAAGGGAATAGCTAAAAATTTGCTAGAAATAGAGAAATTTTTTGTTAAATAGTAAAGTATTTCAACTACCCATGAAAAAGATTTTAACAAAACTTCTGTCTACCTCTTGGATTTGCTCCCTTATTTGCCTATTTTCCTGTGCAAACTCAAGGAGAAACATGAAATTACCATATTTTTAAAGGTAGCTAAAACTGAAACAAAATCTATAGGTGTTAGTAATATGGATGATGTGTTTGGACTTAAATTTTCAAAGCACAAACCAACTACCTGGCTATTTATTGCTGCCAAATTAATATGGGGGAAAAAAAAGAAGTGATTCTTACCTCTGGAAGATTGATTAGGAGTATGTGGACAGCAAAGTTGGGAGGTAGGCTGCAGGTCCTTGGGTGATCCAGGGCAAGGCTCCACTGCTATCATGGCTAATAGAGCTATAAGGCGACTCTTACAGACTGTAGCAGATCCATTGGTTCCAGATATGCTCAACAATCAGTATGCAGATATGCTAATTTACAGTATATTACTCAAATTAAAGGATGTTTCTATGCTCCACTAGTAGTTCCAAAAGATTATTATTTTCTAGTTAGTGAAAAAGACAAAGGCAGACCCTGAGTGGTGGAGAAGCTTTAGTTTTATGGAGCTTTGTGATTACATTCCTGAACTGTTCTGCATTAATTCAAAACGGTTTATAATCCACCAGGACCAGATTTGAATACCACATGCGCCAAGGCAAAACCACTGTGGTAGAACACAAGCCAGTGAATAAGCCAGAGTAGGCAGAAACTACGTGATGAAGATAGAAAAGAAATTAAGGTAGGCCAGAAAGCACGAGGGAGCTGTGGATAAGGATTGAAGCGAATGCTTTAAGTGACAATCTGCAATTGGAGCATGGGAAATGCAAAAAATGTAACATTTTAATGTAGTGCTGCATAGTATACAAATCAGTTCAAGTATTATATTGCAGATTATAATTATGCAACATTATGATACCAATTTTATGCATTATAATATTTTGTAATATTGTTGTAATTACATAATTGTAGCAAATTATAATGTTACATTATACTAATACGTAACTCATTAAGACCCTAGAGCACATCGAGCAGTGCTGCAAAATTCTGGTTTTCCTTCCTGATGTGTTTGACAGAATTTTTGAGGGATCCCCACTTAATAGGACCAAAATCCCCAAATCAGTATATTGTCACTTCACCATCTTGTAGTTCTCACTTGTGTTTCATAAGCTTCTGCTTAGTTCTGGCTCTAGATGTACATGGAAGGATGATCTGCAGCTGCCAGCAAAGGCCCCTATGTATAATACATGTAATATTTACAGTCCTGAGCTCCCAGCACACAGCTGGCTCTAGGATGGCTGAAATGGCCATTCCATGGAGGAACTTAAGCATGCTGGAGCTCTGTCCTCATTTTTCTGCATAGCTGGTAAGCCCTCAGCCACTGGCTCCCTGTAAGCCTCCTGTTAAGGAAGGTACACTTTGCTCCAGGCACCTGGAATGCATGAATCATTCCTACTGTATGCCTTATATGCAAAATAATTATTATTTAAATCTAAGATGGCTTATTAGTAAAATTATTCAATAAACACTGCTGCATAATTCATTACATACACTGGGAGCTTTTAAGTCTAATGTGTCACATAATGTACTATGTGCCTTCAGTGGAATACAAAAACATACAGAGAGTTGTGCTCCTTTTAAGTAGTGTTGGCCAAATCATTAAATCATCACTGCTATTGTCCTAAATTCTCTTGACCCAGTCAGTGAAGTTTCCCATTTGGGCCCTCAGATTTCTGGAGATCATGCAGGTGGAAGGTTGCAGCCTTCAGAAATGCTTTGTCACTGCTTTGTGACAAGGATGAGGGCTTTGATCAGATCCTGATAACATGTTCACTCCCCATGTTCATCACTGACATAATCTGCTTACCATAATAGACCCTTAAGGTTATATGTTGTGATATTTCAAGAAAGTGTTCGATTTTTAATGTGGGTTTTTTTGTGTGTAAGTTGTGAGTTGCTTCCCCCACATAATAAATTCCTTGGAGATTGTTTCAAATGGGAAAACAGATATCGCTACTTCCTCCATATTTTCTATATTTTTTCAAATAATTTAATTATCAAAGGTCAGAAGCTCTAAGGATGTGTGATTAGTGCTAGAACTTGTTGAGCTGACAATAATATTCAGAGTAGATTAATTTTTAGGTCAGGTATGTTACTGATGGTCACTGTGATACAGTAAGAAATTGCCATATTCCCAGGACAGAAACTCCAAGGACCATGTTCAGAAAACTTAAATTCTGCTAACTCTGTGAACCTAGTTTTTCCTATCAACTAGATGCCTCTGTCCTTGGATCAAAGTAGAAAAGCAATGAAAATATGAGAACAAGTCCCTATGGGCTTTCTCTCAGGAGGCAGAAGTTGGAACTTCTAAACTGTGAACTGTGTTTAAGCCAACAAAGCTCTTAAGATAATCCAGGCACCTCCATAGAGACTTCCTCTGGAATAACCTCCTGGTTTACAGCTCGTTTGATTTCTTCTGTCTGAGTCTTTATGTTTCTTTGATGAGTTCTGGAGAGCTGCATCTAGCCTTGTTTGGCTGGTGGTGCAGAATGCTACAGCCAGGGACCCTGGGGGAGAGCCAGAGAGGTGAGAAGGGTCCATCTGTGAATGATACTGGTTAACTTATCCTCTATGGAGGGAGGGCACATGAAGGAAAAGAAAGACTGTACCTGAAGAGATCAAAACTAACATGATTTGTGAAAGGAGCTGATGATTTGTCTGAGCTATACATCACTGTCTTGCTTTCTGGTCTCGTCTATGTCCTCGTATAGCTTCTGCTGACATACTATACTGCCAGGCTCAAGAGGAACATACTGTTAGGTTAAGTTGCTCATCCAGCTATTGGATTTCTGACTGACTGCTGTGTTTACAGTTGTGCACCCTGCAGATTGTTATTGGTGCGTAGTTCACCTGTGTGAAGCAAGTCGCAAAGAGAACAAACTCTTCCAGGATACCATGAAAACCAAACTGTAAATAGCATTGAATAAACATCTTTAGAACATTTAGGATTTTGCAGTAAAGTTAGTGAAAAGTCTGGACTTAGAAAACTGAGATTTTACTTTGATTAGAATTAAATGAGCAATTTCCTGCTAGTGGGGTGCAGGTAACAGTTATTAATTATTCATTTTATCCATTTCAGAGTGTTTTGATCCTTGCAGAAGCAGAGTTGCAGTAGTAAGGCCCCAGCCATCTATGCATTGGATATTTATGATATTCTGTTGTGTTGGGTATTTCTGGTTGCACTGCTGAATACTGATTTTATTTTAGGGATGTTGCTGCTTCAGCTTCACCCAGAAAAAGAGAGCCAGACTGCAGCCCTTTGTCCCTTGGTTCAATTTCCTTGATTGCCCACCCTCACCTTTCAGAACAGTAATGCATTACAGATGCTTTGGCTGAATGCTTCATGTTTAAAACCTGTCTTTATTATTTTGTTGATAAAGAAGCTGAGCAGTTGCTGTGTTGAAACCTGGCAGTTTTATGCTACCGTCAGCAGCAACAGCCACAAGGCAATCCAGTGTTTCCAAAGGCCTCATCCAAAATGTGTGATTTGTTTAGCATGGTAGTCATGCATACCGGCTGGTAGAGCAGGACTATGTACAGTCTTCCATCACAGCCACAATGGAGGGAAAACCAGAAATCACTCTTTTCCCTTAGGGAGGCAGCAGTTCATAAATGAAGATGATTTCCTGGACCACATTTTCTTCTTTCTGCCAAACGCCACACTCACTGGAAGGAGCTGTCACAGATTAATTGATGAGATTAGTAGGCTCAGTAACAACAGTCTGGCCACAAGACTGGAAATACTGATGCCAGCACTATGGGCACATATAAATTAAAAAATATTCACAGGAACTTCGTGCACTGAACTAGCACTTAAAGGAACACCTAAGCACAAATTTCCTAAGTTCTCACACAAGGAGCCAGTCCATGGAATTTGCTACATGGTAGGACAACCAAATTCAGATAGATTTCACATTTTCTGAATATCTGCTTTTATTCCTAACCTCTTACCTCCTCTCACTCCACCTCCTTACAATTTTTTCTCATTACTTGCTGTTGGGAAAGCAAATAGAAAAAAAAAAATAGAAAAAAATAATTGTAACCCACAAAGTGCTGAATAAAGATAAAAGAAATATTGCTGTGAAGACTGGAGACATCGCTGACATCGACAAAGGTGCAGACTGTGAAGGGAGAGTTAATGTTTTTTCTTAGACTGGTGGATGGAGTTGAGAGATTTCAGGCAGGCACACAAATGGTTCATATTTTCCCCTTCTTTATGTAGAAGAGGAAATTACTTTAATCTGGTATTGGTTTTTACAGATGTAAAAGTACCTGAGAAAGGCTGAAAGAAGAAAATACTACTTTTTCCCCTATGCTTTGAGTGGAAACACCATTTGGGGGTCAAGCAGGACCTGGCTGACATTGTCTGACTGCCTAAGAAAATGCAAAATAGGAGTTCAGGATTTTTTTTTTCTTTTCTCCTTAATAAGTGAGTTAATTAGAAGCCCTGAGAAACACCCATTATTCTACCTTAGAAGGATAGGAAGAATTGTTGCTCTCAGAAAAAAATTATGCAGGGACCTTCAAGAATATCCTACTCTGTCTGTACTTTTGGTGCAATTTGCTTCCATGTTAATTGTTATTTATTGCACTCTTGTTCTTACTACAGCATTTTCTACTGAATTTATTTTAGACTGTAGAAGTTATTTAGCCCATAAACACAGGTTTTAGGGATGTTTTTAGACATCATTAAACCTATACTGATGGCTGCTTTCAAGGTAAACATAAAATTCTTGTAGCTGGCTGAATAGCCTCTTGGGAGTCCATTATAGGCAGATTTTCTGCTTAAAATAGGTGTTCTGGGTTCTAATAACCAGAACGGGCTGATCTACAAGAGTCTGGTATTTTTTTGTTGTTGGAAGTTTCTTTAAACCACAATTCTGGTAGAACTCATTATTCATTTGAGATGGTATTAGAATACATTAATATTAAAATATTTAAATACAGAACAAAGAGTTTGAAATGTTACAGAGATTGATCACCCGAGATGCAACACTGGTGCTTCATTAGTTGTGGGTCTCTGCACTGCCAGGCTGAGGTACTTCTCTTTCACCTAATTAGCAATTTTTTTCTTTAATGCTGACTGGACTGTATTCAGGCTGTGTTCTGTACAATCTATGTAATAATGGCTCCTATTAATAGACTGATTTTCACCTGTAAAATTGGAATACTCTTCACCTAAAAACTACAGCAACCTAGAATCTTGTGAAAAATAAAAATCTTAACATGGCTTGATTTTTCTCCTTGCCAGAATTTTATATTTCCAGGAGGTTTCAGGGTATGCTGGTGACATTGTTAATTCCAATACAAGAAAAGAGGCTTTGCAAAAAATTAAGGGTTTTGGTGTTAGCGTAAAATTTGGGGATCATGGCATCAGTGGAGTGAGAGATGAAGGGCATCTTCTCTAACAAGGCCACATTTTTTTGCTTTTTTGGTGTCAGATTCATCTTGTACACAGAGAGAAGAGATTTCTCAGCTTCCAAAGAAGCTTGGCCCATCCTGAATCAATAATCTGCAGCATAGCCAGCCTACCTTGTTCACAGCTCTGAGGTAGGGTAGAGAAATCCCTCCTCTCCTGGGGAATGTTCTGCTCCCAGAGCAGCCTGCAGTGGTGGATCCAGGGCAGGAGATGGGTGCTAATGGCTCAGCAAATGGCTTGAAGTCCTTAATCCCACTAATACTGTCTAGAGCCATCTATAGAGCCATGCAGGAGAAGCCATTTTTGTAATTGTAGGCAATATTCAGAGTTTTGCCAGGGGAAAAAGACAGATGAGGTTTTGAGGGCAGTTAAGCATTACCATGTGCAGCATTGAGGAGGACTTGTGTAGCTATTCTGAAACATTTACATGTTGACAAGTACAAATCAACTAGCTCATTAACAAATGTGCTTTTTGTTCTGAAATCTTGTCCAGCAGTTAAGGTAGACAATGGTCATCCTGTAGGCGGCTGTCAGAAGTAGATGACATTTGGTGCCGACCATGAAGGGAAGGACCCTCCTCCTGGGGATGTGTGAGCTGGATGGGCTTCATCATCAGTGCACAGGGAGTGACAGAGTCCCAAGGGACCACACTGCCCTAACACTTTCTAGACTGCTCTAACTTAAGCCAGGCTCTAGTAGAAAGAGACTGAGGAGAACTGAAGACCATCAGCAGTGGGCTGGGAGCAGCAGAGGGTGTCACCACAGAGGTGACAGCTATCTCATGGTGTAGTATACTCACCTTGTAAATTTTGCTCTTACAGCAGTTGGAGTTTCCCTTGATTCTCAATTTCAGACCACAAATGTAAATCTGAGCCTGGCTTTCTTTCTTCCCTGTTTGTAGGGGCTTTCCTCTGGAAAACCTTCTACTTCCCCCCCATGCAATCTCCCTTGGCCCAGGGCCTGCAGGCATGATGCAACACAAACTTTCCGGGTCATTTGGGTTAAATTTACCAGGTCAGAAGGTACAAATCCAGATGCAGGAATATGAAACATAGTGGCTAGCAAATGTTGGAGGGGATGGGGCAGGCAGAGGCAGTGGTGCCTCTTCCCCACTGGGGAGAAAAAACAGCCATGCAAAAATTTAACTTTGCGCTTCTCTACCTCCATTTTTTTGTGGTTTTGGACCAGTTTTAGTTTGTGATTGCATGTGATGCCGGCTTCATCTTCAAACCTAATGTGCATTAGGACTTGTCACTTCCATTATAGCTGTGCCCTATTTGTCCTCTTTAAATCCTCAACCGACTAACTTGAGGTTTTGCAGTTGCAGATGTGTCATGTTGATTCAAAGACAGCTTTAAAATAAACCCAGTGGATGCAATGTAAGCAGAAGACTTACTCATGGCATAGGTACCCAAGGTGGGTAGATGTCAGTGAATGGGCCTGATCTTGATTGCATGGGCCCTGTGGAGTTTGTGATATGACAAGATACAACTCATGCTGTCACTGGGCCCTGGTTTAGCTTTTGCTTGATGTGAGATAGTGAGGATGTTCAAATCTGTAAACATGACAGAACAGCACATTGCCCTTGAAATGCTCATGGTGTGTTCCCATGGCCTTTCTTTTCTACTGTCCTGGAAAGTGCAAATATGCAGTTGCTGAAAATGCAGCAGCTCAGGGATGTTAGCAGGTTAGTGGTTTACATGGTATGAAGGGTTAAAATGGATGGGAAGGCTCCCTTCTCTGCTTCCAGGCATGTGGTCTCAGATCTCAGATATGGGGAAAGAAAACTTTCTGGGAAGTGGAGTCTCATGGGAAAAGTCTTCTGCTCCACAAAGCTCCCAGATCTAAGCGGAATGGAGCCAAGGCTTTTGTGCTAGCCACTGCCCAAGAAATATGTGGTTTGATGCTGTCTCAGTGGACTTATCACCCAGACATTAAAAAAACAAACCAACCAAACATTTTAAAGAGAGCTTTAACTTCTGTTTTTCTCTCCCTTTCCCTGCCGGAGAAAGTTTCTAATTCCCAGGCATCACTTCAGCCTGTGCAGAATTATCTGGGGGATTAACCAACACAGAGAACAGCAGGATTTAGAGAAGACCCATGAGAAGGGAAGGACTGCTGAGAGGAACATTTCCAGAAGGCAGATTATGTATAACTTTTTGCTTTCATGAGTCTAGCACTGGTTACAAAAGCATGGTGGTGGAGATCAGAGGAGTCGAGGGACTGAACCAGGTTCAAACTGTGCAGCCAGAAGAAACCTTGCTGGCAGGAAGGAGGGATCAAATCCTTCCAGCACCATCAAGTCTTCACATATGTTCCCTATCAACCTTCTTCAAGAACAGTATGTGGTCAATACACTCTGCATACACTTATCTTTCTTAAGTACCCAGCAGGCTAATTTAATTCAAATACTGTGCTTTGCCCCACCCCTGTGGCAGAGAAAAGGCTTTTTATCTTTTCAATGTGACAACAACAAATTTCAAAGTCATCTTTTACATGACCTTTCTGTGCTGTGGTCTTATCAAAGGCTCATGGGTAATATTTGCTTGGGAAACACGTTAAAAAAAATTGTCAGCACATTACTAAATGCTTAATTTAAACCGGTGAAACAAAGAAGTTAAAGTTCAAAGCTGAGGGACTCTCAAAGAGTTGCAGGTGTTTCCTTCTGATTGCTGTTTTGTTTCTTCTTTAAACTTATGCTAGCTGGCAGAACTAATATCTATAGCTTAAAAATCCAGTTGGTTCCTACATTCCTTTGCCCACCTCACCCCACAGTGTACTGTGTTTATCACAGCTTTTCACAGGTCCATCGCACTGCGCCGAAGCTTCCAGAGCTGGGCACTGCTAACCAAAGTCCCACAGGAACATGCTGTTACAGGAAAGAAAAGCCCTGGAAAAGCTGCAGCTGATGCTTTTTCTACCTTTTCTTGAGAAGTGGATTGGAAGTGTCTTTAACTGAAATGTTGAAAGCATTTGAGAATTTTTATGCAATGTCAATTTAAAAGCTTTAGTACCCACAACTTCCATTTACAGATATGAGAGGGCTTCCCAGTTGCTTAGGACTGAGACCATATCTTTCCAGCGTCTCTAGGGAGTGTGGCAGAAAAACCAGCGGGCTGCTGTAGGGCATGGAAAAGTAGGAGCCTGCAGCTCTTGGCAAGATGGCTGCAGCAGAGGAGAGAGCTGCCTGTTTGTGCTGAGCTGCTTCACCTCACCGGGAGAGGAGCATTAAGCAGAGCTCCCACTGGAGTGACAGTGACACTTTTAACAGATACTTAGGCAGAGTCAGGTGCTTGTTAGTGGCGTTATTATCTGTCATGAAGAGGTGTCAGAGCAGTTAATATAGCTTACTGGGGGGAGGTAGGGATACAGCTGCTTGAAGCAACATACACTTCTGCCTGCACAGTCTCTGTTCCATCAGTATCTTACCTATATGTAGTGTTTTGCTTTCTACGTTAAAGATTATACATATGATGTTGGGCTTCGATACTAAAATAATTGCTTTCTAGCTTATAAAAATGTAGCATTGGCATAATAGAATGCTAACTACTTCAGTCACAAGAAAACCTGGAAATATTTCATTTGGCTTATGTCAATGCTGTGAATGTATTATTTTCTTCTTGACTGGAATGGGCCCAATCTTATCTGACGTTAAACCAGATCCCTAGGACAACATAGAAACGCTGCTCAGCAGGTGCCAGTGTTGATTGTGTGGGAACTTAGCTGCCTTCCAATGCTGAGAAGGTTTCTGGAGTTCCTGGAGGAGTCAAGAGGATCACTGTGACATGCAGACAGGCAATTACCAAGAATTGTCAGTCGTGCCTGGAAATCAGTGTGCTTGGGGAAAAGCAGCACAGGGAAGGCTTGAGCCAGGTGAGGGTGTGGGTTTTTTCCCTGTGCAAATTAGTCGGTTGTGGTTTTTTTGTTTGTTTGGTTTGGTTTTTGTTTTGAAATAAAGGAANGGGCTTGAGCCAGGTGAAGGTGTGTTTCCCTGTGTAAATTAGTTGGTTGTGGTTCTTTTGTTTGTTTGGTTTGGTTTTGTTTTTGAAATAAAGGAAGCTCAGACAAGAAAACCAATAGTGGAAGAAACTTGTAAAACTTTTCTCTCTTTCAATTTTATTCCTAAATCTGAGAGTTCTGAGTTATGGGCCATTTTTAGGATTTCTAAGTCTCATCTAAGACAATTTGAGCACAGATGATGATTTTTATCTCAATCTGTCATGAGGTTTTGATGTATTTTACTGTTGTTTCTTTTTTCTATCAATACAAATTTTTTAACCATTCTGAAGGAAAACAATTGCTTAATCACTGGATAATAACATCTGTTGAGGTTGTGACAATAAGGATGGTGTACACTCTTAGTCCTATGGGTCAAACAAAATTGTTTAAACTGAGGATGCTTTTTGTTATAAGATATTGGTTTCTGCTTTTTATTTTTAATTGGAGGTCTGATCTGGAATTAAGGATTTCTGAACCTGGGAACTGTTTCCACCTGAATCTCTAGGCTGAGAAGGGCCTTCGTAACCATTGCTCTACTCCTGGATATAAATCAGCCTTTTAACCTTGGGTCTACAGGCAATTAATTTATAGTGGCATTGGCACTGCTGCTGACACATCTGCTCAGGAGGTGAACTGAACTTTCAGGAAAGATCATGCACTGTAAGCAGGTTAATATACTTGTTTTAACAACTGATTTATAGTTAGTTCTTCATAATTTTCGTTTCCTATTGTTACTTTTCCAGATGAGACGTTATTTCAGGTAAAGCCTGTCCATTATGCAAAAAGCATTCAGGTGGGAATCAGCACTAAGTCACTAAATGTGTTTGCATGTGTGCTTTTAAAGGTATTAAAGCAAAATTAAGTCCCATATGCAAAAAAACAAAGTAGAAAATGCGTACTTTGCACACATTTGGCTGAGCTTTTCCAACAACAGTATCTTTTAAGCATCCAGCAACACAGATGTGGTTACTCTGTGAGTGTGCAGAGGATGTAACACTACTGTTTTCTCGTGCAACTAAAACAATGAGTATTGCCCTTCAGGTACTCTGGTAGGGGTTCAGTGTTTGCTGGTATCCCCAGCAATCCTTGTCTCCTGCTGGAAGCTCAGTTCTCATGTTCCTGGTGCAGGGCCAGAGCTAGTCCAGGGCATGGAGAAAGCAAGTGGCTCTCTGATACTGCCAGGGGCAGTTATGTGCTTGCCTCTTTCTGCAGGAACGCTCAGTCTGTGGGAGAACAGTGGGCTTTTCTTCCCATGCTTCAGAGGTGTTCAAGGTCTGGGGTGTTTTGTTATCCAGGGTGCCCAGTGCATTCCTACAATATATGTGTTGTCAGACATGAATGTCTCTCCTCTTTGTCTCATTTTGCCACAGAAGCAGCACAACCTTTTTTGGCCATTTTCTTTATTATTTTACTGATTAAAGATTCCCCATTATGAGCATAGTGACATCCACAGCTCTTCCTTTGTTCTTGTCCTTGTGGAATCTAATTGTGAAAAGAAAGTTCCAGGAGATCAAGTTGTGCAGTAATTAAACCCATGTTAAAGATTAAATGGAAGTGCTTAACCCTATTTTAATGTGCTATTCTAAATTTCATGGGATGAACTCTGTATTTGGAAAGGAAACTTGCTGTGTTTGGCTGGAGAAAACGATAAATTTCTGGATTTTTGGGATGTGTAAGTATAGTAGGGTTTTGGATCCTAGATCACATAAAGCAAGTAAATCTAGGGAAAAAAATTCACCACATTTTTGATGGTTCTAAATCTACTAGACCTATTTTTTAAGCAGTACTTAGAAACAAATTTATCATAGCTTGCTTATTAAGATGCATGTCACATGCATTTTCATGCTGATCAGCCTGAAACAGAGCAGTTTCTCAGCTGATAATCTGCCGTGCCACAAGAAGGTCAGGTTAGAAGTCAAGACTCTGGGGATTAAATTGTGGTCCCTTTGAAATCGATAGGCATCTTGCCAATCACTTTGGGTTCTGCTCTGTTTTGCTGTTTCACGTGGATTCTATTCCTGATTCTTATCAGTGATTAGCTGTAGGACTTCAGCAAGTTATTTAACTCTTCAGCTGTTTTACCTTCTCCAGAAGTTTTTCACAACCCTTTATATTATATATGACACAGTAATATCAACATGTAAATATATTAGATATATGTGTAGTATTAAAACCATTGAGATTCCTCTCACTGGTCTCCTGACACACTGATTTCCTCTTCAGGATTGTAGGTAGGAAAGGCTAAAGATATTTCCTACATTGAGAAATATCTTTTTTGTACAAGAATATTTTTCATTCGCTGGGTAATTTTCTGAACTCCTTTCCATAGGCTGTGTGGGCAAATCCCCTTTTGAAATTAGCAGCAGAGCTGAGTGAGTAGAGCTTAAGAGCTTCATTTGGGACTTGGTGCACATACCAGGATGCTGATGGAAAGGTGTGCAGACCAAGTTCTATAGCAGCAAGTTTTCTCCAGGAACTGTAGGACACAACAAGCATCCCTTGTGCAGGGAGCAGAAGCCATGCTATTCCCTAAGAACTGCGTGTTTCTCCAGAGGCACTTCTTGCATCTAAGACAATCAGTCTGCTGCCTTCAGTGGAAAGGAGCATTACTTCTTCACACCATCTTTGGCTGCATGCCACACTGCTTCTGTAGCCAGGCACCTAGTGTGCCCTGGCTTGGCAAGTTGATTGGTGTGATGAAAAAGAGAGCCATCAAAACTGATGAGAGTGCAGTGGAGAGCAGGACCATCCCAGGGGAGCATAGCACTAGCTGTCATGTGAAATCATGATCCCAAGGCTATGGTGAAATTCAAACTCCATTTTTTAAGGTATTTGTTTGTGTGCCTGAAATCAAAGGAAGCTAAGCACTTGAATACCTTTGACTACATCTGTGCTGCTAGAGGCATCTGCCCTGAGCAGCAAACCTTCATTCCCAGGTGAAGCTGTGTAAACTGGCTCATGTCCACAGACCAGCACGAGGGGACATCTCTGGGCTTTGCATGGTCACCCTGAGAAGCAAGTAAAATGGGCCATGTCCTGGTCATCCTAAGGGGATGCTGCACTGCTGATGGACGAGCTCTTTCTCTACAGAATGAGGTAGCATTAGTCCTCTTAATTACTAGAGCACGGTGTTCCCTGAAATAAGCCTGGGCATTGTCTTGGGAGACACAATCAGGCCAGGAAGCCTGTTGAAAGTTCAACAGTATGGGCTGGGCTCAAGTTCACGTCCTGGCCCAGTTTAGTTCCGTAGTACCTGTGTTTTGTTTATGACCTAGGATGTCATTATTTTGCAGTACCTTTGCAGTTCAGTGCCTCAGTGCTGCATCACAGCCTGCCAGATGCTGTTGCAGTAGTATGACACCAGGTTGTACAGCTTGTATATCCTATGAAGTGGTGGTTGGGCACACATGGATAGGGTGTTTTCAGGTTGCAAAGCCTGCTAGAGTAGTGTCAGAAGATGGCCATGGAAGGAATGAGCCAAATTAGTAATGATTTCTTTCATGTTTTCAGGCTATGGGGAATTATTGCCAGCTGGACTGTGCCAGCATTTGGTGCATTTATGAAGTGTGGGTGATCAGGGGATCGAGTGAGCGAATTAGGAAATTACATTATTTGCAGCATAAGTGCCCGTAACTTTGTGTTGGTGGGTCTTTCTATGCCCATAGGATCGTGGAATGGATGGGAAGTGCCGTCTAAGTGCTACACAAAAAGGCGTGAGGGCAGCAGGGGGGAAGCTGGAGAGGGAGTTTGCTCTACACACTGCTGTAAGGTTCCAGGGCTGCCTGTGGCCATCTGCTTGCACACCTGACCCATTCATATCTTTCTGCTTAAACTGAGCGAGAGCAGCTGCACTGCTCCTCTCTCTGACAGGACCCGCAGGTGCTGCCCCACAACCCAGAGAAAGAAGTCCACATTTACGGAAAGTCCTTTTCCCTCCCTTTCCTTTCCCTTTTAAGGCTCTTGGCCAAGCTGTATGATTCTTATCTGGTTTCTGCAGAGTCTTGAAGTGAGGTCATTCAGGAAGTTTAATTAATCCTGTACAATTGTCACTACATCCTTGGCTGCACATTGTACTAGGGCCCAGCCCACCACTACAATGCATCTTACGACAGCTGAACATCTGTTTAAAAACTGGTTGCCAAGAAGTAGTACTTGCTAAGCCTCATTTTCCCTCTGGCTGTATGTATGCAGCTCATCACAGTATTGTATAAACAATGTTAAGAGAAAAAACAGAATTTCCCCTTGCTCTCAGGATCAACTGGTAAAGCAAGCTAAAATTATCTGGGAAAGGCCAGTTCTGAAATATCAGTGGCAAATAAATGGGCTGGCCTGTATGTGTCCTGCTCAGCTTATTTCTGAGGCTGGCACCATCTGAGACACTGAACTGAGAGCTGGTGCTGCAGGACATCCATGGATGCTGGGGTGGATTCCCCAGGGGCTTCAGTCCCTGACCATTGCTACTCCCCTCAGCAGTGGGACCTTGCATTTGCCCAAGGCTGTGCACTCTTGCACTCCTTACCCTCTGACTGCATTGAAGGACAAGGTGTTTCTGTTGCTCCTGAGAGTGGAGGAATGTTGCAAACACACGTACACACACACACACACACGCACATGTATATAGACACTCACACACAGAGATACCATCAAAGTTCTTCCTGGAAGAAGTTCCTCCCAGGACAGCCTTTAAAAATTATACTCTGGAAGAGGAGAAAAGAAGAGAGAGACTGCTAATGAAAGGGTGGAGTTGCAAGTCCCTTGCAGAGAGAAGGAGAATGATAGATGCTGGGAGAGGAGAGGTGCTGGGGGTGGCAGGAACCGGTGGAAATATTAAGCAAGTAACACCAAATGCCATAGGGGCGGAGTAAAGATGAAGGAGTATGTAGAAGGCACTGTGACAGGATGTGCCTTTATCTGACAGAACAGTAAAGTATTCTTGGTGCCATCTTGTCTGTCTTTTACCTTTATTTGCTCCTATCCCTCTCGATTTCCTCCGAACATCTTAGTGGATGTGTGCAAGAATAGGAAGAAGCCTAGGATAAAATTTTACGAGTTGCTTTTTCTAATGGTGGGGAGGTATTCGGGCATGAAATCTTTCAAGTTCAGCTCATCTTTCAAGGAGAAGCAAAACTCATCCCAGCTTCTGCAGGCAGGAGACCTAATGTGCTGTACCCCAGATCCTGTTCACTTGGGGTAACTGCTCCTGTTCAAGGAAGGTGGAGGTGGGGTGGGGTGGCCCCTCAGCTCCCACACACACAGCAATGCCACACCAACCCTACTGGCCCCTGGCCCCTCACTGGTACAGGAGGGGTTTGCCTAGGAGTGATTTGACACGAAAATTGTCTAATTTGGCATCTCGGATGAATAATGGATGGGGAGAGTTAATGTAGTAAAAGAAAGAGTTTTTGAATCTCTGGAGGTAATAATCCATGCTTCCAATTTCCCAAATGGTCTTGCCTTTTGAGTCAGTAATGAAATCTATTTTTCATAGTTTAGCCTTTTTGAGTTACCTGATTTGTTTCACTCTTTGCATTTGTTAAAAAAATCTAAATTGCTTTCTTTAAGGTTTTGCAGAGTGACTGTGCAGTTGAAGGGGCAGAGAGGTGTATTTACATGCAGGCAGAGCCTTCACAATTATTAATCCTGGGACACTCAAATTTAGTTCCACTTGTGGACAATATGTGATTCTAGAATAACAATACTGCTTTATCTTGAGATAAGTTCTTCTTCCTCTGATATCATATTGTCCTTTCTTAGACTTATTAAAGAATAGAATTCAAAATTAACAACATATATTAGTTAATTAAATTTTCTTAATTTACGAACTTGTCTTGTAAATACAGGCAAGCTCTAAGCAGTAAACAGTTGACATAGCCTGCAGTATATAAAGGTATCTTCTATAATTATGATGAGATAATACATATAATTATATGTACATATAATTACTTGTGTCATCTTCGAAGAACTGAGATCTGTATTGGCTTCATGCACAGAAAGATGCTTGCCATGCATCAAAAAAAACACAAGGGGAGCTGAGCTTTCCAAGTGTTGTCTGTGTGCAGTTATTAAGTGGATGGCTTAGGTGGTGTCCTTCTTGTTTGAATTGCTGGTCTCACCACAGCACAGAGGCATAACTGTGTAGCCAGAAACCACTACCAGGGACAAGATGTTTGCTGGCAAATGGTGTGTGTCTGTTCCCACCCTTACAACACCTCTCTGGAGGACAAACCCAAACCTCATCATCCTCTTAGGGATGCCTCACTTGTTTTGAACTTTAGGCATCTTGCTTTATAGGTATACTAGAGAGCTTTACACTCAGCTTTTTGTGCAAGGAACAAGTGAGGGCCAACTTAAAGGAAGGTTTAAATACTAAGGAGGACTAGAGGCAATATTTTCCTGGGAGGGTTGATTTATTGGTAGCTTTCTAGCCAGTATTTTCCTGCCACAGCACAGTCCTCTCAAGTACACTTACGGGACTGCATGGGTTGCATTTTAGTGTGTTTATCTGTCTTCCCTTTTGACACTGGCACAGATGTGTCTTGCTCTGATTTTTCTGCAGAGCTCTCAGGAGCCAGTGTAGTCTGGGCATGCATCTTTCATAGTGTAATAGCTCCCCTGTTGTCCATGTCACTGTTCTGTAGTACTCCTTTTCATGTTTTGTGTGTCTCGGAGATGCCTAAGCTTGCTTCACTCTGAGTAGCTGGTACTGTTTTACGGCTCGGGTGGAAATTGTAGGCAAGGGAGAACTGCTTTCTGCAGGTGTAATATACCTCTTGTTTGTATAAGAAAACTTTGTTTTCCCTGCTTTGGAGTAGAACTGAAGGTCAGGAAGAGATGGCAGATGCTAAAAGCTGCATTTTTAAAGTTTAAAGGCCAAATTCTGTCCTGATATTACATCTTGTCTTTATTCAGATCTCACAGTTGAAGCCAAAGGGGATTGTACTGGCACAGTCAAATACAGAATATGCCCCACTAGCCCTGAAGTAAATAACAGCTGGCACTGATGTACACAATATCATATTTCTTCAAATGGCTTACCAGACATTAACTAATTAACTCGACAGTGCTTTTATTTAATGAATTCTGAGTACCAGAACACTCACAGAAGAAGTCTATTCTCTAAGCACTGTTCTCTGAAGAACATTGCCTTTTGTTTTAAGTGCCACATGCAATAGTACTTTATTGATTACTGTTTTTCTCCTACACTGCCTTAGGGGGTTTTTGTATCAATAGGCTGGAGAATCAGCTTTACCTTTGCATTGTGTTAGATGCCATGTTGTGGTTTGCTAGTGCTTGACATTTCCATTTAAATAGTGTTTAAAACTCCATGTATTCTCACAGAAATAGAAAAAAGAAAGAAGTAACTAAGAAAACCATCAGACTTAGGTAAAGGTATCGAGTCTCATGTCTCAGAATGGCTCGGTCCGCTGTAGTGTGTTGGGTATTTTAGCCCAGTGGCTTGTACATTTGAAATAAAGCTGGGTTTAGATGAGCTTTGGCTCCAGGCTGAATCTTTTGTCTTTCCTGGGTGCTGCCTAGGCCTGCCAGGTTTTCTCCTCTCCCTCACGGCTGCCTGCTATACTTTGGGGCTCAGAAACCTTATTGCCCTGCTGTTTGCCGGTGTCTGAACAATCCTTGGCCCTGGCAAGAACAATGCAGCTGCTTTGGGGTGCGGGAAATGACCCATGGGGTGGGGGTGCCTGCTGGCGTCTGTCCGACCTCGGGGCTGACTTCCCATCCTGCTTCGGGCAGTTTTGCAGCTGGGCGGGGGTCAGACGCGCCACACGCAGCAGGAAAAGTGTCTCAGTAGGCATCCGTTTTTGCTGATTGCTCAGAGTCACGTTTTTATCTGCGCATGCAGAGCTGTAGTTATCAGCCTTTGCCTCCAAATCACTTGGGAACAAGACAGATTGGAGGCTTCCACCAGACAAGTTAAATTGCGCATCAGATCGGTTGGGATTCTGCTCATTTAACAGCTAAGGTTTGGTTTATGTGGTTGCAGTGCCACTGACACACCTCCTGATTTATAGTTACAAAAAACATTGAGGTGCTAAGATTTCTAAAAGCTTTCTAAATGTCTAATATGGAGAAAATTGATCAAAAATATATTTCTGGGTGTAAGTGGCATTACATACTCTGGTTGTATATTTTCTAATAATAGTTCATCCTTATTTCTCCTAATGTCTCATATAAAGAACTCTCTAGCAGGTGTATTTCTGCTATTTAAATCCACTGTCAGGCCTTGTTTTGTCTTGAGCAGTTATATTTTTATATGATAATTATAGTGTTTGCCCCAAGTGCCTTAGCACTGCTTTTTCCTGCTTTATCTCCCTAATCCGCTGTCCTTTTTGGTTGCTTTTTGCTGAAGTTTTACTGACTAAAGGTGTCTGGATAACAGTCACATATGTCAAAATTTCTACCTACCTGTATCATACTTACTGCCCCTGAACTCCACCACTGTTAGGTTCCACAAACTGCCCTTTCTCAAAGCCTTAACTCAAGGCAGAGACAAGGAAAAGGATTTCTGTTTATTTCCCTCTTCCCTGAATGTCAAATTTGGGTTGTATGTAACAGCAATAAACCCAAAGATTGAAGATGCCCATGCTGCAGCCCCTGCACCTCCCCTGTATGAAATTTGTCCCTTTACTCCAAAGCAGTGTTAGCCTGGTTCTTCAGATTAATGCCCCCAGTCATTCATTTGGGCTTTTGCATTCCCAGCAAGGTTTAAAGTACATTTTTATTTTTGCACACTCGCATCACAGCACCCGGTTAAGTTTCCTCTGAAAGCAACCTAGTTCATGACCACCATGACCCCTGCAAACACCCCCAAAATGCACCATTCAAAGATGAACATGGGGCTGTGTGGCTGCTCTGTGGTATGACCACAGTTCAAAAAAATGATGTGCAGATCCAGCCAAGGGAGCCTAAATGATATTGGGTTTATGCTAGATACAAGCAGCAGGTTTTGTCTCCTGGTCTGGAATCACCAACTCATTTCTTTTGGACTAACCTTCACAGCTCCCAACTACCAGGCTGCCATTTCCCTTCTTGTAAAGGCATCTTTTTTGAGTGTGAAGCATGTCTGTTAGGAATGTGGAATTTCCAAGTGACTATTTGAGAAGAAACCAAGGGAACTAGAGGAAACACTGAGCTGGCATCTTCTCCCGCTTCTTCAAACTACGAGGACAGCCCCTGACTGCAGGGCAGTTTTTCCCTTGTGAACACAGCTTTCTCCTTTCCTCTTTCACAGGATGTTGTGTTGGGTGCAACAATTGCCTATGCTGCTTAGCAAAAATGCAGCAGCCCCTCTGCCACCGAGAGGTGTGGGTCCTTCATCATTTCTGTGTTGGTGGCCTTGAAAATCTTAAGACAGCACCAGTCTTAACGCTCAATGAGGGAGACCTGACCTGCCCTGGGAAGGAAATAATCATGCAGTCTGCTCTGCCCTTGTCCGGTTTAGAGCCAGAGATGTCACTTCACCACAAAAGCGAAGAGGAAGAGGAAGGCGGAATGACCTCACCCAGCTGACCAAGAGAGCACAAAGGGGATGAAACCATTGGGGATAAGCTCAGCTGCTCTGGGAACTTCCCTTCCTCGGCCTTTCTGAAGACATCATTGGTATTTCCAACCAACCAAGCAATCTTCTGTCTGGTGCTTCCTGTCCATGTTGACTCACCCACCCAGTCTGGTCCAGTCCTCATTCTGACAGTGCAGGCTTCCTTTGGCAGGGGGACACCCAGACCCGTACACTGTACTTCCCAGATTCTCCAACACTCCTCTTTCATATCCTGGCACTGGCCACCTTTGCTGCCTTCTCCTGCACCTGCTGGTGCTCTGCCCAAATACAGTTCAGGGTCTCTCCTTTGGTAGTAGTTTTGGATACAGAGTCATAGAATCAAAGAATAGTTTAGGTTAGAAAAGACCTGTAAAATCATTAAGTCCAACCATTATCTGAGCACTGCCAAGTTCACCACTAAACCATGGCATAGAAGTGTCACATATGCACATCTTTTAAATACCTCCAGGAACGGTGACTCCTCCACTTCCCCTGGACAGCCTATTCCAGTGCTTGACAACCCTTTCCATGAACCAAGTTTTCCTAAGACCTAATATACACCTCCTGTGTATGTTGAAGGTTGTTTCTTGAGGTTGTTTCCTCTTGTCTGACCCTCACCTTGCCACAGCCTCCTTTCAGATAGTTGGAGAGCAATAAGGTCTCCCCTGAGCCTCCTTTTCTTCAGGCTAAATACTCCCAGCTCCCTCAGCTGTTCCTCATGAGACCTGTGCTCTAGACTCTTCACCATCTTTGTTGCATTTCTTTGGATGTAAAATCCATCACTTCTATATCACAGCCATGTACTTAAAAAAAAAAAAAAGCAATGGGTCCTACCTCTTCATCTGGGCTGCCTTCATATTCATTCTGGACAACCAGACCCTAATTTTCATTCAGTGATGAATTAAACTCCAAGATTTTGCTCTTCCTGGGAGTCCCTTTGATCTCGGTAATGAGTCTGTCCCCCTGTTTTTCATTGGAAGGTGAACACCAGCGTGGGGAAGGGCTGGTACAACACAGCTTGTATCACACAGACATTACTGCAGATAAGACAACTCCCAAAGAATCCAGGTGTTTTGTGCCTTTTTTTAAATATTGAATACTAAGTAATGAATTAAAACTAGTCTTATAAAGTTCAGTTTTTAAGAACTTCCAATTTCCTTTGGGAAAAAGAAAAGAAGCTTTGTTTTGGCAAAAATATCAGAATAATGATTTCTACATCCAAAGGAATTAAAAAACTAACAGCTGAGTTACAGACATCTGTATGCACTTCAATTGTGAAGGAGTGCATCCCTTTGGATATTTGGTGCCTATTTTATACCCATGGATATCACTGTTTCCTTGACTGTATTAACCTGCCAGGGTGTGTGAATGTTGGCAGGCCATTAGGTGTGTAAATACCAAGAGAAGAGATCAGTCTTAGTTGGGGAAACTAGGAGTGAGAAATGAAATTACTTTTTTTTTTTCTTTCCCCCTCCACCCCCCTAGTAGTGAAAAAGGTTTTGGTCCTATGTTTGAACTAATTAGCATAGCTAATTAGAGACTTCTTTTGGTCTGTCCTGCTTGTGCATTAGTCCTGTGATAGGAATAGGAGCAGAAAGATTTATTAACTGTTTTTATATTATCTCAGTTGATTTGCCTTTAATACCCGGTGTGAAAAAAGGTATAACAGCAAAAGTATGATGAAGAAGTATGGTCAGTATTGTAACACTTGGCAGTCATTTGCAAATTGCAGTTACTAAATCTCTGGTTGTAGAGGGTTTGGCTTCAGTAAATACTAAGATGTACTCAGGTACAGGTTCCAAAGTATTTTTATACTGTGAGATCAACAACCATGTCTTGCAACATTACAGCTATTTTTTTTACCTCTTTCTTCATCCCTTCCTTACTGCAGAGGAAAATTCTTTTTGAAGTCTTAGGACATGGTGCTTCAAAGCAAAATTATAACCTGAAACATAAAGTTCTCACAACTTCAATATCCCTGAGTCTTCTCGAGGTGATGAATTCTAATGCTATCATCACAAAGAAGATGATGGAAAAAGTAATGAGCTGTCAGTCTCATCAGCTTTTTTCGAGGAGTGATAAGATAAATTGCAGAGTTAAGCAGTTCAAAGTTGGAGTAAAAATACATTTATTACCTTTTTGAAATCAGTGTATATTCCAGAAACGTTCAGCAACAGGCAGTGTGCTTTGAACAGAGCACTCTGCTGATAGATTTCTAAACCTACAGAACCAGAATTCATATGGGAATATGCATGTGTCAAGCTCCAAAAGGTGCCTCTAATAGTTAGAAGAAATTGGTAAAGTTCATCCTCAAACATCACAAAATAACCACCCTAATCTGTATTTTCCCAAACATGGATCTGGACATTCTGAGTGGTTTGGTTCAGCATCATTTGTGGCTTATCCTCTCCTAGGAGGTGGTGAAGTTAAAACAAGTAATGTGTTCATTCATCAGTGAAGTACCACAAAAATATTTGGAGCATAAGAATCCTTTTCTAAGCTAAACATAATGCTATCAAGAAGTGCTCTGTGGCTACCGTTTCACTCTCTTGATTTAAATTCCAGCTTTGCCATTTAGATTGTGTCAAAAGGTGAAATTCTAGATGGCCTTTCTCCTGGCCACTTATAACTTTCCTTCACCTCACATAAGCTTCATGCAAGAATATATATACTGGTCCAGAAATATCAGAAAGCTTGTGTTTTGTTTTCAATTTCATTTAATTTTATGCTTAATGATGTTGAAAATTCACAGAACCTCTAGAGATCTCTTGGGTTCCAGTTTTTACACTTACAGTTTGCATGAAGGTAAAATCATAAGGGAAATACTCAGAAAAATGAGGTATTTTCTCTGCCACAGAAAATACCTTCCTCTGATAGCTTCAGAATCCTTGATTAGTCTTTGTCTTTCACATCCCTTTTTAGGGATGTTATCTTTGCCTGGGTGGTATATTTGTAGCAGGCTCTTGCAAGTCATTTATTTCCTACTGACTGACAAAGAGGAAGGATTATATCAAGACACTTATTGCTGAACTGTCCTGATTGCTTTGTTACTGGCACTTTGGAGAGAGCTGGGAAGGGAAGCTGGGTATTGAACTGGGAGCCTCAGGATTGACACTTGCTAAACACAGTAAAAAAGACACGGAGAGAGAGAGAGGTTTCCTTGCAGCGCATTAGGAATTGGACAGTTCCCCTGGTAATAAACTGCTGTTGAAGTTGAGTGTGCATCATCTCAAGTGTCTGTGCCCTTGAGACCAGGAGACCAGAACTTGTTCCTGGCTCTGTCCTCAGACCAAGTGGTGTGATGCTAGAGAAAAGCTTAGGGGTCACACAAAGCAGAAGTGTCCTTCACAAGTTCTGCTGGTGGGCAGAAGGAATGGTTTTGTGGGGCCTGATGACTGTGCCAACATAAGTTGTGACCAGTGAAGGATGAGGAGACCTTCCTTGTTCATCACCATTGTGGATCAGTGCATGAGGCTTTTTACCTGCCATCTGCTGAATGTGGGAATCTCTATTCCACCAGCTCTGTGCTGGCTTAAAATCTGTTTCCCCATGTAAAGTCGAGTTTCTCCTCAGTATGCATGTCTGGAAGGAAAAAAGCAGCCATATACCAATTTTGTCCTATACTTCTGTGCAAATTAATGACACCATTTTGTGGGTGTCTTCCAGGGCTAAATTCTTGAGATACATCTAGCCAGTTTGGGGGGCCAGTTGATGTGTGGACTGGACTAAGAATGGTTTCTGAAGGTAGGGTCTCTTCCTCAGGCCTGGGAAGATGTGAGAAGAACTGTGTAACAAGTGCAACAATGGTGGAATTGTTCTCATGACATGGGCAACCATGGAAGGAAGAGGAGCCTGCTGGGCTTTTGACATCTATTTTGGGAACTGGCTGCAATTTTATCTGCCTTCAGCACAGACCAGGCTCCTGTCTTGAGTAATCTGTTCCTTCATAACAGGAGGAAGGGATTGCTCTGCTTGCTATAATAAATCTAGTGCAGAAATTTTTGGAGGTAGCATTTTGATTAGAGACAACTCCAGTAGGTGAATTGTTTTAAAAATTAAGGTATGGATGTAGGTGTAATTATTTCTCCCTTTTCTTTGATGTGAAGATATTTAAATGTGCATCTCATCCAACTGGAACTGACCTGGGGTCATTCAGGTGAGGGTTACTAATGCAGTGCTGTCTCTTTTAAGTCTAGCAAACCTGTAGTGACACAGCCATGGCTCAGCATCAGCATTCCCTTTCTAAACATGCCTGTTTTCAGGGGTTTATGTAACTGCTGCTGGAATTTCCTCCTGACTGGTTGACACTTGTCAGATCTATTGAAACCATCAGGTTTCAGCAAATCAGGAGAAAAAAATATTTCCTCTTTCTAGAATGAAAAAGGTGGTTTTTTTTAAGCAATTAAAAAAAACACTCCCCCCACAAAAAAAAACCCCAAACCAAAAAACCCCCACCAAAACCCTAAAACAAGCAACAATAGAAAAACTGAAGAGGTTACTCAGAGAAGCTGTGGCCCCAACTAGGCAAATCCGTAAGTAACCTCAGCAGGAGGCTGTCTATGTGGCTCCCAAGATCCCCTCAAGACTCAGTGTCTCTGTGATCGTATGAACTGTGAACCTTGGTGATGTGATGGTTATGTGTTCCTGAAAAATTGTTTTAGAAATACAGCATTGATGATAACAATGCCTGCTCAATATTGGCAGTAAGTTATACGGTTGAGGTGAAACAGGATGTTTTCTGAAACCTCCACACCATGGTGGAAGGAGCCAGTTTCTTTTATGTCAGTGCTGTACATCTGTCAAAGAAATCCCAGCACATTGTTTACTGTATGTAGTGCATGTGTATATTGCAGTACACCTCTACAATATATGTTCATAGATTATGCTCATTATAGAGTTCCTTTAAGCATTACCTGAACTCCTACTGATGTGATAAGCTGCTCTGTGATGCCGTGGATGCCTCTGCTGGAGGGTGCCACAGAGATGGCCAGGAAATGTTATCTTTGGGCAAAGTTCTACTTTTTCAGAGGATTGTGCTCAATTTTGCAAGGACTCAGTTCGTCAAAAGCTGTAGTAAACACCAAACATCATGGTGGCTATTTACTAGGTAGTAGGCAGAGGGAGATAGTAAGAGCAATGCACACAAAGTGTGCCAGTACACAGTGGCATATGTATCCATTGCTGATACTCGTTTAGTGGTTTGGCTCCGTGGACCTTCAGATTTGAGCTACTCATCTCCCTCTCAAACACCTTCCTCCAGAGTGATGCTTGACTGTCCACTAGGAATGAGCTGTGTGGAGGAAAAGCCTGTATTTCTCTGTGCCCATGTTCTTATTGCAAGGTATCCTACTGGCTTCTTGGCTCCAGCTTCTTTGGGAAGGTGTAATCTTTCTAGTGGTGGCTGCCACTTGCTGGTGATTGCTGCTGGAAGACTTGCTCTCCAAGCACCTCTGCAAATAAGATTTCATTTTCATGCATGTTCCTGCAATGTCTGCCTATAATTAAAGCTGAGTAGCCACTTAGAGCATCAGCATAAGTCTGTGAATGCCAGTGCTGCAATATTCAGTTGCCTGTGTGTAATGAAGCAATCACTTTAAATATGTGAACCTTTTCCCGTGGTTGACTTAACACAGCATCTGTATTGGCTTCGTTTTGCTGTTGCTGCCTTCTGATGTGATCCTGTGCCATGTGAAATTATGCAGTTGGGTCCACAGAGTATGGACTCAGGAGCTGAACTCTGAACTCTGAAAGACAGTCCAAACTAAACTATAAAAATTCTCTTTTGTTTCTTGGCTTCCCCTTTCACATACCTTTCCTACCACAGCTTCTCCTTGTGTGTACTTTCACTAGGACAGGCAACGTGCTGGTTTAACATTTCTTTATTCTATTCTGGTTCCTCTGCCGCCCACATCAGTATGGTGTCTAACTATCACATACAGATTTGAAGGGAGAAGATAAAAAAAATTGAGAAAAACAGCCCTGCTAATTAACATTCCTCTAGTGATGGAAGGGAGAGAAATTGTTCTGTTAGCATTTAATTTTTGAAAAGCAAAAAAGGTTTTAGGAGGAACTTTCTAAATAGTTTGCTTAATAAAGCAGCAATTATGTGAAAATGAGAATAGACAATGATTGCAGAGATAATGCAATATGATTTCTGCTAAAAAAAAAAGCCCACTATGCAAACTGAAGTCTGCTAGCGTCAAAGAGAGAATGGCATCAGTGCAGCATTGATTAACTACACTCAGAAAAAGTAAAATAGTGGGCAATGGCCATCTTTCAGTCACTGTATATTAAAAGATACATTTTTGCTGTCTTTTGAAGCTGGAACAGAATTAAGATGTTTTACTGAACAAGATTATAGGAAAGTCCATTCCAGATAGTGGGTTCTTACTCTGGTAGATGTGGAAACCAAAAGATATATGGGGGGGCTACCCATCTCTCTGCCCATATATACGGTAATCATTACTCACCTGTGCAGTCAGAGTCCGGGGTAAATTAGCATGAGAAGATGAGAATGGAGAATGACTGCAGGAAGCAGCTATGGCATGTAGCTTCCAAACATTATGTGGCAATTCTTTGTTGTTAGTTTTCAGAGAATTCGGTGACTGGGCAGAAACTATGTAGTCAAGATCAAATTGTACTTAAAGATATTCAGTGTCATTTCTAACAGCTTTTCTTGTGTCTCATTGTAATAGTCCAAATAAACACATGAATGAACTTTGATCTTAGCTCTGTGCTTCAGTACAAGTCTTCACAAAAATATCCAGCATTGATACACATTGCCAGTTGCTTCTGAACACAGAGAAACAGGCTGAAATAAAATATGATATAAAATGTACAAAGACAGCACAGAAGAAAATGTGGGCATACTGCACCATTATGTTGGAAATATTTTTATCATAGCTGAACATCTAGTTCTCAGAAAAAAAAAAAAACCAACAAAAAACCCCAAACCAACCCCAACTTCTAGTGCATATTTTCCTTAAATTTGTCTTGAAAAAGCTGCTTAGATTCAATGACTTCTGGTTCAGACAAAAGGAACTGGAAGAGAAAAAACAGCATACATAAAAGAATATGGGGTATTACCTTCTTATGTTTAATAAACTCACTGTCAGCTTCAAGAAGCAATGATGAAAATTATTCTAAACGCAAGTTATATCTCATATTTGATGCCAGGTAAAAATAGATCTACAACAGAGACTAAAATACACTCCTCAGTTAGAGTATAAGGAAATTAGGGCTTTTCCCTGCTCTACCTATCAGTCTATAGCTGGAGTTTATTCCTAAATAATGCAGTGAAGGGTGCATTAGAGGTAGCATGGATATAGAAAAAACTCAAAAACATGTAGGGAAGGATTCCACACTGGAAGTGTATAGTAAAGGAGATGTGACTGCGCAGAGACAGACTTGCCTGTACAGATATAAAAACAAATATTTGGATGATGGTACTGCAGCTTTTGTATTATTAAACATATACCATTTATAAATAAAATATCCACTCCATGTTGGATGAGTCTGCTCTTCCTAGGGAATCCAGCTGAGTCTACTTCAATGTCTTCCTTGAATCTTGTTAGGGCAGATTTTTCTGTTACTATTGTTTGCAGCGAGCATAGGACGTTATGTTGTGGAGGGGGTAGATGTATCCTTTGAAGCCTCCCTTTTTGTTGTTTTTGGGCTTGAGGGGGTTTCTTTGAAGGCTGGTGCTAATACATTTGTGAGTACGCACCCTCGTAGCTGCATTGATCTGAGTTAGTCTTGCCTGGGCAATATGAATGTCAACAACTTAAGGAAAGAATGATGAAATTCTTTCAACCCTCAGATGTCTGCACAAGGGTGAGAAACTGCAAAGATGCCTCCAAGGTTGTAGAGGCGTATTGTGCAAGAGGGGGGATTTGGGAAAACAAGGTAGGATTCATACATCCTCTGCCTCATGGTTAGCGCGGGGAACTTGTGCAGACAACAAAGTGGCTGGGGAGAAGCAAGAGAGCTGAGTGAAAAAAGAACATGCCTGGCATCAGAGAATTCAGTTCTCCATAGCTGGGCAAATTGGTGCATGTCCATTAACTATCTCATGTCAAAATCCCTATGTGTCCTTAAGCCATAAGATGAGTACATTGGAGAGCTGAGGGAACACCAGGAAGAATTCATGTGAGAAAAGCATACCTTCCCATGGGGAATTCCATAGGCTGTCTGTGGGAGAATACTGGCATGCAGCTGTGTCCCTGGGCAACCCAGAAATGTTGACCTTGGCCACCCTTGCTGGCTTACCTTCCCACCTTGGCTTGAGATTTGGATTCCTTAACTATCCCTGTGCTACCACATGCCCGCTGCATGATGGGTGACATTGCAGGCCAGGCAACATAGTGTGAGCATGCAGGGAGTATGTATAGGGTCCTTATGGATCTCAAAAGCAACATTTTCTATCCTTCCAGGATTGCAGGGACCTTCGGGTCTTGTGGTCCATGAGGAGACAACATAAAGGCACCAAATAAATTCTCTTTCCCTTTTGTAGCTCATCCACCCCATATCCTGCCCAAATTCCAGGTGCAGCAGGAAGCACTGTGCCCTAACTGCAGAATTATTTCCTTCTGCCATTAAAAGAAATTTTAATGCACAGCAAGCTCCATTGAAGTGCAAGTGAAGGACCCATTTCATAAAAGATTTAGGTACTGTCTCGGTGCATACTTTTGATTTGTACAGCAGGGAGCTTGCACTCGGGAAATAAAAGGGGAGGGGGTGAGGACTCTGCTTTAAATTATAGCTTTTTTTCTTATTCATTTTGCATTCAAAAGCCCAAATATATTTTCGCTTTCTCTCACCTTGATTTATGACCTTATAAAAATGAGATAGAATCAGCCCAGAAAGAAACAAAGGTTAGGTCTTCCCAGAGCCTGAAGCCTTTGTGCAAGTCCCTGAAGAACAGCTGTGCAAATTACATTTGCTGCTATCAGATAAAGTGAAGACAGAGAGCAGTTTTTCTAACAGGATCTGGACAAGATTCCATTTTATTTTGTCACTTTGAATGCAGGTTTGATTTTGTTTGCTGGTAATCACAGCCTTTAATGTTACCTTGCCAAAAATGGCTATTGCAGGAGAACTCACATCAGTGTGATATCAGTACAGGCAGAGAGAGAAACATCCTGTTTATGTGAATGTCCCTAACAAAAGAAGTCAAGATCTAAACAGATAGAAGAGAGCACCAGTAACCATGAGACAAACTACATGCCAGATGTTAGTCACGCTGCTTAGAGCACTGCAAGAAGTTTATCAGCTATTACATTGATGAGTGCAGCTTATGAACCTGTAGAGATGGGAAGTAATAGTTGTCATTTGCATGATTAAAGTCTTGTGTAGTACTTCTGCATTAAATCATAAATAATTTAATTTTACCTGAGTGTATTAATTAAAAGGTTACATTTTAAGGATTTCACTTTCCTTTCTTTACAAATTCATATAAAGCATTTAAAAGTAGAAATTAATTTTATTTTACAGATAAAGAGAGCCTCAGAATTACAAATCAAATTAGGTTGAAAACGACTTCTGCTCAGAGCAGGGCCAGGTTCAAAGTCACAACAGCTTGCTCAGAGCCTGTAGTTAATTTTAAGTATCTCTATGGAGACCAGAATTTTTTTCCAGACAACCTCTTTACATTGCTTAACTGTTGTCAAGTGAAATTGCTTTCCATCCAACTAACCAGAATTTCCCTTGATGAAAATAGCGTCTGTTGCCTCTCGTCCCTTTCCTGTGCACCTCTAAAAGGAGTCTGGGCCCATCTCATCTCTAATCCTCCAAAGGCCCCATCAGGCTGTTGTTGGGCGCCCCCTGAAGCCATGTCACTTCCAGGCTGAGCAAGTCCAGTTCCCTGAGCCTTATTTCACTGGGCAGGGGTTCCAGCCCCAGCTGTCTTGATAGCCCTCTGCTGAACTCATGCAACTTTTTTTGATCTCACTTCTGTTCTGGAGGATACTGATGGAAATGTTTAACTGCCTTTCTGATTCACACAAGCAGCTGCTAATTATAATGACTCTTGAATGTTGTCTTTTGAACCCAGTGGTCCAGCTTCTCATCCATCTAGTATTAGTCATTTCTGAACTATGCTTAAATTCTGCTACTGCTTCTCTCTCCTGTGATGGAGATAACTTGGAGCAGAATATTCAAGACTTGCAGAATTTAACCAGTCATCTGACTAAAATCAGATTTTGATTATTCAGCCTGCTTTCCATCTTGAGATTTTTTTCAGAAAGTTTCTCAAAGACTATTAGGAGTTTATTTTTCTTGTTTAAATCTCCTTTGGGTTTCCAGAAATCTTTGAGGAAGAGGAGTGTGGGAAAGACTAAGGCTTAAAGTGAAGGGATGGAAGCCAAGACCAGCAAAGTATGGATTTGTTCAGGGATAAGACCTGTTTATACACAAAAGCATTTGTAGCTAGCAGATACCGTAAGCAGTCTTGCTACTCTATGTAGTTTCACTGTTTGACTAAGGAAGGAGATAGTTCCCTTTCAGCAGTGCATTCTTTCTTCAAATAAAAGGTTTTCACAGAAGACTTTGGATTTTGATAAAACTTGATCAGGTCAAAAAGAAATACTTGACTTTGCTTGGATTGTTGATATTAGGCAGATTTTTCAATAGTATAAAATAACCTGCTTCACTGAATTAGTAAGCAGTCATTGTTTTGGATTATATTAAAGGACACAGGGAACAGTAGCACCATTATTGTAATATAAAATGACAGCATATCTGT
The DNA here is from genome assembly GCA_013397135.1 of Pachyramphus minor. Lineage (NCBI taxonomy): Eukaryota > Metazoa > Chordata > Aves > Passeriformes > Tyrannidae > Pachyramphus > Pachyramphus minor. The sequence continues at coordinate 214,829 of VYXB01001449.1, forward strand.
TTGATAATCATGTCGTGTGGTCAAAATGGAAGAATTTCCTAGTGTGAACCCCAAATTTACAAAACAGCATTTCATGGGACCTTTTGAAATGTCAGTTTTCTATTTCAGGTACCTTTATTACTTTCTGAAACTGTGAGACCTGTGGTGGACCACATACTTCCAAGATTCACAATTCATGACATGGTCAGATTTCACTGTTTTGACAATCATTGCTCAAAGAAGGATTGGTGGGCATTTCCTGATCCCTGTTTTTTTCTGTACTGTAATATGATAGCAATGAATGACTTCTGGCTCTTTATTGCCTGTCATGTAATAGTGGAAGCCTCAAAGCTACACTAAAGTCACAACTAAATCTGCCCTAAGATGTGGTGCAGATTTTAAGTTGGAATAGCCACATTGCATCCTATTGACTGCTTGAGGGTGTAGCACATTCATGGTGGTTTAAACTAATACCTTTTACTTTACAGCTGGGGCATGCTTAAGAATATGCATGCAGTCAATTATTGTCATTCAGCTGATGGACCACCTGTGTCATAGAAACTCAGTTGTTTTCAACCTAATGCCTTTATCCATACTATAGTTACATAAACTTTGCACTGGACCTCTTTAAAAAATGCTTATAGTGGAGCCAACGACATAATCCAGATTGATGCATATATAAATGGTGAGTGCTTATAGTCTGTAGACTGTTCATAGGAGCAGTAATGGGAAGACAGCTTAACGATTTAGAGATACCACTACAAAAGGCACTTTCTTAATACCATTACAAATATGTATTGAGATGCACACAGGGAGTTAAAGGGGCATGCCAAAGAAAAATACAGGTAAATAAAATTTAACACACTTTCAAGATGCATATGTTGTGTGACTACATGTGTGCATTATCAATGCCCCCATAGCATATTCTTCTCAGAAACTTCAGCCTCAAGAGCAAAGGTAAGGTGACATTGTAGAACAATCTGTTTTTCTAAAAGCATATCAATTGGAGGTTAGATTTTAACTCTCCTCCTTACGGAGACCCTCTTGAATATGCAATGGTTTCTGGCTAGGCTGTTTAAAAGCTGCATAAGGAGAGTCATATTTGGGTTGGTGATTCATTTGTAAAGTTTCCAGTGAGGGAAACAGTAACCTGTAGAGAACCTGCAGTAAAAAAGTGTATGTGGAGGGGTTAGAAAACTACTTCCTGTGTGGACCAAAACCTTCTGCATGGCTGAGTGTAAAAATTGCAGCAGTCACACTGCACTAACTTCTATGCTGGTGTTTTGCTACTGCCTCTATATGCACTAGAGCAGGCAAAGGCAGAACACTGTGAACTGGGTTTTTGAAAGCCAGGATGTAGAATTCAATCTTTCAGAAAGCAAAACATCACCAACAAAAGATAGTGATTGTGCTTTAAACCACCTGGGAGCAGAGGGAGAACACATGCTCAATCATTCAGAAAGCCAAAGCAGCCCTTCATTGTTCTGCTCCTGATATTGCTAGTGAGATGTGAAACTGAAACAGTTGTATTGCTGTTGACACAGAGAAACAGCAAGTCGTCTACCTTGAAGGCCTACTTGCTTCTGAGATAATTCTGTCAGTCTATTGTTTCTTCTCCCGAGCCTTACGCTGGGATAAAACAGGAGAATGACAACGGTGGGAAACGAGGGGACACAACCATTCCCAGCAGTGTGGAAGTCTCAATGGCTTTCAAACATCTCCTGGCCCCCTGCCTACACCAGCACAAGCCAGTGTTGGGCTACTGTGAGAAAAGAGCAGCTGTGCATTCTGGACAGCAGCCTGTGGAGTTGCCCCAAAGTTGTACTGCATTGGATATGCTGGAAAACAGCTACTAGAGAAGAGTTTTATGACTGAAGGAGTAGACACTGAAGTCAGTAACTGGTAAATGAGCCAAATCTTTTGGAATGCAAAGTTTTGCCATGGGATAGTAGACAAGAAATGAAGCATTAGAGACTGGATGCGGCACTCAGTGCCATAGTCTAGTAACTGTGGTGGTTGTGGATCAAGGGTTGGACTTGATGATCTCAGAGGTCATTTCCAACCCATCTGATTCTATGATTCTAAGCATAAGAGGGTGTTGTTATCCAGAATTCCTGGTTATTTGTTTACACGCTTTAAACAATAAAAGAGAAACACTGGTAAAAATGCATGAAGCCACTTGAACCCTTTGCCTGCTGCACAGGTTGGCAGGGAAATAGGGAAGATGGTTGTGATGCTTCCAAATGTTGCAGGAAACAAGCAATACTCAAGAAATTGGAGGAGCTGAAGTTCCTTGCATGGATGTGTGCCAGAGACAAAAGCATTGTTATAAGAGCAGGAATCTGTTTCTACAGGCCCCACTGAGCAGGGCATAAGTATGTACTTAAGCCTATCCCAAGCCAGCAAGGAGCAGAAGTGTGGGCTGAAGTTCCAGCTGTGCTACTGATTGCATGTTGTAGTAATACGATTCTCACTACACCCACAAACGGATTTGCTCTGCTTCAACATTTCTTTGCTATATCAAAAGTAATTATGTGGAGGTGACCAACCTGAACTGGAATGTGGCTTTAGGTTATCTTAAAAACTAATGAAGACAAAGACAGATATTTAGGATTCTACACATCAGTTTAGGTACTCTGAGCCAGGTGCTGGTATCTGTATCTTTCCCTTTGGACCTGCAGGGAAATTGGGCTGTCAGGCTCACGAGTTCTGAATCACATTTTAATTAGATGACTAAAATGCCTGTTATAAATATCTTACTAAAAAGCAAAGTTCTAACTGTTGAGCATAATTAAGTGTTGGAATCAATTTCAAAAGTAATTTTGATTTGTCATCACTTGCAGTCTTTCAGCTGAGCACGAGCGTTTGTAAATATATGTTTCTCCCTGCTTCTGTGGGGTTCTTACACTGCACATTCTGGCACTGTGCTGCACAAATTGCATCAGGTGCATGGTGTGGTTTACTGTGTGTTCCTCCTAAGGGGAGGACTGTGTACAAACGGATGGCTTCTCGTAGGAGCAAAATTTGGCATGCCTGTGAGAGCCTGCTTTTCTGAGAAGATGCCTGGCAGGATTTAACAGTAATTGCAGTTTCCTGTGAACATACAGTGCATGCTACAGTCAGATGACAGATGATCAAACCATGACTTACTAAAACCAGGTTATAATCTACAGAGACAAGTTTCCTAGCCAGCCAGGAATGACTGCTAGGTGATGCTATGCAATGTCTACATTTCAGAAAGGTGATACAAGTGACTTTCCAAGTAATAACTTGGAACTTAAGTTCTGTTTTTCCAGCTGCTATACCTAGTGACAGCTTGTAGATATTGAAAAAGAGCTGTGTAAAAGTTTCTGATAAAGTTTTCTCTCATTATTTTTTGAGTGCCTTACTGGAGAAAAAGGCTCTGACCATTTCAGATGGGATAATTTTTTTTTTTCCTCAGGAAAAGGAACTGAGTCTCTCAGACAGCATCAAATGCTTTAGGCAGTTCCAGAAGTGTGAAAGGATGTTTACTAGCCACTGACTAGAGGAGATTTTTCATCCATGCAAAGTGTCCTGGATGCATGGGTAACAACCTGCTATTGACTGTGGTCAATGGTCCTCCACTCTTCCTAAGCAAGTTCACAAATAAAATAACCAACTATGAAGTGTAGCCTTGTATAAATGGAGCTTTATGTGCATCTTCAGATCCAGGACACTTTGCATGCCAAATAGTGTCTTTAAAGAAGAGAGCCTTCTCCTGTGTGTTCCATGTCAGCTGGTTCTGTCCTGCTTACCGTGATGGAGGAAAAACAACTGTTGTATTCAAAGTTCTTGGTTCATGCCCTCTCCTCAGTATGTAAAACTGTACTAATTGCAGGTAATTGGTGCTGGGAGCCTTGATGGAATTCTGGGTATGGTGATGTCCTTTTACGCTGCTTTGCATTTCTGGTGCTCATTTGATTACAAGGTTTATCTCTTCAGAGAGAATCATCTGATTAAATCATCTATGAATCACAGGAAGGGCTTGGGGTGAGATTTGGCAGTATCAGTGGAGGGATACAGGCAGGAAGGCTTTCCCGAAGTGTGGGACAACTTCAGCTTTTATTTTCTGCCACTTGGTACTTTGGTTTCATGCCTCTGACAGTGGATCACATACAGGGGCAGAAAGCTGGGGAGGTGTATGCAAATGGTAGGAAGGCAGAGCCATATGGCAGTCAGTGTGCTGATTGTCAGTGGTGTCAGTGCTAATGTCCCACAAGCCCCTCCTGTTTTCCTCTGGGAAGAAGACATTTGCATTTTAGCAGACCTTGGTGGTTGCTGAAGTCTTTGTGGCCAAGCCAGAAGCTCTGAACTTACAGCTGATGGCCTAACGAAAGGATGGTTGTGATGTCCATAATCTCGATAGCTGGGCTGCTGAGAAGCATCTGGCTAGCTACTTGACCAGAGATTATCTGTGACAGGCCTAAAGAAGAAAAAGGGAAGAATTTGCTGTTTTAGTCCAGCAGTCTCACCAGAGTGTTGCTGAAACTGGATGAACTTGAATTTATTTCACTGCTTTCAACATATCAGTGAGTTCTTTTATGCATGCTGGAGTCCATGGCAGAATGCAAACGTGATTTTATTCCCCCTTCCTTCACTGCTCCTCTCTTCTGTTCTGGCTACCAACTGGAAAACATCGGCTGAATGGTGTCCTCAGACTAAGTGCTGTGTATTCATCTGTAGCAACACAGACTCCAGAGAACAGGTTAAGCAACAAATGACCTGTTTGTATATGGCCTACCTTAAAGTGAGTGTTTTCCCTACAACTTGGGTAGGACAAAGGTTTCAGAGATGGAGTCTATCCTGCAAATCTTTAAAAAATAGTTTTAAATGAAGTATTTATAATTTTCTTGTGATGTAGCAAAAGATAAACAGAGTTTATTTAATTAAGGCATGTAGTTGATATCCAAGACAATGAATATGTAGGGCATGTGTGATATACATTTACCTGAGAGCTTTGTTAACTTCGGCTGAAGGAAAATGTAAATGTTCTCTCCTGGCAGAGTTACATTTCATGCCTATTTTACAGAGGTGAGAATGAAAACCCAGTGCAAAATTTATGTGTCTGCAGTGCAGCTGCCTAGATTTGAGCTGCTTGCCTTAATTCACTTCATAGTCAGTGGAGTAAAAATATAATTTCTAAGACCTGCCTTATTTAAAACACAGTGGCTGACTTCAAAATACAAACTTCTTTCTCTCCGTTGACAAGAAAGGGTGCCTGGTTCTTTGGTTCATCTGTAGCTAGACTATACATGGATAAAACTCAAAGGTGAAGAGTCAATATGAGGAGCTGGTTCTGTTACATTTTTCTACATTTTGAAATGCATTTATTTGGTCCTTAATGAGATCCAGTGTGCTTCAAAGTTGTAAAAAAGAGTAAGTTCTCAGCCATTTCCCAAGTTGGCTCAGCTTTGTCATGGGGCTCATAGACAAACTGATTTTACATGACCCAATTAGTTTTAATAACTTCCTATTCAGACAGCATTCTCACCTGCCAAAATAGAATTTTCCATGAATTACTAAATCAGTAATCAGTTCTTACTGACTGTCAGCTTCAGTGAAAGCTGATAGGAAGACATTCTTGGATTGTAATACAGGCATAATACAAGCTTGGAGTGGCTCACTATATTTCATCCTATTTTTGTCAGCCTTCTCCAGCCACTTACATTCCTCTTTTCCCAGGTGCCTTTTATTAGCTTGTTGAAAATCTGTGGGAAGTGAACACTAACCTTTGAAAGATTCAAAACAGGTGAATCTCTCCTCTTCTAACAAGTCAAAAGAACCAAAGAGTATTAAGAGTCACTACAAACCAGTAAGAATACCTTACTACTCCATTAGTTTATTATTACCACAAAGCTACCTTGGTCTTAATTAAGCAGCAGATCAGTATCTCAAGACAAGTGCAATTTAGCAAGAAGTGGGAAGCAGAAATGTAAATATATAATGAAATATTTTTCTCTTCTTTAGTGTCTGTTAGGGTTTCTTTTAAAATTGCTCATGAGGACTATATTCAGAAATAAGTACCTAGCTGTAAACATGTATTGAGGCAGTCACGTATAATGTTGGGGCAATAATGTATGTCCTAAATATTTTCATATACGTTTGACTCTTAATTGTGATGTGGAAAGCTGGACTGGCTTTCAAGTTCTATTCTTCACAAATTGTGTTGCAAATAAATGAAAATAGTGGAAGAAAAGGAAAGAAGTGCTATTGCCTAACCACAACAGTCCAGGCAGGCTGCCATAAGAGCATTATTGAAGCTGTAATTCAATAATTAGATCCAGCTACAAATGTATTAGCTTAGCCAAGTCCTCTAGTTGGCAGAATGTCTCAAATTTCCTTCGATACATGCTGTTGTTCAGGCTGTTAGCTTAATACATCATTAGATAGTTTACGAATTGCTTGTCTGTAAGTTAATATGTTCAATATCAACTTGTTAATTAGATTCATTTGGTTTGGTATTTTGTTAGGAATAGCTTAATTTTTATGTGAATTTATAATTCTATTTCATTACAGTTACAGATATAACACTGTTTACAACGGTAGTGTATCCAAGTTTCAGAAACCACTGTAAATGTCTTGCAGGCAAGGTACAAAAAAAGGTCTTTTTCCAGGGCTTCAGTGAGAGGGAATGTTTTTTTTCTTGTAGGCAAGAAAAATTTATCTTATGTCTTCTGCCAGTACAATGCTGTGTGTTTACTGTGACTCTCCTCCAGCAAGTTTTACATGGCTGCTGATGCGGCTTGTTGGGAGACTGGATCATAGGTGTCTTGTTTTACAGTTCTGGTTGCTCCAGGTAACCTAAACACATTTCAGACAGCTAAATGCATGCAGACCCCAGAGCTAGTACTGGTCCCATGTAAATGTATACCTTTGTAGTAAGGTTCCACTAAACCCCACCTCTCTACAACCCAACATCCATAATCTACCATGGATGGGCTCAGTTGGATCTACCAGTTGACATCCTAGGGCAAGCTGGTTTGCTATCCCAATTTCTTTAACTCCCTGGCTCCTGTTGCTTTTCAGAAGTCTCCAGTGGTGCTTGTAAACAGCTAGAGGGGACTGAAGTGGGAAAAGTCTGGTATGGGCAGGACACAGACAATTTCTTCTTTTCTCCAAGTGTGCTGGATATCTCAGCACTGGGTTTTGGTCAGGCACCTCCTCTTCCCCAACTCTGCCCCTGCTATCTGCTACTTCCTTGAGGACAAGATTGCTTTGATTGTGTTTTCCTACATCCCCTTTAAACAGATGTCCCACAGGATAACTGAAGTCAGGAATCCCAGGAGGGCTGTTGGGAGTGAGACTTGAGGGCTGATCAGGCTGTAAATCTGGACACAGAGTGGAATTCACAGAATTGAAAATGCCCTTGTGTTGATCCCTTCAAATGCCATTTATTATACCCTAGGCATATATTTGCTGGCCTTCCTGCAATGGCCGATGTGGATGGCAATATCTTCCTGGCCTTTTGCAGATGTGCTGGAGTGAGCTCTCCCTGCTCCATCACCACCCAGAAGTAAAGGACAAAGTGACTTGGATTTATCCACAGCATTATTACCTCTGCTAGTGCTAGTCTGGCTGCACTTCACTCCAGTTACTAGGAGGAAATGTTATTCTTAACAAAAACCAGAGAAACCTATCTAGTCACTAAGCAAAACTACACCATCCCTTGTACAGTGGAGACTGCCTACTGTCTCCCCGGACGTGATTTTCTCTTTCAGTCATCTGCCTCCCTGTTTCTCTTCAACAGCTGTGATGCTCTTATTCAGTGGAAAAAATCAGGCACATTTAAAACAAAGCAAAAACCAGAACAAACACAAAGAAATCAAATTAAAGAAATTGTTTTAAAGCATTTCAATACTCACAAGATGTTGTGAGATGGTTTCATGTTTAAAATGTTAATATTATTTCTGGCAATCAATCTCATTCTTTTGTTGATTTTTCCAATCTCTCAGGAAATTGGAATGAAAACATTTTACTGATGTTACTATCCCTGGGAAAAGCTTGTCAACATGGATCCAGGTTTATTCTGGAGACTCAAAATATTTGGTGTGTGGTTTTGTATTTTTCCTTCATCAAAGAGATTATGTGAGGCTAAGGTCTGTTCACATGGAGACAGCGAGACATACTGACACTGTAATTAAAACAAAAGGCGACCTTAAATATCTGTGTGCACGTATATGTAAATATTCCTTTTTGCAAATGATAATACGAGAAAGTCATTGCATTACAGTAGCTCACTCATATGAAAGCTTAGTAGACACTATAGGGATGTATATATGGAAGAAATGTATCTCTGTCACACACACTTCTGTAGTGGCTCGGTGAGCATTGGGGATCAATGAAGCCTGATTTTGTATGGATTTGTGTCTTGAGGTTGAGACCCTGTCTGGACTTCGAGGTCTCTCAAGAAGTGCTGCACTTTTTACCTCAGTGAAGCATTAACTACAGCTCTTAACCAGCTGCTATTTTCAGAATACTTTTAAGGGCTTAATAGTTTTTGGATTTCAATACCTCTCAAATGTGTTTGATGAGCTTAAGCATTTGAAGATTCAGAGAGGTCTCAGACATTCAAAGAGGCAGCACAGTGTCTTAAACACAGTTGCTACAAATTGAGGCTAAAGCATCCTCACACACATATGGAGAAGAAACATAAAATATGAATTAAAACAGAAAACATGAATTTAAATGTAAATAGAAAATCTAACAGCTAAGGAAGAAAAGATAAATACACAGATTAACCATCAATCACACAGGAGATCTTTCAATGACTGTGAGAATTTAGCTCCTGATTACAATTTGTCTTTTTCAAAATCTCCTACACATTCTCTTCTGTAAATTTATGTAAAGCTTCTCACACTGGACATTTAAAGAAAAAAAAAAAATTATGCATATGCCCATGTGTCTGGGAGTAAAGAAACTTGAATTTTGGTTGCAGCTGTCAGAAAAACTCCCTGATTGCACAGGTCCATTTATGTGTTTCTTTTACAATTTTTAATTAAAAGATACTCATTTGGCATTTTGAGATTTCTGTGATTAGTTAAAAAAACAACAAACAAACTGAACAAACTCCACTGAGGATCTTACTGGCTTTGGAGTTTAATTTTGGCCTGTAAGAGAAAGAGCAATAGCTCAACGACAACATTGTTTTGACAGAAAAGTCCAGACATGAGAGCTTTAAGAGTTTTAATTTCCCTGAGAGGTCATAAGGTCCTCAGCTTCCAAGTACATTAAAAAGACAGATCAAACTGAAGAGTTGACTCAGGTTCATTAGCTCTTGCAAATCACAGTTACCACAGTGAATGCATTCTTCCTTGGGTTTGTATTAAAGCAAAGGTTTGCTACGCACCAAACAATGCTTTTGGGTGTATTTACATTTGTTATGCCCTTTGTCATCATGGCCTGGTGATTCTTATAAAAGACCAAATTGCGAACGGAAATGCAAAGAGATTCATTTAGGATTATAAACACATGCCTGCACCCCTGTCCTCTGACCAGTGCCATAATTCTGGTTGAAAAAACAGCAGCAACAAACCCAGTGGCTCAGGATGCTCCTGAGCTCTCTCATCTTTGAGTCCTGAAGAGTCGATAGCAGGAATCATGTCCCAGTTCCACGGATGATTCCTGGGCAGAACACAGGCTGAGCAGAAATTTGAAGATGCCTTGAGTTTTGAAGCTTGGAAGAGGTGCTGGGTGCAGAAGCTGTTAGCGAGGTGCAGGGGGGGAAGGGGTCAGACACTGAAGTGAAGAGGTTCCACAGCCTGTCAAGAGAAAACTGGCTGTTGAATTAATAGAGGAAGCTTCAGACTTTCCAACTCTGAGTCACACAAATCATGAAGTTACTTGAAATATTTCACCTATTCATACATGTTTATCTTTCAGCTCTTCCCTCTTTTAGGTAGTTATTCTCCTGTTCTGCAGTCTTTCAAGTCACACTCTGCACTGATCTCCCGCTTCCTCATCCCCTGTTCCCATTTTGGTATCTTTCTGTTACTGAGCATACATTACATTCGGCAGACCTTTCACATCTTGGAAATGCTGCAAGCAGTGCTTCAGAGCTTAAGTCACTGGATATTTGGTCTATGTGATGACATGGAACTAAACCAGTTGGAAATTTTTCTTAAAAAAAAAAATTACTCGAGAAACTAAATAAATGGTGGTGGGGTTCTTTTGATTATGGGTTACCCACATACATGCCCCTGGTGTGCATGGCTCTGATAATAAATTTATGCTTTTTTTATCCATAGCAAGCTGGCAATATTCAACATTTAAAATGCAGCTGAGTTGGAAAGGAGCTAACAACTCAAAAATCTGAAGCACTTTATTCAGNCAGCAAGCTGGCAATATTCAACACTTAAAATGCAGCTGAGTTGGAAAAATCTGAAGCACTTTATTCAGCCAAAAGCAGATCCCTAGCAGCTCTGAGGTGTGAACATGTTGGTTTTGTTTTGAAGTTTGGTGAACCAAAGCAGAAAAAGGTGAGAGATGCCCAGACTTCTGCAGTGTATCTCCAGCCCACAGCATGGTGCCTGAATGGTCACCCGCCACACTTGTGCTGTGGGTGAAGTGACAAGGGGCACACATGTCCCTTCTTGGGACTAGAAAACATGTCCTGAGACTACTGTGAGGCACTGAAGTGGTAGGATGGTGCAAAGCCTTCCCCAACCCTTCTCTTTTACAGGGTCACTGCACACGTTACATTTAAAGCCAAAAATAAAAATCTGCCAGGCCAAGCTTCTCCACGTCAGGAGCCTGAGAGCTGCCAGGATCTCAGAGCATGACCGAGGCAGTCTGTGATTTACATGCGTTGGGCCTGGAGTAATATTTGGCAAATTAAAATTTGTAGGATACAATTCTTATGAGAGCACGGGACGGGTCCCACAGAAAAGGACCTCCTTTGATGTTCATCCGGATGCTTTACAGGGTGGTGGCCAGTGCACAGCTCACCTCCTCCTGAATGGGAGAAGAGATGTTACAAAGAAAAATTTGCTTGCCTGCTTTCTGAAGAGATGAGAAGAAGAAAATCAACTCAGTTTCTGAAAGGATAGGAAAGCATCAACCCCCATCCCCACTCCAGCAGGACTGCCTGGGGAAGAGGAAGTGATGTTTGGCTGGTTGTACAGTGGGTGTTGTTTTGGAAAAAACTTGCTTTCTTTTAAATGCCTCCTACCAGGTCAGGGGGAGCAAATATTCCAAACAGACTGCTGCAAGCAGCTGGCTCAGGATCAGTGCTTGTCAATGACATGTGGCTCCTGCACCCCAGTACCCCTCAATTCTATCCCTGCACTGTCTATCTTCATTCCATGCAGGGAAAAACTAAGTGGCATCTATCAATTATTCCAACAGACTCAAGAACTCCTAATACTTTAAGTCCAAAATAAAAGTTTATTATGCTTTGTTAGGAAATAGGTGATTCCAGATAACTCTTTTTTTTGTAATATCTACTTAAAAACTGATTTGAAACACATACAGGCATGAAACAGCTTGTATTGGTTTTACTGCATTTCTTTTGATTGTGGTACACCATGGAAGAAAAACAAACACATTCAAAAAAGCAGACACTCCCAGGCTCCACATCTGTAAAGTGCAGTAGAGTTGTTTAGGTCTCCAGACTGCATCCTGTATCTATTTAAACTCAGACGTTTCTATATTTATATGAAGGCTCTCGCAAGTGAGGGAACAAAACCTGGTCCAGACTCCACTCTGGAAAGTATATTCAAACTAAGATCTCTTGCTAGAAGCACCAGAGAGAGTGTCTCCTTGGTTTTGATTTATAACAGACTGAATTGTAAGTGTTTAATCTGGAGAACTGGAAGTCTCCAATGTCTGCACATGGTCAGTGGACCTGATATTTCTTTTATGTTACTGCTTCTATCTATGACAGACAGGAAATCCAGTCATGCAGGGACCAAACCTGCTGAGAATAGGGACCATGTTCCCTCAGAGCCCTGCTCTTCGTTCAGTGACATTTCACTGAAAGCAAGATGCTCTGAACACATTTTGGGTGCAACACACTGTTCTGTTGTTTTTTTTGGTTGGTTTTTTTTTTGGTGGTTTTTTTTTTAATGAAACCATTTTGGCAAATACTTCCTGACCAGCTCTAGTTTTCCTCTCTGATTCCCATCCCTTTCCTGTGAGGAAAAACAACAGACTTATTCATCATGCTAAATCTTCTATGACTTAACAAAAAAAAAAGGCAACACAATCTTCCCAAAACCTGGAATGGTACAGACATGAAATAGGGAGGCCTAACTACTATCTACTCTTTTTTCCTGACAATTATTAGTCCAAATTATGTTATTTGGCAGCTGATAATTTTTAAACACACTGCAGGGCATATTTATTTCTCTTCCAACACTGTTCACAAGTTATCTTGCTTAGTTAAAAAACACACAAAAAATTCTGAGCACTGGCATAATTTTACCCTTTCTTAACATAATCAAATTCTGGTTTTACCCCAGTCTGCCACATTAAGTCCCACTTTATTGAGTTGTCTGACTGCTATTTGTATTGTAGCAGTGCCTAAAGACTCAGACAAAGAATGTGGTCCTTTTGTGAAGCTCATACACTAAGGATACATTATTATTTTGGGTGTAGATACACTTCTCTTCATAATTACATCCTGAGCTGTGACAAAGTGGCTGCCAGGCAACAAAACTACATTGCAGGGTATTTGGAAAGCACAAATCAAGTGAAATAATAGAAATGTTTGGACCACAAGGTATCACAGAACAGCCAGTGTTTGTCATATTGCTCATATCTGATTGGCCTTGGCTAAAGCATCCTTATGTCATAATGCCCTTTGTCCTTGCAAAAGGGTTGGTGCTGGTGTTACCAGTTGGGGCTCCCAGATCTGGCATTTTGAGGTCTGCAGCTCACTTTTTTGTCTAAGTTAGGGCTGCCATTATCCTGTCCCTTTTCTGTCTTTTGTGTCAGCAATAGGCATCATGCAATGGGCCATATCACTCCGCTAAAACAGGTGATTATTTTTTACATTTAACCTCTCAGATCTGGCTGATGTAATGGACAATGAGTGTTGATGCCAGCAGGAAGGAGGTGGTGGCAGAATGTGGCTGGAGCAAACCCCTTCCTTTACAAGAGTACTGTCTTGGCCTGATTCATGCTGCTCATCAAATCATGCACACAGGATGCAGTTAAGGTGATTTAATGACAGATGGCTACTGAAAGGAGGAGTTCTGCTTTACCTCACTTCCAGGTTTCTGCTTTCCTCAATCCTGCAGCTGTGTGGTCACAAGGTGGATCAATTCAGCTGTCTGCCCAATGGAAAATTCATTATTTTCTGAGGTGTTATTTTTCCACCAGATCAGTCAGCTAAATAGAGTCTGATGGTTACCAGATCCCACATAAGGGCTGCAAAGGGAGTACACACCACGTGTTGCAGGCAGGATCACCGTTTCACAGCAGCCTGCTGTCAAATCAGTGTAGCCAAATGGCCAGGCTGTTGCTGCTGCATTCAGATGCCACACTGATCCTAGAAGGGGCCATTCTGTGTCTCAGCACCATGACAGAGGTTAAGCACATCTGCCATCTTTCTATTATGGGTGGCTCTGTAATCCCAGAGGATCTGGTTTAGGGAGCACATTAGTGATGAAAAAAAACCATTCCTTTTTTCCCCAAGGTTTGTTTCATGGTTAAGCCAGTTCCCTGTGGGGCTGCCAGAGTACTAGGGTCAGTCCTATAACCAATGGGACCTCTTGGCTGGGACAAGGTAATGTGGCTGTGAAATTGGCTTGACTATAATGTCATTTATTGAGACATTTAGGCATCAGTGAATTCCACCTGGATGAGGTCAGCCTCTGCTCTGAGGCAGAAGATGTATGTAAGGGAGCTCCATATTGCCATCAGTTCTCTCATCTAAATAGAAGGGAACAGAGTCTGAAAGAGAGAAAGCAATACCTGTACCAGAATGCAATATCTGTATCAGAAAAAGCTCATTTCCAGAGACTAAATAAAGCCCCTGCAATTCATGGAACTCAGTCCCATTCTAGATAAGTCTTCCACAAACAGTACACAAATTGGTTTCTGGCATTGAGGGCTCTCTTCCAGGTATCACCTGAATGACTGGAAGCAGGTCATTGACCTGAACTGCTTGGTTTCTCCAGTATCAATGCTGTCATGGAGGATGAAACACTTCTTTGAGTCAAGAATCCACTGCGAAAGGAACAGAGAAGGTCTTCCTCTTGCAGCCATAAATAATTCCTCTGGAACACAGCATGAATCAGGCAAGTGGGAACCCCAGAAGGCTTCCAGCCCAGGCAGGCTGAGCGCTTGTGGGGTCACACCAGGCTGCTTGGGGCTTCCTCCAGCCTGGTCTTGACAGCCTCCACCGCCTTTTGACCGGGCTGGCCACTCTCGCCCGTGTTCTCACCGCGGGTGCGGGGTCTGTGCCGGGCGGCGGTCCCTGAGCGCAAAGGAGTTAACAGGACTTTCTGCCTCTTCCCGTCCGCACCTCCTCCACCCTCCTCATTACCTGCACTTTATCACCGCGGCAGCCGCGGCGCGGGAGCGGTGGAGGCCGGCGGGGCCGCGGCGTGCGGGGGAAGGTGTGCGGGCGGTGCGCGGTGCGTGCGAACGAGCGCTCGCCCGCCCGCCCGTGTGCCTGCCTGTGGGTGGGAGCGGGGCTGGGGCTGGGGCGACGCGAGGGGAAGGCGGGCGGGCAGAGCGGGAGGGCGAGCGGGTGTGTGCGCCGCAGCCCGGCAGGGATGCGGCATGGCCGTGGGCTCCGTGAAGATGCCGTCGCCGTGTGAGGGCGCGGAGCTGGCCCGAAGCTGGAACCCCGGCGGCGNCTCCCGCACCGCGCTCTGCCTCCCCGCAGCGCCTCCCGCCCTGCCCGGCCCTGCCCTGCCCTGCCCGCCGGGCCGCCGAGCGGGAGGCCGCGGGCTGTCGGCTCTGGCCCTCCCCGGGGGGCCGGCGGGGACGGAACGAGGGAGAGAGGGAGGAAGGGAGGGAAGGAGGATGCCCGGGAGGCGGTGGGGCGACACCTCGGCAGTCCCTGGGAGAGGGTGCCCGCGGGTGGCCCCGGGCTCGGCCCACCGTTGCCAGCTCTGGTGAAAAATGAAATTCCAGGAAGGGTGAGCGCGCGTCCCTGTCCCATCTCCGGGTTTCTCGCGTGGCTCTGCCCTTCCCTCCGTTTCCCTGCTCTCCGCTGACAGGAGGTACAGCGCGGTCGTGCCCGGACATCGGTGCACACACGTGCTATAGCAGCGAACTCCAGCGTGCCCGGCAGCGTGTGAAGCCGGGATGGACACACCCGGCCCTGCGCCTCGCATGCCTCCGGAGGCTGAGGCTGTGCGGTCAGATGGGCATCGCTGAGATCCCTAGCTGAATTTCACTCAAGTTCACTCATTTTTCAGAAGGCTGGTAGTGCGGTTTTATGGATAAGGCAGTGCTCAGGTCAAGCACAGCATGACACTCCTGTGTCTGGGAACTGTGGTGGCGAGCAGCCACTCACTCTGAGCTCTTCCTGTTGTGACTGCAGCCATATCAGGGGGATGGCATTGCCATCAGGTCAATGACGGGTCGATCAGGTCAAACCTTACTTGCAGGCCAAGGCTGGATTGCAACCCACCACCTGAGCAGTCTAAATGAAAGGGTAGGTTTACCTGCATGGGGTTGGGTTTGTCTATCAGGGGAGCTGTTGCATGGTTTTGGTGCGCTGATAAGTATCTGTGCAGGGATTCAGTGGAGGGAGGTCCACATGGTGTGTGTTTGTACCCTCATCAACTTTGCAGTACTTTGCCCGTGTAAATAAATGCTTTCTCTGCGTAGGGAAGTTGTGAAATATAGAGGGTGTGAATTTCAAACCAAACTTCCTGGGTGAATGCTTTGTTATAAGAAGATATACATGCAAGGAAGATTAATTTCTTTCCTCAAGGACATTCGACCCACAGGATAAAGACTGGTCTATATGGAAACACCTAATGATTTTTATTGTTCAAATGAATTAGTAATCCACCTGACAAGTTGTCCATAAGAACACGGAGCCAAGTGGATTCAGTTAGTTTTAAATAGTCAAGTGTTGCTGTGCCCTAAGAGGATGTTTGCAACAGACATGTTTCTTCCAACCAAGATGAGTCGTTTTCTGAATTGAGTGTAGTTTGTTCCACTTTAAAAGCATACTACCAAAGAAGTGAAGTGTGCAGGGAGCATGAAAGAAGCAGTGCAGAACTGCTGCCCATAACAGTGTTAATTTGCAGGCAGGTCTGAAATGCTGTTTTAGCAAAACAAATTCATGAGGCTTCAGGGAGACACCATGCAGAGCAGCCTCAGGTTTACTCTCACGGCTATTCCTCACCACTACTGAAAGCATTTGACAGGTGAGCAGTACAGCAGTTACTCTGTAAATATTTGCAGTGGGTAAGTTGACATCCTGGCGAGAAGCCTGGGTAGCTCCTGGGTCATGCAGCTCCTCATTTGTGCTTGCTGAAGCCTTGGTCACCTCTTGTTTCACACAGTCCCAGCTGAGGCTCTGCCTGTCTTTGCTTATGTTCTGTATTACCAGCAAACACACTGTGACAGATTTACTGGTAGTATTATCAATGGCTTTGCCTCTCAGTACCCTGTGGGTCATCTTGTAAAGTTTTTCTTGAACTGTCTGTCCTGGTAGGAAGAAGACTGGAGGGAGAATAGTGGGTTTGTAGGGTAGTCTGGAGTCAACCCAGCAGATCTTCTGTTAGGAAGAAATTCTTTACTGTGAGAGTGGTGAGGCACTGGAACAGGTTGCCCAGAGAAACCGTGGATGCCCCATCCCTGGAATTGTTCAAGGCCAGGTTGGACGGGGCTTTGAGCAACCTGATCTAGTGGAATATGTCCCTGCTCATGGCAGGAACTAGATGATCTTAAGATCCTTTCCAACCTAATCCATTCTATGATTCTGTAATCATGTATCTGTGGGCGATGCTGCGTGGAGGTGCTGTGTGGCACCAGCAGGACCTTCAGACCATTGTTTTGGTCCTGTGTGGAGAATGGGAATGCTGTGCTCTGCCTTCTCTGGGTTTGCAGGGACTCTTCTGTGAGTGCCTGGTGGGGTGTTCTGAGGGGCAGATCATACTAAGAGTCTAACAGTGTTATCAGTTCGCTTGTTCCCTTTGGGGACAAAGTGGTCACCTGGAGCGCATGAAGGCTCTCTCCCACGTGTGCTGTTCTTCAGGGAGCAGTTTGTTTCTGTTAGTAGTACCCTGTGTTGATCCCTGTCTGCTCTATGCATGTGCCTTTTCCCTTCAGAAATGGACTTTTAGAGGCGTGACACTTTTCACTTATTTCTATTCAATATGAAGAATAACTTAAACCCTGAAAATGACAGTATTTGGGAGAGGAGAGGGAGATGTTACAACAATAAAATGCAGCTTTTTTTATACTTTCCCTTTTAAACATGACTCTTAAATTTAAAAAGTCTTAAAATAAGGTTGGAGAAAGGTCAAGTAACACAAATATGAAACAAAGATTCCTTTTTTCCCCACCTCAACAAAATATTTCATGTTAATCCAAAGTTAATTTTCTGAGGGTTTTGTTTGCTTATGAAAAAAACTTAGTCTGATCTTCCTCTCCAGTGACTTTTTCTTTGTGCTTTTTTGCTTGTTCAAACACCAAGCTCAGAATCTTATTTGTCCAGCTGGTTTCACCAGGAATGTTGCTCACTTAGGTGAGCTGTTTTCGAGTAAATGCTGACCAGCTGAAATTCTGGCTTGTTTAATTTTCTAGAAAAATATTACAACCCTGAACAGGGGGTCTGCTTCTGATGCTGACTTGCCCAGGGACTGCCTGCAGTGCAGTTTGATTCCACATCTATAAAGCACAGATAATCTACATGTGTGCATGCCTGGGGAATATGGATAATAAAATATAATGGAAGTGTTAAGGGTACTGTAATTGTTTTAAGGATGTACTTCACTGCATGTTGTTCAAATACTTCCTGTGCTCTAGGGGGAAGGAAAGCATTGGATAGTAGAGAGTAGTATACATTAAAAGACCTGATTACATTTTGCAAAGCAGTATGGGGTGGAATAAATTTTTTCAATCTGTTTAGACCTCTCGGTCCTTGGCCCTTGGCTCTAGACTACCTGAAAATTGTGACTGGAGATGGGGATAATTGAAAATACAGTGTGACAAAATAAGATGTCCTCAGTTCAGTGACCCCCAAAACTGGAGAGCAGGTAGGTGTTTTTTGCTTTCTGTATTGGGATGCATCCTATACTAATACATGTTAAGAACTTGGAGGTGGAAAAACAGCTTGTAGCAACCATCCTACCTGGATGTTTCTGTGCTGTGTACTGAATACACTCCAGTACACTCCACTGCTTCAGTCATTTAGATAAAACTAACTTCCAGTTCCTTGGCTAGGGAAGACCAAAGATTTTTTTAAAGCTCCTGAACTTCGAACTGGATGTTGGTCTTGTCCTTGAGAGTGTTTTTTTCCTTAAATTTGGTCTTAGGTCAGGCACGGCACAGAGACCCAAGATGGCACCAATGATCAGACTGCACTTGCACAGTGAGCTGTGAGGTGTAGGTTTTACTTATCATCCTCTGCTTGGATGTTCTTTATTTCTGCTGGAGAAAATAGCAGAAAATGACCTAGTCTTTTGCTGTGGGAGTTGAGTGTGTGTCAGAGCTTGTGCAGAAGCAGAAGAGGGATCTGTTGTAGTGGGTCATTATGCCCTGTGGGACTGTTCTCCTCTGCCAAGCCCTTTCTCAAAATCTTTTGAAAGACCCTTCTGTTTCCCGGTTGGCCTCCTTGAGTTATGTGTTAAGTGTACATGTAGTAAGCATGAGTGCTTTGCTTGTGAACTGTCTTTGCTGCTTTTCCTGGTGCCTGCTAAACATATTTTCTTCTCCTCCCCTTTTTCTTGTAGTTAGTGATGAAATAGAGTTCCCTGCCTCTGGAAGCACCAGCAGTGACGTCCTGCAGGCACATTAGTGTAGCGGTCACTCCATCATGCCAAAAGTCCTTTTTTACCACACTCAGTTGCACTCTTAATGGAGCTAATGCTGCTCCTGAGAGAGTGGGGAAGTGCTCAGAAGGAAGAGGAATTGCCTTGCACACACACAGACACACACATTTTTAATCATCTCTTCTGCTTTCTAGGCTTATATTTACACACAGATAAATAGTGTTATATATGAGCATCAATGTTGCTCTTTGTCACAGCAGCGGATCTGGAAAACCTTTTTGTTTTGGTGTCAAACCCCATTACTCTGATAATGTGAAAGATTTTGCTGTTCAATACAAGCCTTCATCATGGGATGTACCTTTTGGCCTGATGGAGGTTGAAGAGATACTATGACTATTTTATCTTCTGAGACCCTGTAATTACTTTTGTGAAGTTCCTAGAGGTCTTTGGCCAGGCAGGTGTTCTCAGACTGTCCTTCACCTTAGCTCTGCTTTGTGCAACTACTTCACTGTATGTTTATGCCAGTATGTAAACTGACTGTAGGGTTACGGGTTGAAAGTAAACCACAGGAGTTAGGGTACAGCTGCTAAAAGTCTTCATGAGTTCAGGATAAGACTGGAAAAGTTCATGGAAGAGAAATGTATTGAGCATACATAATCCTCATCAGGCACAGAAGGTTCCTGAGCTGAAAATAGCTGGAGAGTTGGAGTGTATTAGAGATATCTATTATATATTCTGGCACTAGCAGTTGTTATGCTGTTGGAGACAACTCTTCTCTGGCAGGGGAAAAAAATCAAACTATATGCAATCTGTTTTAATTAAATGAAGTATCCAATCCTCTCAACCTACATTCTGCTAAGCTTTCCTTCATTTCTTGTTAGAAGCTTTCAATTACAATTGTCATTCACGTAGCTGTTCTCTAATGAATTAATTTGGCGATTGGGAAAACTCTAGTGTTGTCAATGAAGTTTTTGCCAGGACATTGGAAATTGCCTGCTGGAAATACTCAGAATTTCCAGTGCTTCTTTCCATGGCTACATTATGGTGGTAGTTGACAGTTGTGTTTTGATTGAGCCAAGCATATAGATCTGCCTGGTACCTGAGTAATCTCACAAACGACTGACATTTATGGCAGCCCATATCCTTGTTGGCAGCTTCTCGTCTTCATAGTGCCTGGGTGACCTTGTATTTCATGCTGCTGAATTACACTCTTTCCCTAATATTCCAGTTCTCGAAGTCACCTAATCTTCCTGTATGTCGTTCTGTTTACATTGGTTTTGA
The DNA here is from genome assembly GCA_013397135.1 of Pachyramphus minor. NCBI lineage: Eukaryota > Metazoa > Chordata > Aves > Passeriformes > Tyrannidae > Pachyramphus > Pachyramphus minor. The sequence goes on from VYXB01001449.1 coordinate 235,015, forward strand.
CAATACCTCAAATTTTGTGCCATCAACACATTTTATTAGCACTTTTATGCTCTTTTGACCAGTGCTGTTAATGAGAGGGGAAAAATCATGAGAACAATTTCTCTGTTTACCTGTGTTTATATTTACTATAGAGGCTTTAAATTTGACATTTCTTCTGCATTAAAAAGATGCAGTGTTGTTTTGTGTAGATGCTGTACTGGCACACAGCACACAAAAATGCTGGTTTAACTCAGTGAATTGAAACTTTTACTGTCAGAAGTATTATCAAAGTTGGCTGTTTGATATTGGTGACATTTTGATTTCAAGGCTGCCATAGAGGTTCTACTCAGTAACTTAATACCCCCATCACTTTGCAGTTATTATGTGACTAAAAATAGTGATGATAAATAGTCTTGAATTTTTCCTATTGTAATCAGGATTATTATGTATTCCTGCTAAATGTATTCGATTAAGATAATTGTCTTTCACATATCATATGTAGTATCCTTAAACTTGTCAAGTCTGTGACTGGTGACACACGAAATATTAAGCAACAAGTAAAACAGCTTTAGCAACAGTGACCGTGGTAGCTGATGGGGAATTTCAGTGTCTCTTGTGTTTATTTGCATGATTTGCTTCATAGTCAGTGTTCAGTGAATTACTAAAATGAGAATACTTCTTAATTAGCCCATGTGCTATGACATCTGAAAAAATTATGCCTGGGTTTGATTAACTACAGTTGAATGAAATGGAAGGCAAACCCACACTTCTGTCCTAGGAAGTAACCTAGTAAGTTTTGCAGAATGCAAAGTTATTTTTCTTCCTGAGACTGGGGATTAGTCTGATTGCCAGGATGATGCCCACTGGTCTTACACTGGCAGTGGGAGTGAGGCTGCCAATGCCTGGACTGACATCTGAGCTGCTTTCTAGCATCCCTGGGAAGGCCCAGATGCAGCACAAGCTGGTGCCGCTGCCCACGTATGGACAATAGATACCATCATGTGCCTTGTGTTCATGGAAGCTGCATAAAATTGACATTGATCCCTTGAAACATTAAAAAATGCAGCAGCTTGCTTTAAACTATGGGAGACGTTCTGTTTCTTTTCTCTGTTTTGATCCAGAGCATATCCTGATAAGTCTCTCTTTGAGCCACAGTTTCCTACCATAAACCACAGACTGGACTGCAACCCCTTTCCCACACTGCAAATTGAGCTCAAGCTGAAAATACCTTGAGCTCATTTTGCCTATGCTCAGTCTTTAAGTACTTTGTCTTGTATTGGTAATAATGCCTTCTGTTAAGGACTCCAAAAGGAAGTATTGATCAGCCCTGTATGTTTTTTGTAATTCTGGTTGGACAAGGATCTCACTATTTTCACTTTTGGTTTTGCTTCTGTTTCTAAGGGATGTAGTCTGCAGATCCTCAGATGTGGTGTTGCTCTGTGTGGCTTGGAAACTTATCAGAGAAATCTATGTAGGAAATAAGGTCAACTCCATTGAAATTAAAAGGAATGCATTTGCGCATTTGCAAAACTTCTGCTAGTGTTACATCTTGTTGAAAGTTTTGATTTAAATGTGAGCTGATTGTCCCCTTAGTTACATTCTTACAGGGAAATAAACAAAATTTACTTTGTGAAATTGTATACTTTAATTTGCTTGGTTGCAAACCTGTATTATTGGTTAATTCACGCTAGATTTCCCAGCTGCCAGGATGAATGAACAACACCATACTGTACAATTATGACAAACTCCATTAAGGTTTGTATTCAGCTGTTGTTATTTGTGTGTCCCCAGTGGTTTGAATTCCGTTTGCACCGTGAGGAAATTGCAAAGCAAGCTGTGCATTTTTATGCTGATGAAAATGCTGAAAATAGACAGTGATAGCTTTTCAAAAGGGGAAAAGAAGACAAAAAAAAGAAAAGCAGAAAGCAGAATATGCCATCTTTTCAACCTAGCTCACAGAAACAACTGTAATAAAACAGATTTATGCTAATTATGTAACAATTAAAGTAATATTTTACATATAGGAAAGGAAGGTCCTTGTTTGTTATGCTATATAACTTTATACTTATACTTTATAACGTTATATTATATAACTTGCTTATTCAGTTCCAGATGAAATGTTCCTGCCCACCCATGGTTTCTGACCTCATCCTGGGTGGGTGCTGGGTGTAGCAGCCCCTGTATGAAGTGATGATGTTCAGTATGCAGACTTTTGGTCTGGCTCTGCTGAAGTACTTTAGACCTCAGATGGATCTTGCTGCATTTCTGTGCCTGGTACCGGGCACCCAGATGCTGTAGGTCTGGTCACACAGTCATCTCCTTGGGATGTCAGTGATTTCCTGTTAGGGGTTCATATTAATGCCCAGAAAAAGAGCCTTAATGTTGGTTGGGGCTCAGTATGGTGCTGTAGGGCTGAAAATAAACCGGGACACCTGTTAACTCTGGACAGAGTGAGAGTGCCCTGTTCTTCTATAGTCTTTTAGGGCTGGCTTAGCAGGACCACCCATACATTGCTCTGCTCCCATCCACAAACTCCTAAACATCTTTTTCCCCAAATCAGGCTATGCAGGTCCTGTAGGGTTTGTATGAATGGATCCATTTCAGTAGAATAGTTTAGTTTTCTTTTTAGTATCTGCTGCATAAACTTTATCCATGACTTTATCCTTTTGATTTAAACATTTTTCATTATATCTGTGCTTTTGACAGGAGTTTAAGGATAAAAAAGAAGTAATTGGGGCTCTAAAGTTAAAAGCCATGGGAACAGGATTTGAATATTTTGAAATTCTAAGTATAAAAGGCACTAGCTATTCATAATTGTCACTATGTCTTTTATCTCAGTTAACTTATGACTTGGCTAGTCTGACCTTGTAAAATGATCTTGTTATGGCCATTGTATTAAGATAGGGTCAATTATTTATTTAGTAATTTTAATCCTATGGTGTACCATTTTCTCTGATTATTTCCTTTTTCAGAAGATATTTTCCTGGAGAGAGTATTAGAGAGAGGCTAACTGATTAAAAGTCAATATATTTTTTATGGTGCAAAAAGAAAATATTCTGCTGATTGAAGAAGAAAAAAACTCTTCAATCTCTATAAATACCAGTGGAACTGTATTCATAGTATCAGTAAGGATCTTTTGCCTTCAGTTTTAGAACTGAATTAACCCATTAAATCTTAAAATGCCAGATGATTTCTAGTGTTTCTTTTTTAAAAGATTGGTTGTGAGGAATGCATCTTTCTTTTTTTCCCCCTTGTTGGTGATGAGGTGGCCTTTCTTTCCTTCCTTCCTGAACCTCATACCTAAGTCTTTATGTGACTGAGGTATACATGTGCTACATGAATCGCAAAATCCCAGAATATGCTGACTTAGAAGGGACTGAAAAGAATCATCGAGTCCAACCCTTATCCCTGCACAGGACCATCTGCAAGAGTCACACCACGTGCCTGAGAGTATCATCCAAATGCTTCTTGAACTCTGTCAGGCTTGTGCTGTGCCCTGGGGAGCCTGTTCCCCGCTTCCCTGGGGAGTCTGTTCCAGTGCCCAACCACCCTCTGGGGGAAGAACCTTTCTCCAATATCCAACCTAAACCTCCCCTAACACAGCTTCAGGCCATTTCCTCAGATCCTGTCACTGGTCATCACAGAGAAGAGATCAGTGTCTGTCCCTCCTCTTCCCCTCATGAGGAAGCTGTAACTGCAATGAGGTCTCCCCTCAGTCTGCTCTTCTCCAGGCTGAACAGACCAAGTGACCTCAGCCACTCCTCATACGGCTTCTCCTCAAGGCCCTTCACCATCTTCATTGCCCTCCTTTAAACACTCTCCAAGAGCTTGATATCTTTGCCCAAAACCACACACAGCGTTCAAGGTGAGGCCGCACCAGTACAGAGCAGAGTGGGACAATCCCCTCCCTTGACCAGCTGGCGATGCCTGATGCCCCCCAGGACACAGTTGGCCCTCTTGGCTGCTAGGGCACTGCTTTCTGGCATCTCATTCCCTTGTCTATCCATACATCCAGGGTTGCCCCATCCCAGGAGCGGAATCTGGCACTTCCTCTTGTTGAACTTCATATGTTTGGTGATTGCTCAGTCCTGTAATTTGTCGAGGTCTCTCTGCAGGGCCTCCCTGCCTTCCAGGGAGTCAACAGCTCCTCTGAGTTTTGTGTCATCTGTAAACTTGCTTAGTACCCCTTCCAGTCCTGCTTCCAAGTAATTTATGAAGACGTTGAAGAACTGCAGTTAGAGCAGTAAGGAAAGAAATAGTTCAGAGCCTCTCCAGTGATCTTGTTGTTTAACCATGGATTGGATTTTATATGTGTGTGTTTTACTGTGATCTGTTGGTAGCTTCTCCTGCAGCTGTCCCTTCTGAGCCTCTGCAGGTCATGCTTGTCAGCATTAGAACTCTGACTATGAAACAAGTAGCACCAAGAAAAGAGCAGTGGCTGCTTGAAATGATACCACTGGCAGGAGAAATGCTTGTCAAATCATGCCTTCATGGTGAAGTGGACAGTATGCAGTTTGTAGGTCAGTATTGAGGAGCAGGAAATACTGCATTTTGAGTTGGAAAAAAAAGTAAAAAACCAAAACAAACCACAAAACTAATGAACCTCAAATCAGAACAAACAGAAAAAAGAAACCTTAAAAAACCCCCAAGCAACCCCCACAAAACAAACCCCACAAAAACCAAACCAACTCCACAAAAAAAAAAAAACAGCAGAAAATTGAGGTCCAGACCACTTGTGAGCATCAAGAATTTATGATGTGGCTTTGAGGAGAGAGAGGAAGGGAAAGCACGTGTTTGGGGTTTGTTTATTTATTTTTAAGATGATACGCTTTTAGTTGTGGTTTTCTGGCCAAGTTCTGGCCAAGTGAGCTAGACCCAATGGTCCTAAAACACTTTCTACTTTCAGATGGATGTGGTAATCATTCGCTGTCATAAACCGTTACTGTGCACTGCTCCATTTCATCCCATAGGTGAATGCACTTTGGTGATACATCAATTGATTTTTAAAATATGGAAAGAAGGGGAGAAAAACAATACACACGCATGGTTAGCTCTGAAAGTCACAAAGCTGTTGTTTGTCGGATGGCTGAAGGAATGAGCTGAAAGTATCTCTTAGATCTGCTCTGGGTCCCAGCTCGTGTACAATCCAGGGCTTTGTTGCGGTTTGTCATTTCTGCGGTGCCTGAAGCCTCTTGGCCTTGAAAGCAAATCTGGGGGTGTGGGCTGAATGAGAGTCTGCTGCTGAATCTGTGTTACAGAACCAACCAAGCTGTGTGGTGTTTGTTAAGGAAGGCCAGACTCATGGGAGATGCAAGCCTGAAAGGAAAAACAGCAGAATCTAGTAGTTAGCTACCAAAGAAGAAAGGGGAGGACACAACGTATCCCAAACTTAAGTGTGTTTTGGCTTGAGCCGGTCAAACTGCAACATCTGTCGGTGCTAGCACTGATTTGTGCATGGGAAAAAGTACTTCAAAGTACTTTGTTGGAAAAAAAATTAGTTAAGAAATGAAATTTATTAATCCTTTTGGATTTTACAGTTATAAACACTTTTGAAAACTTAAACAGAATTTAATTTCTATTTACAAAGACTCAGGTTCAAAGTTGAAATTTTGATACTTTAAAAACTTATATTGTCCATACCATCTTAATGTTATACTGTCAGCTTGAAGACTGTTTGCAAATGGTTAAAAGACCTCTTTATTCCTCAGTATCCACACATATATAAGAGATTGATAAAACTGCTCAGCCTGTTAGAACCCAGTAATTCATAAATAGTATCTTTGTAATTGTCTTTGACAGCAATTGCTGCAACAAAATACATAAAATGCAAAAAATAATAATGGTAGTTAAATTAATACCTCTTTATTTATATTTCGACTATTGTGTTGAAGGATATAAAGAGGAACATTCAGCAGATATTTAATTTCTTGTTTTATCTCATTAAACAGACAGTCCCAAAACAAATGAGTTTCAGATTAGTTTTACCAAAGCTATTTATCTAATTATGGCTTTCACTGCACTTGAATGAATGGCTGCAAATCAATAGGTCTCTTAGGTTGCCAGGACACGCATTAATATTGGTGAGTCTCCAAGCTGAATAGCAGGAGTGATGTGTCTTGTTTTTTTCCATTGAGATGTCTGTCCTCAGTTCATACAGTGTATGCATAAACTGAGAAATTATCTGAAGGCCTGCTTAAAGAGTTTCATTTTTAAGTTGATCATTTGCAATTCAATGTGGCAATAAATTTTTACATTATACTGGTAGAGGTTTGATTAAAAAAAAACAAACCCAAAGCAATTATTTCAGAGCAAGCTAATGTAGATAAAAACATGTAGTGGGTCAAGATGATGGTTAATCTAGTCCTATATGTATAATTTTTAGGTTAATCTAACAGGTAATAGTTTTAGCCACAAATATAAAGCTTCTTGTGCTTTCAAGGGAGTGTGTAGGCAAATGTTGTATAGCCTGCCTCCCACACTAGTTTTTTTCTAGTTTCAAGTAGTCAGATACTTTATACTCTGGGGGCTTGTATATACTTGGACTTGTTAACAGTAACCATTCTAGTTACAGCTTTTCATGTTACGCATATATAAATCCAGTTTTTAATGAATCTGGATAGCATCTTGCCTTCAGATTCACCTTGAAACAGAAATTTATGTAGCTTGTCTGTGGGGTTTGGTGATAATGACTTTACAGGGGAACTAAAACCAAGTTTTGATTTACTCTGTTGTTAGTGAAAGCACTTATTTTTAATCAGTTTTGAATATCCTACCGTTAATTTCAGTGGCCCTTCTGCTCTTCCTCTGAGTCAGAGAACTTTCTGTACTGTTAGATTTTTATTTCTTTTTTTACACCTGTTTGTAAAGCGAGTAATCCCAGTCTCTCTAGGTGACTCTTTCCATTCTGTAATAATTTTTTTCACCTGGTTTTGAACTCTGTCTGGTTCTGCAGTGTCCCTTTGAACTTGTGATGGCTTGTGCTGAATGTAATATTCTAGAATGACACCGCACTGCTGTTTTATATAAATCATGCAATTTCCTTCCTTTCTCCCTCATGTAGGGTTTTCATCCTAACAATCTGCTATCTCTTTTAGAGCTCCTGGTGGCACTGATTAGTTCTTCACTGAAATGTCTTCAGGTTGCTTTCTTTAAGTTGATATAGTTAATTTAAAACCATAAAAATTGTCAGCAATTTTTTTTCCTTGCATGGGCATTACTTTGCATTAGATACGCATAAACATAATTTAACATGGAGTTGTTTACTCACCTACCTTGACTGGGTCCGTCTGAAGTTGTTTATTGACTTCTGATTGTGACTAACCAAAATCGTATAAGCAAATTTTGCTTATCTTGGTGCTGACATCACAAATATGTTTCATTAAACAGCATTCAGCCTAGGATACAACATTGTAGCGTCTTTGCATTTTCCTTTTCTCTGGAAACAGCCTTTTTAGCCCTGCTGTTGTCCTTCATTACTTTGCTGTTCCTTGATTAACTAAGATGTTTTGTCTGCACATGAAAGACTGCTTCAGCTTCCTTTGAGGAATGTTATGTGTCAGGGTGGATGCATACTATCCTTGTTGAAGTTGGAGGTACAGCTGTAGAGTACTACTGTGTAGGTGGCCCCTGAACGTACAAGAAAACCAGGTAATATCACATCAGTCTTGACCTTGTTACAACACACCGGGTCAAAGGCTTTCCTGTTCTTCTAAGGGATGTAGGAATATTCATGACCAGTGAAGCTCCCAGGTGGGTGGATAGGTGTTTGGAAGGCTCTCCACAGACTAGTAACCAGCAACTTTTTCAAATACTCTTGCAGAGCTCTGCTCAGAGATTATCTCTTGGCTCTCCTACTTTCAATATTTTCTTTAAAAACTCTACTGGTGGAGTGGAGAATAAGTTGTTAAGAAGTAGCTGCCTGTCCAATACATCAAAGAAGAAAGGGAAGAGAGGGAAAACTCGTTTTATTATTTGTTTTTTTGCTTAGGCAACTTTATGGCCAAACTGCTAATAGCAACAAAACTATTTAAAGATTTTTGAAGAATGTCACATTGCAGGCAGCTGTTCTCTATTCTTGTAAAGCTCTTGACTGAAAACAGAGACACAAAATGTCCTGGTAGTGAGTGGCCTTTTGCATTTAAGCAGAAAGTGTAGCTAACAGAGCAACTCTCCTATTGAATCCAAGTTGTGGTCTTATTATAAACAATGTAATAAGCTTATGCTCTTTGAGAATCCATTTATGCTTCGATAATCCATTTATTTATTGTAGAAAAGTACCTACTTAAGTTGTTTATTAGTAGTAAAAGAAATTGCAGGAAAATCTATGGTAGGATGGTGGAAGTGGATAAGGAAACATTACATTTATCCATTCTGTAAATAAAAATAGTTCCAAAGAAGCTATCCAGATTTCTTTTTACAAACCTGAGTTAAAAATTGTTCCCTGTCACTGAAGAGATAATGGTAAATTTTGTGAAACTTCCAAAACTGGAAACCTGATTTTAGTTTTTTTTATTTGAGTTAAGCAAGAAAACAGACTGAATCTTCATCCCTTGCTTTAGCAGTTCTTGGTGTTATCTGACTTTTAGTAACAAAGCTAAATGCTGAGGGTCTGTGAGTCATCTTATTTTCAGCCAGAGCCAACTCCAGTTTCAGTGTGTGTATGCTTGTTTCTTTATACCATGACTTTTTCCCTCCTAAGTTAGTCATTGTTATCTCTTGGCACAAGTGGAGAGATTAAAAACATCAACAAGCATGAGGCATGCTAAAAACATGCAAACAAACCTCCCATGTAATCTTCCAAACCCCAGAGTGTTCCCATTCCCATTCCTTTGTTGTTCATGAACCCATCTGATCTTTTGATCATATCCTGATGGAGGGAGTAGGGAGGTGAATTCCAAGGCAAGGATTTACTGACCAGGAATAGTATCCTAGAGGCCCTCTTCACTTAACTTCTGCTGCTGTGTCCAGTGTCCACAATAAACACTGTGAGATTGCATAGAGAAAAAGCAGCAAATAGACTAGATAGAGGTAAAAGACCCCCTTGTTTTAATATTTTTTTTGAAGCTTTCTTTTTGAAGAAGTGTCTATGTATCTACATACCAAAAAGGTTCGTAAACTCCATTTAGTTTTGCTGCAGTTATTTTTGATGCTTGAGAAGAGATAGTTACCCCACAGGCTTAGGCCGGTTTGGATGAAGTTGGTGAAGCCCTTGTGGCTTTTGGTAGTGGTTGTACTGAGACAAGGACTGGTTTGAAGTCGCCTCTAAAAAGCTGGTGTAGGGAAGGATGGAGCAGTGAGCATGGTAATTGGGGTGAGTATCAACTGGTTCTTGAAGATAATGTATCTCAAAATGAAGGACTCTTACAGGAAGTCATGATTTGCCATCATTTTCCTTTGGTGACAGAGTTTAACCCATGGCTCGGGTGTCCTTGCTGCAGAGTGAGATACCAAGATGGATAGGATTTTGAGATTGTCATGGTGAAGGGATTAGAAGACTCTGAACAGGTACTACCTACTTTGATAGGGCATCCAGGCTGCCCCAGGCTTCTTTGGTGGATTGATGAGAGCAGACTGAGTGTCCCAGCAGACTGTTAAGATGTCACTGACATCTTGCTTTTTGTTAGTGTTCCTGGAAACACAGGTAGACCGTCTCTACTAGTCTTTAACAGATCAGTCACTGTGGTGGGGAATAATGTCATAAATTAATCTTTTGGATAATTTTGTTTCTCTGATTTTATCTAAATTTGCTAACAAATTAGTGTTTTCTGTGGACATACTGCTTGAGCCAGCTTTTCAAGACAGCAGTTCCCCATGTCTTCTACCTCCTACTTTGTGTAGGTCAGAAAACATTTGCTGACTTTAAATGATATTTATTAATGACTCCTAAATCTGAGTAGGCTGGTAACCAGGATACAGTGGGCAAGTGGAAGGACGATAACAGCGTACTGAAGTGATTGATGCTGCGAGCATTGGCTATGATGGAGAATATTAAAGAATAAGAAAGTTAATTCTCTTTGCCCCTTGACCTGTAAAAAATGCTGTCAGTCTTTACCACTGTCCATTTATTCCCATGGCACAAAACACTCCTTCAGGGATCTTGGGGATATCCGGATAGCTTCTCAAGGATATGGAGAAGACTCAGTGTGGTGAAGGAAAAGATAATGGCTCAGTTCTATGTTGTTGCTTTACATGGATACATAAAGGATGAGCCTGGAAGAGCCCTGGACAGTGGCGTGTGTGGTAGGTCAAGGAAGATGCAGCTTCAAGTGGCACACAGAATGAGTGAGCTACTCCTTAGTCTGGTAATCAGAAGCTCCTCAAAGTGTATTGTTTCATAGCACTGGCTGCCAGGCCTGGCTGTCCTCAGGTGGAGGAAATGTGACCTGGTAGAAAGGCAGTGATGTGTGAGTCCTTTCCTCTGATTGTACTACGACCTCAGCAGCCTGTTCTGCTGGCTCTTTGAGGTTGCTTTGTTCAGCATACTCTCAGCTATACTTTGGCTATGAGTAATGCAGAGGCTATTCTACTTTTCTTTTGTATGCCCCAGTTCACACAACTGATAAGCACACTTATGTTCACATTGTGTATTTCTGCTTCTCTCTTACATGTTCTAATGAGTATTTCTTTAAAAATAGTTATAGTGCTGCTGGTGCTGTCTTCAGTGAGGGATGAGGTACCCTCCTGGGTTGTTATCTCACATTCTGCAGGTGCAGGCTGTGGATACTGCCTCATGTATGTTTTGAAACAGCCTTAAAAAGATCATCCACAACCTATTCAAGCTAAAAGACTTCTGTTTCAAAACAAAAGTTCATAATCGGTTGAGTACAAAGGCTCAAATAGAGTTTCACTAGACTTCAAGAACTACAGTTAAAGCTTTAGCATGACCTGATACATAGTTTTCTGGACTATGTCTGATTAATATCTGGCCTGTTCCATGGAGAGAGATATAACCCTTAAACAGTTCCTCTGGAGGAGTAATTTTCTTTACAGCACCTGATGTAGAGAGATCTTGTTGAAATCTTAGAGAATTTAACCTCTTTGTCAAGAGACACATCTTACACAGACATATATGTTCAGCTTCATAACATACAGATCCCTGCACTGCTGTGATACTGTGGACTTCTTTTTTCCATTGTGCATGTTTTTCATGCAAATTTAGACTCTAGCTTTTTTTTTCTTTTGCATATGGCTTTGAATATGGGAATATGATTGATTAGGATATAGACATCATATGGTTGGACTTCTGTTGGGATGAAAAACTAGATAATAGTTGCAAGAAAAAAAGCAATTAAAGGTTAATTAATTCCGATAATTTAATCAGATGTAAAAAGTAGAAAAAGTTTCTAATGCTTTGACTCATATTGCAAGGATGCGGGTTTTTTTCTATCAGTAGAGCAGTATCTTTCTTGTAAAGGGAAAAATGTGCCTTTTAAATTGTTAAAAGTCATCATAATGCATGTAAAAAATGAAACAAAGGAATAGGAACTTTATGCTTTAAATGCCAAGTCTACTTTTGCTGGAGGGAAATTAATGACATCATGGGGGATAAGAGACTGGTGTGGAACAAATTGAAGCAAGATTTATTTGTTTGTTTGTTTAGTTAGGTAGGCTGCCTAAAATAGTTTTTTCATATGTACTTTCTCCATGAAAGGTTCAGTGCAACACAGTTTAATACATCCTTTTTCTATGAATTTAAGTGGGGTTATCATTTCAGAGGGGTTTTAGTCTTGCAGTAGTATCTTGTTAAATTTTGTGGCTTTTTGCTTAAGCTGCTTTTGGTTGAACATCTGAACACATTCTAAATCTGAAGAAAGGTGCAGGGATCACATCTGAAGGCCCATGCTGTCCTGAAAATAAGTGATGATTGCAGAGAACCCTAATAATGGCAGGTTCTATTCATGAAATTTGCAAAAATCTCTTGCTGGACTGAGGCTCTACCCTTCAAAACTGGAGGTAAAAATTAGAAAATTCCCTGGTACCCACTGGAAAATCTCAAGAGATAAAGAGTGTCATTTATATTATTTGGTTTTGATTTTACCATACTAAGTAAAATTTGTTTATGTTAGCTACTTGATACTTGAGCAGTTTTACTGTGTCAAAAAAAATTTACAAGACACTCATCTGTGTCTTACATGTATATTTTCTGATTCTGTAGGTTCTCAGTCTAGTGAAAGCTAAATTTGCCTAAGCTGCTTTTAGTAGCTGTTTGTAAATGCTAGACTCTTTTTCAGTTTCTAATCATACTCCATGTCTAATGGTTATTGCACACTACTTCCCACGTGCTAAGCCGTCAGGATTGAATGATAGGTGTGCAGTGGTTTCCGGAACACCAGCAGAGACTTTTGAACTGCCTTGTTTTTCAGGTCTCTCCCCATCTCAGAGAGAACAAACCTCCCTTTGGATGTGGAGTGCACTTGAATTTTCATTTGTTCCTGCTTCAGTGACCAGACTAAGGGCTTGCAAGCACAAAAAAGGTGTTATCAAAGTTAGTGCAATCTCACCCTGCAGACAGTTTGAAGGTGCTGGTAACTGAACTCCAGGTAATGCTGAGGCTCTGCCGAGAGCAGGTGAGGAGTTCCTGGATCTTCAATTGCTTATGTATCCAAGGGAAAACTTTTTTCTTTCTTTGCATATTGAGTGCTTTTTAGCTCTGTATAGTGAGGCCTTGTCTGCTTTGTGGAACTAAAATAGTTAAGCTTTAATAGTTTTTTTTTTAAAAAGTAAATTACAGCTGTTCTTCTGGAAGTGGTTAAGAACTCCCACTCTCCAGTCCATATTAGGTTGGCACTGGCTTGTGCCAAGAGCTACTGTCAGTGAAATTAATATTGTTCCCAAGAGGTCATGTAATAGAGTGCTGCCAGTACAAACCACAGCACTGCAGATTCTCAAACTGTTAAGGCTGCAATGCAAACTTCTTTAACCAGAGCCCGTTCACCCACCCTGGAGGCCGCTCCTGCTCTCTGAAAACCTCAGAAGCAAGAAAAGCAGAAGTCGACAATTTTACTCAAGATTTATTGCATTTTAAACATCCTGTAGGGATACCTATAGGCTACCCTGGGTATATGGCAGAGAGCTTGTGTGCTTCTCGCCCCTAGCTGAGAGCTGATCTTTACCAGTTGGTCTCAAAGTGAGTGGTCATGGTCATTCCTGTTGCATGGGAAGAGAAATGAATTGCTGAAGAGGTTGGACGTTGGACCACACCATGTTCAGGAATAAAACTGAGGTGCACTGAACAGTCTGGTTCTTTTCCCTGTAGGTCATTTGGTCTCTGCAAAATCAGAAAATCAGTTTTTCAGAAACAAAGAGGAAAGAATTTCAGTGTCTTGTGCCAGAAAGGAATAATTGTGCTTTACTACTAGGAATAAGATTTGGTAAATTACTGGGTGACATACCTTTTGTGCAGGCAGTTGTGAACTTGGTGCTCATTGGGAGTAGGGGCATTAAATAACAGGGTTATTGAAAACATACCTTAGTGCACATGTAAAGCAATCTATGGGCTATTTGTATGCAGCCTATTAAAAAAAAAGTTGTCAGAAATATAGGCATTTTTCAAATACTAAACTAAATTGATGCAATTTACTGTGACATATTTTCATAAATCATAATCAAAGCACTGAATTTTAACTTTGTCTTTTTTGTACTTGAACAATAAATGTACTGTATTTATTGAAAACTATAAAACTGATTCTTTAATTTCAAATTGCTTCTGAATGAATTAAGATCTTAATGGATTTTCTAATTCAGTGATATATGCACTCCATATTGACATTTTTAGCTATTTGTCAGCATTGTTCATGGCTGATTTGCTGAATATTTGCTAGTATTTCAGTGGTTTTTCCTGCTGTGTTCACTGAAATACCTGCAGCAGTACTGGATATTTTTTCCCTTCTGCTGCATGTTAGAGTTCTTGTGGCAGAGATGAGCATCCTTACAGCTGGTTTATGGGGGCAGTTCATAAGAAGGCCCCTGAGCCTGTACTGGGGAAAACCAAGTACCTCACTAATACCTAAACATGCTGGGTTTTGCCTGACACCAGAGAGGGAACATTTAAACTTACATCTACGTGATGGGTGGTTTGTAGTGACAGGTGAGATGAATCACCTAATTGATTGTCTGCTTTAAAATTTTTAATATATTTAATCTCTGACAAATGTGGATTGCTGAAGGCCAAGATCTGGCACCATTGTCTGCAGTAATGTTGACAGCTGAGGTACATCAGGTCATCAGCAATCCACAGCTGGCACATTGGGTGATGTGATGGGGAGAAGTATTGGTGGAAAGCTAACATGAAAACATGTGATTTTAAGAGCCTTTTTTAAAACATAAGGTGCATCTAGGAAAGTGCTTCTGGTTGCCCTGAAGCTTCACAGACTGTATCTTCTATGCCTGATGCTGCTGATTGGAGGAGCAGAATTAAATTGTGTCTGGGAGTGATGCAGCAGGAGAGCATTACAGAATGCTTTGGGTTCCAAGGGACCTTTAGGAGATTGTTTGATTGATCTCCTGGGCTGTGCAGGGCAAACTTCAAAGCCAGAGCAACTGTGCAGGATCTTGTCTGGTGAAGTTATGAAAACTCCAGGAAAAAGATTTTATGGCCTGAGCATTTATTCTTGTGTTTGACATGCAGTTTCCTAGTGAAATTTCTTTTTACTAATGTGTGCTTTTAAGTCAGGCTGCCTGGCTTTTCAGAATGCCTTTGCCAAGTTGATGTGCTATGCTCCTTCCTTTTTTTTATTTGGAAATGAGAAGGTGTTTTTCTGGCAACACAAGAAATATGACAACAGAGGTACTTTGAAAAGCTTTTAAGTATGCAGACAATCTGTGTTTTCCTACTCCTGATCTCTCTTTTAACTGTTTTGTTGATGTCTTCATTTAGATTTAGCTGAAAAGAAATGGTAACCTGTCACTGGGAACATCTTTCTAATTATAGTGTGAAATATCCAGTATGCATTCCTTTGAAAGCTCCAAATAATGTACTATTAAATTTGAGCTTGCATTATTAGAAATATTGTTACATAAAATTTTAATAATCACTAAGAAACCCATCTGCTCTTATGTGCTGCCCTTCAGATCAAAACCAAACCACGTGCTGGTGACAGGGACAAACTGGTAGATTGCAAAGACCATCTACTGTATTTAGTAGGTGCTGAGTTTTAAAGAGAAGTAAGTGCAGCAATATTGCTAAATGTTTATGGTGACAGTCTGTACAGTGCCTATTTTGTACTGAAAAGAAGGGAGGATACTACTTTCCAGTGAAATGTTGCTCACAGCCAGGAACAGTAAAATGCACTGGGAAGCTTTTAAAGTGGCATTAGGAAAGGTATGGCTGAAGTGGCAAACTAGAGCACAAATGCTGCAATAAAGTTCGGTTAATGAAGGAACATGAATAAACAATTAAGTGTACTCTGCATATTTTAATGTTATATAAAGCATGATAAAAAGTAGTAAAATTTGGATTCTTCCTTTTTTTCACATTTAATGAGCTCTCACTGCGAACACTGTATTAGCATATGATTTGAAAATGCCCATTATCTTTTTATAAGAAAGAGAAGAGAAAACTTGTTTAAACTCTTTTTCTATATTGTAAACTATGTCTGTAGCCTGTGTAGTCTACATTTGATCTATGGAGTTAAATGAGATGGGAATCCTGTTTTGTTTAAGCTGATGCACTTATGTGAACATGGAGTTGGGGGTGAAGTTCCCCATTACTGACACCCTTGAATTTTGTGTTGTCATTTTTTGTGGGCATAGTTAACTTCCTTTTATGTTGACAGAGCAGAGACACTGCTCTCACAACATAAAAAGGATTTATTAGGCATGTTTTATGCCATCATTCCTTGGATAGTTTTAATTCAGCACAAACAAGTGCTTCCTCTGAGCACAGCTGTTCCTTCCTGCCTTCCTCCACATCCCACTGCTTGCACCCGTGCCCCTGCTGCTTGCCTTGCTGGATCATGTTTGCATGGCTCTCCAGTGACCTGGAGGAGGGAAATAATCTGGGTTAAAATTAATCGTTATTTAATGAGCCAGTTTGAACTGATCGTTCCTTCAGCTTGGTTTGGAACGTGGGTTCACGGACACGCGTGGAAGCACAAAGGAGAAGACTGGTGGGAATGGGAAGTTGAAGCAGGAGGTGTAGAGAGGATATGACCTGCTTGTCAGCAGCCTCATTTTATGGTACTTTAATCTGATCGTGGGAACGAATCATTAGCAGGAGGTTGACTGTCTCCTTTTTTTAGTAACATAAAGTTTCTAATCAAGGCATCCCCCTCTGCCAGTTT
The DNA here is from genome assembly GCA_013397135.1 of Pachyramphus minor. Classification (NCBI taxonomy): domain Eukaryota; kingdom Metazoa; phylum Chordata; class Aves; order Passeriformes; family Tyrannidae; genus Pachyramphus; species Pachyramphus minor. Next base: position 251,274 of record VYXB01001449.1, read on the forward strand.
ACCACTTCTCCTTCTTTCTCAATTTGAGTAGGTGTCAGGATGCTGTAGCTTTATTTGAGACACAGGTTACACACAGTGGAGGTTTGGGCCTGTGTTGTTGCCTTCCTGAAGCTGGATTTATCCTGGGCTTTTCTCCGTGGTAGGATGGAGGAAGATGGAGGAGAGGAAATAATCTGCCCTGCCATATTGTCTTCTGTGATATTCTTTTCTATTCTTAACTTCTTTTGGGCACTGCAAATAAATTTTCCCCTTGGACAGTAAATTATGCTCCCTGCTAGGCTATTGAGACTTTGAAAGTGGCTGGGTTATGCCAGATTAACTAAAAAAGAGTTTTATTTGTAACATAAACCCATTCAGCCATATTTAGTTTGCTAGGTACTGGAAAATAGAGAAATGCTTCTAAATGCATAGCTTTCCTGACTGTTGCTGTCTCAGAAATAAGTCTTTAAACATAAAGAGCACTGTTTGTCTGTATAAAGAGCATTCATTTTCTTCCCACATCCCTTTCTTTTTGGGGGGATGTGAGAATGAACCATGAGTTGTTGATTTCCCCTTTGTGAAATAGCTTATTTTGTAAGTTCTTTTTATACAGAAAACAGATGAGAATACACTTTTTGATTTTCTTTTATTAATGACCCATTTGGATTTCTCCAGAGAGCCTTGCAGACTCATCTGGGAACCCTACATTACAAGCTCTGCTGAATACAGATTTCTCTTTTTACAGCTTTTTGACCTTTTTATGCCACACATAAGTATATGAAGTTTAAGGTGATCAGGAGAGGATATTTTATAGAGGGTATTATATTTAATCTTAAATAAATATTAATGGAGAGAACTTTTCCATTGATTGTTCTTCATTACCTGTGAATTCTGACAGTGGGTTTCAAGAGGAGCAGTGGGGGAAGGTTGTTTGTTATGAATATCATTTGGCAAAAAGTCAGGCATATTCTGCTGTTTCATATGAATGATATCTGCTGAAATTCATCTAGTTTCCCAACCAACTCTGCTTGCTGTGCCTTAGCAACAAGAAAAAAATCTGTTGCCACATGGAAACGGATTGGGATTCATGACAACACGCTATATCCAGCCACCCTCAAACAGTGGTAGCATTTCATCTACTAAACGCAACACCCATGTCTTATTTCTGCTTACAACACCTATAATTTAGCAAGTGATGTCAGATGCAAAAAATTCAAAGGTGGCAAAGTGATAAGTCATATTGTTTAGTAATTTTTTTCTCCCTTCCCCCACTCCTTTCCTGGCATGAGTAAGCACTGGGAATAAATGAGCATTTACTCCTGCAGAAATTGCTGCCTTCTTGTGTTGCAGGTTGTGGAGGGTGTGCCAGGCAGGTACAGCCCAGCTTTGTTTCAGGATTCATGTTCAGATCAGGGATGAAGTGGAAACTCCCTAATTATTATAGCTGCTTGCTTTGAGCAACTCCAGCAAATCTCTTTGATGAAAAAACCCCACAGAATTCTGTCAGTTGTAACAGAATTTTCACTGCAACCACAGTTGCAGTGGTTTCTGTTGCAACATTATCATTGTCATGGTTCATAATAAGAGAAAGAAATCTGGTAAGGACAAAAATAATTACTTTTTGATTTGTGCATGGAGCGGGGAAGAAGCCTGAGGGAAATTAAATAAAAACCCCTGGTGGATTTTTAAAATTTTCCCTGAGCCACTGTATTTTTAAAACCAAATGATCAGTAAAGAGAGAAAAGCACAAACAGATGATTGTTTTTGAAGGTGAATTTGGATTCAGCTTTGTTTGTGATCCTTTTCCATACGCTCTCGTGGTTGGACTGTGAGAAGTTTCCAACATGAATACTTGTGAAAGTGTATTTTTGGCTTGGATACTAAATGCTTGCTGGATATGTGTCTGAATATATGATTTCCTTTGTGGTCACATTAGCCAATTTAGGATTCAGGTGTTGAGTAGTTGCAAAAATCCCCTTGTCAGGGAATAGAAATGATCTCATTACCAGGTAGTCTGTGGTACACCATGTGCATTTCAAAATGAGATTTTTTTATTTAGGCTATTTATATTTAGGGAATAAAAACATGGAAGCGTTTGCTTAATTTTGAGTATACTGCGTAATCCAATTTGCAAAAATGCACGAGTGTTACACTGAATTCTTTAGGGACATAGTGATAGTTCCCTGGAATTATGGACAATTGTTTTCTTATATTTGTATATAACAAAAATGTTCCTAGAACTGTGCTCAGCACTGTGGAGTTGATCATGGCCATGTTTGTAAATTAAGCCCTGATCAAACAGGCAAATATTGATGACTGCATTGTAAACTAAAAACAGGTATTGTTTGATTGCGTATTGTGAACTCCAAAGTATAGACTATTGTGCTTATATTTTAGAAACAACCAGTTAAAAACCTAGATATTTGAAAAACATGGAGTGGAAGTTTGAACAATTTGTTGGGGAAGAAGAGCCATAATTCTACCCTTTTCTCATTTCTTTTAGTTTTAATATAAATTCCACTCTAAAAGATTTTTGTCGAAGTTTTTTTCCTTGCTAACTGCACATGAATATCAGAAGCTCTGAGAAAAAAGGCAAAACATTTCCGTTCCATATTTGACATTATTATTTTCCTGCAATTTCTGCAGCCTCTTCTGAGGTGTTACGGCACGACTTCTAGTGTAGACAGCTTGCTGGCTGCTATCACCATACAAAATCCCAGCTGAGGAAAGCGCTTGAACTGGAACCCCAAGCACTCTTTCTTTGTTTCTTTCTGAGCATGATGGTGATTAAATTGCTAGCAGATGTATGGAGCATTGCTGATGCTACTGCTACTGCAGTGCTGGCAGTGGCAGAAATATCAGCAGTTGTTGGAACAGCTTGGGCGCAGGAGGCGAAGCAAAAGTAACTTGTAGGCAAGTCATTCCCTGGATTTGAGATGAGGCCAAAGCAAAATCCCAGGTTAAAAATGAGTAGAAAATTCAAATGTATCTCCAAAAGGTATGACTAAAAACATGCTCTATAGTACCATTAGCCCATGAATAGAACATTAAGCAGGCTGTAGTAAATACACAGGGAGTTGCTATAGTGGAGCCAGTTCAGTACTCTCCTGAGTACAGAGCTAAGTCAGCATCTTACAGTCAGATACACCTTGTCCTTTCCAATGGAGACCAAAATGTGCTTCATTAGTATGTACACTTTGCTTGTTGTGTAGTATGTCTTGGGTGGATTTCTTTCCAAACCTTTCAAAAATTAGTTTATGATCACAAATCAGAATATTATCATCAATATCTTTGCATGTTTAGCTTTAAGTAATGTCAGAATTTTTCAACTATCCAGTTGAAGCAATACTAATTTAAACTCAGATGTAGATCTTGCATAGTAGTATCAGTCATTGAATTAGCCTGTGCTTTTAGAAATCTAGCTGGAGTATTTGATTCTTTGGCTGATAATTCCATGGACATATGAATTGTAAAGAAGTATTTTTTTCTGGTTGTTTTAGCTTTTTGCTGGTCATTTTATTTTAATCCTCCCATTCTTTTCACACCATTTCTTACTTCATGTTCTTACCACAGTAAACACCTCTATAATTTTTGCCAATTTCAGGCTGCATTCTGTGGTGTATTCAAATTTGGATCCTAGCAGTCCTATCCCAAAACCTTCTCTTGGGCATCCTGTCCAGCTGTCCTCTCCTGCCACCTATAAGTCATGTCCCCAACCTAGAACAATGCCATCCCTGTGCCACATTCATAGTTCAGGCTTCTGATTGTCCAGCCCAAGGCACCAGCTCCCTGCTTCTTTCTTCCTGCATCCCCAGCAGGGAAGCTGAAGCCACTTATGCACAGCTACTCATGTACGTTGGGACAGCCCTTCTGGAGGACACCAAGTGCTCTTCCACATATATTCTTGTCCCAGAACCACACATTCCCATCCTCTCCCTGACGTGGTTTGGCAAAGCTTCTCCTCAAGCTGGTGAAGAGGCACAGGGGGATGCTGGGGTGGCTGTAGCTAGAAAGCAGCACTTGGCAGGGGCACTAATAACTGTTCAAAGGTAGTTTTTATGAGAGATGAGTTGTTTGCTTGATGACTAATTAATTTGCTTTAAAAGCACAGTCTGGCTCATTCTTAGTTATTTGCAAATGTATTTTGAATCACTGTGTGTGTCAAAATAATCTGTGAGGAGCAGCCTATATTTACTAGATACCTTCAGGGAGGAATGGTGCTTAACCCACACAGCCACCCAAAGGCTGGGGTTTTCAAAAAAGCTTGGACCCCTAGTCCCCTACCTCTTCCTCTCTCTTGATGGGGGGATCGTCCAGTTAGTGACCAACAGCTAAAGTAGAGTCTAATGAACAGAGCTGAACTGAGTTGCTAAATATTTTTTGAGGCATGTTAAAAAAAAAAAAGGGTCTCTAACATGGTAGCTAGGACATAAACTCCTAAAATTCACTATCAATTTCAGCCTGTGTTTCAACATTACACAGGCTGCATTAGTATCAAAGGGAAAGATAATTTTTTTCTATTCCAGAAAGCCGCTTCCACTTTTATTTTCTCCTAATTATCTTCTATTTTCTTATGTTTGTAGAAATTTCGGTTCCTGCATCACAGGCTAAATGTACTTGACCTTCGTTTTTTCCTTCTTTCCGAGGAAAGATTCCTGTTCACCCAAGCCAGCCTTCTGCCTTGCCTGCTTGATTTCTGACATTTGGGAATTGCCTGCCCTTAGTTCATGTCTGAAAAGTGACCAGCATTGATGGGCCCCAGAACCTGCAAAGACATTTGCCCAGGGGACCTTACTTACCAGTACCCTGAAGTCTGCTCTTCTTGTGTCCAGAGTTGAGGTTTTGCTGGCACTTTTCCTCCTGTTAACAGAGATGTTAAACTTGATGTCTTCATGGTCACTGTGGCCAAAATGGGCATTAGTCTCTGCTTTGCTCACAAGATCTATTCTATTAACAAGCAGCAGATCAAGAAGAGCATTTTTTTGAGTCAACTATCTTATGACCTCTTCCATAAAGTTGTCGTCCAAGTTTCTTAGTAATCTGCTGGCCCGGGTTGTACCCACTGTGTGATGCTCCCAGTTCATTTCTGGCAAGTTGAAGACCCCCATAAGAACAAAGGCAGTTGAATTGGAGGTGCCCCTTAGTTCCTCAGCGAATAATTTTTCAGTATCATTGCCCTGGCTGGGAGGTCTATAGCAGACTCCCATGATGATATCTGCATTATTTGTTTGCCCCTTAATTCTTACCCAGAGACTCTCAACTGTGCCAGTGCCAACTGAGCTCCATACATTCCAACCTTTCTGTTATATGCAGTGCCACCCCTCTGCCTCTTCTGCCCTGCCTGTCCCTCCAGAAGACCCTGTAACCATCCAACCTGGCACTCCAGTCACAGGACTCGTCCCACCAGGTTTCACTTATGGCAGTGATGTAAAATCTCTGCAACTGGGCCCAAGCTTTGAGCTCCTTGTGTTTGTTCCTCATACTGCGTGCGTTGGTATAGAAACATTTCAGGTGTGGTATATTGTAACCATTACCTCATCTGAAATGTTTTGCACAAGTCCAGGTAGGTGACATCAGTCACTCTTCTCTTATCCGTCACTACTGTAACCCTGTTGTAGAAGGCAACCAGATTTGTCCTTTTTGCTGAGTTTCATCTTATGGTGTCATATAACTGCACACTGCAGTAGCAGTATTTTCCCTGGCTGAGGCTCAGCTGTCCTCTGTTAGTGCCGGCCTGGGAAAGAGAGCAGGAAGGGGGGAATCAGTGGATAAATTTTGACTGTGCTGCTGCAGGGAGTGAGGCTTGTTGAATGAAAGACTTGGACAGAAACCAAGTGAACTGGTGGTATGTAGGGCTGCTGCAGAACCGAGGTGTTAATGACAGGCCGGCTAGGAAAAGTAAGTGGGATCTGAGGCAATGTTGCACGCTTACAGCATCTTTGTTGGGTATGGGAGAGGGGAATTAAGCTTTTATGTTATAATATTTCCATATGGAGCTACTGTTACGCAGGAAACTACACTACACATTTGGGATGAGCGTGGAAGGCTAAACAGTGTTAGATGCTTCTGTGTTCCTTGTCCCTTCCCTTTCTAAAAATATAAGAACAAGAATACAGGGAGAAGAAAGCAGGTGTTGCTGCTGAAATATGGATTCTGTAATTCTTACAAGGTGTGAAGGATGAGGGTTTTTTTATGATTACAATATACCAAGTGAGAATTGGATCCTTCTCAAAGCGAGGAATTAATTATGCTGCTTACAAGTTGGAATAATGTGAGGGAGCACTCCGTGATCTTCCCACTGTGATGCCAGTGCACCTGCGTAAGGTCTTCTGTTCCGCTTCCAGGTTTATTTTAGGCAATGTTTATTTATGTCGGGTGTGGCTTGTAGTAAGACAGAAGTTACAAGTAAGCGTCAGCATAGACAATATCTTTTCTTTTAACAGTGACAAGATATGAGGGTATTGTTGTGAGTAAAGGTTGGGTAACCTGATTTGTGGAGATGTTTGTCCTCTCTCTACCTTTCAGAGTTCTGGTTCACTGTTCATTTTATAACTTTAAATCCTAATCTTTATTGATCAGTGATAAGTTTTGACATTTGAATTTTCCTCCTGAAGACTTATTTATCACTTTCTGTCTCTGCAAATATGAATCCTCTCTAATTTGATTGAGTGATATTTTAGTCTCATATAATGTAAAGGAGAGCACAGAAACCCTTTCTTTTCTCTGTATCTTTTTGATATTTTGTATAATTGCATTATATCTCTTGTAGTCTCTCTTTTTTAAGGTAAATAGGCACAGTCTTTTCTGTCTCTCCTCGCATTAAAATTTATTCAAATCCTTTATTATTCCTGCTACTATTATTGTCTGAATCCCTTCTAACACTGGAGTGTTCATTTTTTGAGATACTGTTACCAGTGCAACATGTGGCAGGTCAGAGATAACGCTAATCTACATTTGTTATCTCCCTGCTGATCACGATTTTATTCGTATTTATCCTAATTTCTTTTAACTACAGTTAAGAATTTAATTTAGAAGAGTGGTCTTCCTTGAGAATTGTTCTGTGACTCTGAGGTGTCTTTACTGAATTGATAAAGTTTTCCTTAAGAGTATGTTTACATTTTCTCCCTCTAGTACATGCTGATTTCAATGTTGAGCTCATCATGATACTGTCTTTTCATCCAGCATTTTTCAGGTTTGTTTTGAGATTCTTCACTGTCATTTCCGGTCTTTCCTGACCCAAATAATTGTATGTTGTCTACAGACTTTGGTGCTTCCTTGCTCGTCTTCTCCAGATGAAGAATAAATGTAACAAACAACACAGGACAGAGTTTACCAAACCTTAGTAGTTAGACTACTCAGATGATTTGATAAATTCTTTTTAATTTAGATTTCAATAACTAAAAGACTAGATTGCTGCTACTTTTTTTTCTATACAAAATCCAGACCAAAACTAAAGGTCTATCAAATTATCTTACAGACCCTGTCCAGAAGAATTTCAAATCCCTATTTGGAAACTCCTTCAAATAAGGTACTTGTCAAGCTTCTTTTTAATTCTGTTTCATCAAACAGCATATTAGGAATGTTTTTGCTTTGCTTCCACCTCTTAATCATAGCTTTGAAGACACTTGTAAATGCGACCTGCACTTAAATCCTGTTAAGAAGTTGTCATTTTGTGTGTGTGTTTATTACAAATCACGTCTTTCTATTCCTGGGTTTGCAAACTGAATTGTTGTGAATTCCAATGTGCACTTGCTTCTCAGTCAGTTAATGTCTCAGTTAGTTAAATGATCGCCACTGTTTAGCTTTCTTTTACAACATTTAAGAAGTTTGTTTTTGCATATCACAAGGCTTTACTGTCTCAGGGCTATTTTATATGCCTTGAAACATAGGGAACAAACAAACAAAAAGATGAAGCCAGAGAGCATTGTTTTTCTTTCAATTTGTTTTGTTGGAATGGGAGGAAACCACAATAAAAGCCCAAGGTAAATTCATCAGTAAGGAGTGGTGTACACACTACAGGTGGAACATGGTTTTATAGAAGATCGAGTTGGGTTCTATTTTGATAGACACATATGTAGCCTTGAGGTGTAAGGTAGAAATCAGGTGTGAGGAAGTCAAAAGCGTGTCCATTCTGAAAGACCACATCCTCCTGACAAAGCATGGATGAACTGATTGGTAGCTATCACAGGAAACCTCCAAAGGTTCTGAACAAAAAGAAAAGTCTATGAAATTATCTTTCAATGTGTATTAGGCCTATGTTAAGTTATTTTGCTCAAATACATATGAAATTATAGGGGTTTTTTTAAGCTGTATTTGTGTGACTTTGCAGTGGTTAATATATTAGTCCCTTTGCTTTGCTAGAATAGCACGTGTTTTCATTTTAACTTGTCTGTTGCTCAAAGGTAAAGCTGACAGATACTGAAACTTCTGCTTTTCTAAGGCAGCAAAGCTAAAAGCAGCCCATGGGGGCATCTGCAACCCGTGATACAACTGGGCTTGGCAGAAGGTGGGATGCATTTCCTGTGAGACTTTGACTGCTTCTTGTCACTTAGGTGGGGAGAAGGCATCACTCAGAGGGAGGGAGTGGACAGTGGCAAGGCACTTTACTACAGCAGGAATAAATCCCTGTTCGTCACAGTTTTCAATTTCTCTTTTCATTCAGATTTATGGAGAAAGTTCTTCCTGTGCTGGGAGAGCTCTCAGGAATATTTTTACTCTACAAGCATCTGACCTGATTAAAGACAGGGTGTACCTTACTGGCATTTGCAGGTAACTCAAAATCGTTTGTTTTAATCAGCTGTATGGATTATATTTGTATTTATCTATGACCTGATTTGACAAGAGAGTAAATTCTGAGTGTGACATTTTGTGTCTCTTAATAAGAATTGAAAACATTTTCTCTAAAAAGTTCCTCAAAATCTCACGTATCTTCTCTTATGTTACAGTGTTAGCTGTCAGAAATCAATTAATTAATTGAATTAATTATGGATTAATTCAATTGCTTATGATTTCATATACAATAGTGTTTGTCAGTTATTTTGTTAAACAGAAAGACTATTAAATTCAGCCCTGGTCTGGAGTTATCAAAGAGATTAATTGGATTCCCAAGATTTAGTGACACAGTGATTTTGGTATGTAATTTATGGAATATTTTTGTAATGAAGTGATTTTCCATTTGTGTTGCATTACAGCATAAATGCTTCCTCCTATTTTTAATTATACCAAAATGTGCATCTCTCTATTATAGCACTGTTCATTTATAACTGTATTTAAGAAAAATCCACTCATTAAAAAAAAATTATTTAAATATCTACTTTAACAAATAATGTGAAAGATTAAGTACATCCTATAGCAGCACTCAAGGTCTTACACATATTGTGTAGCTGTATTGCTTATGCTCAGAAAGAAAATAAAAACCTGAAGCTAAAAGTTGTACTTTGTTTAGCTCTTATGCATTTTGGATGACCACATGCTGCACAAACGTATAAAAACATTACATATTGCAAAGTGTAAGGCAACTTGCTCATCTGATATGAGTTCTACTCATTGTAGCTAGGGGTATCCCCTGAGGCTTGCCAGAGTAATTTCTTCCCTTGAAATGAATAAGATTACAAAAATTAACAATTGAGACAAAGGGTTTGCTCTGCTGAACAGAAAGGTTCACTTTCAATAGCTTTAAAAATAACTCTTTATCATAAAAGAACATTTTAACATTACTGTAGTGTAAGAACTGATGTTTTGCTTATTTTCAGGAGAAGCTGTGTTGGATCAGAACTGGTAGACTGGCTTTTGGAGCAGTGCCCTTTTGTTAAGAGCAGATCTACAGCAGTTGGAGTGTGGCAGCTCCTTCTGGATATGGGCATTATATTATCAGGTCAGTCTTGACAGTAATTCTAGCATGAGGAAAGCCATGCATTTCCCCTGCATAGGACAAGACTCGTGTTTTTGATAGGAGGAAGAAAAGAGTAAAAGCACAGATTGATCCAATTTTCTTGCCAGGTCTTTATTTTACTATCTTTTTGGCAAGCTTACCTCTGTGACCTTTCATTTCATAAATACCAAAGGTTAATCCCTACTTTTCAGCAATTTCCTTACTTTTACTTTTACCTATTTAGTTACCTTTAGTTACCAAGTGTTTGTCTTTTCCAGCCACTTTTTTTTCCCTGCTATTTTAGGTTTTTCCAAAGACAGCAGCTATTTAGTCACTGCAGATTATGGTTTCACCAGATCACTTCTCTAGCTATTAGTGATTTTCCTTTCCTCTCTGTTTTCCATAATTTTAGATTACAATGGATTGAGAGAGGATCCAGATCCTTGGGATGGTGGTGAGGCCAGGTTCTACCCTGCTGCCCCACCTTCCCCACCAAACTGATTGGTCCAGCTAATGTGGTTGGTGATTACACTGGTAACCAGCCTCTGGAAATCTGATGATTACTTTGAGGCTGGGACTACTTAGGTAGCTCAACTCAGATCATACCCAACCCTGGGGTCTGTGCTAGACATTAACCTCTTTCTTGTGAAAAGGTGAGGTGTTATAGAAGACTTCTGCCTATGTACACTGACAGTGTACTTAAAGGTTTTCTTCAGCTACACTGACAATATGTCTGGTCATGCACCCTCAACAAGGGCTGAATGACTCACTTATGTAGGTGTGAGGGCTGTGGGTACCTCCAGAGCTTAGAAGTAGTCCTTCTGGCTGGAGGGAGAAGCCCCCCTTTGTTCCCCCGGCCACGTGGCATCCAGAGCCCCAAACTGGGAGCACGGAGACCACACAGGGAGACCCACAGGAGGGCGAGGAGAGGGACAGAGAGAGAGATTTATTGTCTTCGGGTTCAGGTACTTAAAGGTCTGGGGAAATTAGCATACACCCAATCAAGGAGCTAAGGGGACCTTAACCACCGCCCACAGGGGCAAGGTTTCACAGCCAATGGGGAAAGGTAACAAGGGTCAAATATACATAGAAGTGGTCCAAAGGGATTTTGGGAAACAGAGTCTCAAGTAGAGGGATTTTACAGCACTTACTTATACAGCTTTACAGTCAGTTTGTACAACAGCTCTGCTAATTCCTTTATCAGCTTCAGAAGTCCACTCTTGGAAGGACTTCTTCCACTTTACGTATTGTTGGTCAATTGCTACATGTAGGAACTTATGCTTTTGACTTTGGACTCCATCCTTGGTTCCTAGTTCAATCCCATTTTTTTCAGGGAAGATGACTGGCACATCATCCTACCCAGGTCTAGTCTACAAATCCAGTAGCCCTGAATTCGAGGAGAAGCTGGGATAATGATGGGTTACATCCTCGTTATTGAACTTTGTTTACTCCTACCTGACCATTAGTGAGAACAGTTTAGAAACCAATGGAAATCAAGACTCAGAAGTCTAATAAGAGGAAGGTTTTTATCCCCTAATGCTGAACTGATTCTGAAATTGATTAAATAGTAAGCAGTCTTAATACTCGAATTTCAGGAGCTTGGAGATCTTCAGATTCAGGTTTTGGAGTTGTTCTGTTTGGATGTACTGAGTTAGTATGAGAGGGCAGGATTGTTTCTATGCTGAAGTTTTGGTCTTTTTGACCTGTGTGGTGGTGCAACTCAGCATTAAAGTGCAATGCAGAATGTGGTGGGGACATGGAATCCCCATTTACATGGTGAAGGTTTAAACTGTGTCTAATGTTATTTTTTCTGACAGTGGACAGACAACTCTATTTTCAAGACACTCATGCTTTCTACCAGTTCTCAGCGGATGAATGTACCTACCTTTTCTGTGAATTTGAGAAAGAGGAAGAATGGAAGAATGGAGTAAAGCTCTTACTTCAACTGCTGCCATTGTCTCCCCCGAGGATTGACATGTGTAATCTGTAAGTGTGCATGTACAGCTGTTTACAACTTTTGCTGACTATTTTATAAGTATCTGCCCTTATACTGTTTACTCGCAAGTCACCTTGCAAATAAGCCAGCTTTAAAACCTTTAAAATCTTTAAAATCAAGTCCAGCAAGGGGGTTGACAAGTTTTGTAGGGTTGTGTTTTTCATCTGAGAAGATTAGTGTGGGTAAATAAATGACAGTACTTGGCTTGGGGTTTTTGGCATATTGTAGTTCTTAGGCACTAGCTTGCTGCCTCTAGCTTGCTATATTATTTGGGCACATGATTTTTTTGTCTCCTCTTACATTTGGAGCTTTGGTGTGATTTTGGCAGCAGACATGCTGTGGAACTGATTGCCTAGCAGACCAGATGCCCCTGTGATGTCTCAGGATCAGCTTTCAGAAAGACAGAGTAGATGGGGGGAAATGCAGTAGCTTCAGTCTTCTTGTTTTAGTTTTCCACTGCGTGTTTGCCAGAGCTCTGTAGTCTCACATTATTATTCCTTTTTTTTCAGAATATGCCTTTTAAAATTTTTGCTGCCTGTACGTGTCATCTTTCGCCTGACTATTGGATGTTATCATATGCTCTGTGGTGATATGACTGAGCTCTAATGTTGCCTATTAGAGCAGCTAGAAGGAAATCATAGCTATTTGTGCCACAGGAAAAGGCCACAAGATAGGAAAAAGGTGTTAGTGAGAGCTCTGGAGGCTCATGACCCTTCATGCCTAAGCAAATCTGCAGGAGTAGGCTGGGTAGACAAGCTGGGTTAAATTCTTTCATTGTCCCTAGCATGATGAATCCTCAAACCTGATATTTATACTGTGGAGAACTATTACTCTGGCAGAACTAGGATTTATTCTTTCTGGTGACAAAGACAAAACTTTCTTCTGTAACTACTTGCCTTCTCTACATATTATCTTTTTAAAACATATTCTTTCAAATGAATGTCCAATAGAAATATTTTTAAAAAGCACGAAGGCCAAAGTCTCTGTAAGCTGTCTTAAGCCCAGATTCTTAAATTCAGATGTGCTGAGCTGATAGGAAAAAAATCTCAGTAATTTCTCTGAATGGCTCAGGACAGAAATTTGATTCCCTCCCATGTTGCTGACTGCCCTCACCAATCAGACAATTCTGGAGTGGAGTTTCCCTTGAAAATGCCTTTCTTTTATCAGCTTGAGTGAGTGTAGACAAGTGACAAGGACCCCAAGTTGGCTAGAGCAGGGGACTGAATGTAATCATCTAAGCAGATGATTCATATGGGAGAAAACCTTTGACTGATTTTGCAAATAGAAATTCCTGTCTTCCAGCCAACTCTGTTGCTAAACAGTTTGTCTATCCCTTAAATATCAGGAAAATTTCATCTTGATTTCAATGGAAATTGGAGTTTTCCTCATTATCAATGCAAGTCAGGCCACTTTTCATGGTTCATGACTACTTGTATAAAGGCTTCAAATCAAAAAGACAGACCAGATAGGTCATATTGATGTGTTACCTGAAGGATGCTGGGCAGGAAAATGGATTGAAGACTTTTTGGGTATGAGTTTACAGTCTGCTTCGCGGTTTTATCATTTCAGTGCAACTGTCATTTCCAGTGGAGGATGATCCCTGTCACATGAATTGAACAATTATTCATTAATGTACTATTCCAGCTTCTTCCTGCTCCCATTATTCAAATTTTAGTTGAAGCTGAATTCCTTTTGGGAATATTTTCACTGAAGAATTGTTTTCTGGAGGTTTTACCTGTCAGATTGTGAAGGTGCTTTTTAAAAAAGCATATATTGAAGGAATTGAATTTTAAATAATGGTATAGTCCTGAGGGAGTGTGATATTAAAGGGGAAGGAGGCTTTTCCAGGTTCAAAATTCTTCATGCTTGAGGCAAATATTATACTACTAAAACACAGTCTGAAAAGGCAGAGGTGTGATGAGGTGTTTGTTAAGTTATCTGACCAGGTTAAATAAACCCATATACTTATTTTCATGAAGAAAGACAGCAATTCTAAAAACTCCTTCCTGCAGTGAGTGCTTGTCTTTTCTCAAATATGTAAGCCATTTTGTGTACCATTAGAAGCACAGGACTTTCTGTAATTTGACATTTTTATTCTCATTTTTCTGTCCTAGCTTTTCTCCCAGTCTGTATTGATGGCATTCTGAATGCACATAGGGATAGAGAAATTCTTACCTTATTAATTGGATTGCCTGCTCTCGAAGAAATCAGAAGTTACTGCTTACTTGTACACCAGAAGGCAACACTGGATGTCTCCTGGTGGTCCCAGAGGCCAGATGACCTCTGTCTTTTCTGCAGCTGGTGGGCAGCAGCCTTGCCTTGCCTTGTCTTGCCTGGACTGCTGGGTACCTCAGTGGATCTGTGAAGTACCATGGTTCTGCTCTCCCAGAAGGAGTCTGCATACTTGAGTAGGCAGTAGCAACTCTGGGGACTTCCTTTAGCAGCTATTCTGGAAATGCTATTAAATAATTCTGGCTCAGATTTGACTTTTGACAGATTTTTGGTGGATTTATATTTGTTTCTGGTCAGTTTTAGGGGTGTTACCAAATAATACCATAGTAAGCTTTACAATGAAGACACCATTCTGAAGTCTGAGGTGTACTTATGGTTCCTGAAGAAATGCTCCCTGTTGCCTTTTGACCATGGCAAATTCCCTACACTGAGGGGAATCCACCATGGAAAAAAGTTGAGAGATAGCAGATTTTCAGCATCTCACACTAGTCTGAAGGCTAATGTTGTTGTATTCCACAGGACTAAGACCCTGAGATCCTGTAAATGTCAGATGAGATGAGACCAATGCAGAGACCCCTTGGGGTCATTAAACACGCGATGTTAATCACAGTCAATTCTACTTGAGTAGAGAAGAAGTGAATATTATAATAATCTAGAGACAAAAAAATCTGTATTGAAAGCTGTACAACCTTGAGTGATCATTTAGGCTCTAATCCAATGCTTCCTGAATTCTTTTCCAGTTACTACAATGGTGTTGTATCAGGTGTTTAATGCTTGTGTGCTTCTATTTCCTTCCGTGTCTATAACAACACCTAATTCCCAAAACCACTGATAGACTCAGTGAAAGAATTTACGTTTTATTCATTTCAGAAAAGTAATCATTCTTAAAAGTAATTCACATTTAATGCAAATAGACAGGATGGGATATTTGTTTAGTTACTGCCTTATGGAGTTCCTGGAAAGCTTTTATTGAACGCAAACAGCTCTCAGGTATTGCATGGAGACTGACTTGTCTGCATGCAAATCTAGGACAAGCATCCCCACATCTCTGGCTGTTTAGCAGACTGAGCTCACAAGCCACATGTATAAACATTAGGCTGGTTTGCCTGGGCTTTGAGCTCCTGTTTGGTACCAGCCCTACTAAGTCCTGGCTGTCTACTTTTGAAAAAATTAGAATGATAACTGTTGCTTTTTCCCCACTGGCTTGAGTGCCGTAATACACTCTTCCCCTCTGATTCTGTAGAGCTCATACAAATGTTTAGTATATTAATGATTTCAGAAGTACTTGATGCTTATATGCAGATGAATACTGGGAGTATTTTTAAATAGAAGATGAAGTAGAAGATAAAGGCCCAAGATGGAAATAGCTGTGCTATGTGCTGTTGTGGGTTTATAGATTGCGTCTGTGCCTGTGTCTACTGAACTGCTATCTTCTGCCTCCAGTGTAGAAGAATCAAGTCCTAATCTGGTTCTGGGAGATCAGAAGAGATCAGATGTGTAAAGAAACATAGGCATCTGAAGGGATCAGCTGTTTTAATCTCATTCCAAATTATAAGGAGAAAGCCTGAATAAATCAGTCTTTGTAAATGAAAACGCATTCATTTATTTCTTTCAGGCTGTTTATAACACTTAAAATATTAAATCACATTTTTCTTTGAATAGAAAAGCAGCTGTGAAGATAATTGTGATTTTTAATCTGAATTACCATTTTAGTCTGAATACGCTTGCCCCAAAATGAATACATGTGTCATTCTGTGCTTTCTGACCTCAATTTTTTAATTGATTAAAATGGCGTTTTTGGACATGGGATATAAGAACCACAATATACCAGCTGAGTATTCCAGATGTGTTGCCAGCTCTCTCCCTGAGGACATCAAGGCACATAAGCAATTAAAAAATTTAGTGAAAGACAGAAGCTTCTGCTAATACCTGGGATTTATGTTTATTACAGCAGCTGCAGTTTTGTGTATCTGCTCAGCTTTCTGGCATGCCACTGCTTCTTGAATACCATGAAAAGTAAAGATCTCAAGGGCATTTTCTTTTTCTTCCTTCCATAGTAATGACCTATATATACACCTATATTAGTATCTTTTTTCTGATTTTCAATAAAGCTTCTAAAAGAAGCTAAAATGCAGATGTTTTGGTGATGGGAACTAGACTGCTTCAAAGAAAAACACAGTCCTATGCTGTACTGCCCATAGCAGCTTTTGTGTGGCCAGACTGTCCATGTGGGCCAGACTTCTGGGATGGTTTCTGGAAGGGTTCTTTCTGCACTGCCCCTCTTTTGCAAAGCCATGTGAAGGCTCTCTGTCTTGTGAGTAACTGTCAAGACAACCTGATAGTGTTCTCAGCTGTTTCTTTAGTTTGTTAATTTATGGCTTCTTAAATGTATTATTTTCACTTTCAGTTATTCTTTCTAAATATGAAACTACATATGTCATATAATTATTTTGGTGCTGTCTGTTTTCATCTACATGAGCTTACATTCCTTAGGTACTGCTTCACATCTTAGCAAAGGTGGGTGGTGGGCAGATGGAAAACTCTTTGCTCTGTCGATAGAGTGTGTTTTTAGCAAAGCAAAATACGCAGTCAGATAAGTGACTCTAAACTAGAGGGTCCTGCATTCTTCAGTTCTTCATCATATTTTTATAGCTGAAGAATTCTCTCGCTGCTCTATGTTGGTCTGATCAAAAGAGTTCTTGACAGCAAGGGACAAAGGGTGTACGACACGATTAATTATTGTCATGTTGCAGTCATCATTTTGATGGGGAATCTCAAGGGCCCTTTTACATTAGTGCCTGTGGCTACATAGTTCCTTACTTTCCAGGAATCAAAAGATGTTAAAACAGAATGAAAGAAATGATAAAATATTATTTTTATTTTTTAAGGCCTGATCAAAAAATAGAAGATACGGCAGAAACCAATGCTGAAATCCTTGCTCGTCTCACTTCTGCGGTAAGGTCATTGCATCAAAGTTTGTACTGAACATGTTTGAAACATTGTCATGTTTTGGATCCCTTCAAATTAAAGACTTAGTCTTAGTGAACAAATGTGTGTCTATACAGACTATTTTTTTTAGTCTCTGGAAAGGGGAAGTTTTACCGAGGCCTTAATGTGCAGTTCCAAAACTATTAAAATCAATCCAAGCAAGGACTGCTGCAGCCTCCTCTCTTTGAATACATGCTGTTCATGGCTCAGGAGATACCAGTTTGGAGGATCATGATAATTTTTGTACCATATGCTTTACACTCAGAGCCTCTTGGTCAACTGTATGTCAGTGTGAAGGCAATGATGGGATGGGAGGCAAAGGGAGAGAAAGGGCTTCAGCAATCCTGGTGTAGATTATAAAATTATGAGGAGACCCACCTGCAAAGACTGAGTATCTGGCTTTCCAACTATGTTTAACCTAAGTAAACTTCACCATAATAAACAACAGCCTATCCTGTCTCTGCAAGAAGTTTATCTTTTTTTAAGATCATTGTTCTAAAATGCAGACAGACAGTACTTCAGAAAGTTAGGCTAGGTTCATTCTATTTAATGAAATCTATATGATTTCAGAGTGTACTCTCAGCAAGTTTGCAGGTGATACAAAATTGGGAGGAATAGTTGGGTCGCCATCCCCAGAGGCATTTCAAAGATGTGGCACTTAAGAACATGGTTTAGTACTGGACTTGTCAGTCCTGGGTTAATGGTTGGACCCTATGATGTTACAGGTATTTTCAAACCTTAATAATTCGCTTGTTGTGCTGCCATTTAGAGGGACCTTGACAGTCTGGAGAGATGGGCCAACAGGATTCTTTGGAAGATGAACAAAGGGCAATGCCATATGCTGAATCTGGGAGAAATAACCTCAGGCTCCTCAAAGCAGCTTTGCAGAAAAGGAGTGAGGGTCTTGGTGGACAACAGGCTGAACCACAAATGTGCCCTTGTGGCAGAGGAAGCAAGTCCTTCCTGGTCTGCATTAGTAAGAGTGTTATCCTTAGGTTCAAGGAGGTGATTGTTCTCCTCTACTCGGCACTGGTGTGCCACATATGGAGTGTTGAGTCCAATTCTGAACTCCAGGTACAAAAGATGGATATACTGGAGTGTATGCAAATGCCCATGAAGATGATCAGGGGAGTAGAGTATCTGATTTACAGGGAGAGTCTGAGAGAACTGGAAGTGGAGCTTGGAGAACAGAAGGCCGTGGCAGGATCTTAACAATGTGTACAAATACCTAATGGAACGAAATAAAGAAGATGGAACCAGGCTCTTCTCAGTGACATCTTGTGACAGGAGTGGCACAAACCAAAATTAAAGAAATTCTACTAAAACATAAGCAAAAAACTTACTTACTGTGAGGACGATCAAACCGTAGAACAGGTTACAGGAGAGTGGTAGTGGAGTCTCCATCTTTGATCCTTGGAAATGTTGAGAAATCAAATGGACACAGTTCTGAGCAACTTGCTCTGGCTGACCCTGCCTTTAAGCAGTGATTTGAATCAGATGATCTCCAGAGGTGCTTTCCTACCTCAACCATGATTGTGTGTTTCTGCGAACGTCACACATAAATCGAGGTGTTAGCAAAACATGGAATTAGTGTTAGTTCTGTTTTGGGTATGTGAGAACGTACAGAGATGAAAGTGAAGCAAGCTGGGTGAAGTTGTTACGAAAAAAGGCATGAGGACAAGAACTATTTAAAGAAAAATAAGTAAAGTACTATCTTGAAATTGGTGAAAAATGGAAGGGAGGGAGAATTTATCTTATATTTTTTAAAGACAAATGTCTTTACAAAAGACATTTTGTAGTGTGTTTCAAAACCCAATGGTTCTGTATGCTCAACCTTATGCAAAAATAATTTAAAATGTATGATATGAGAAAAGGCTGTGTTTTAATATTTTATTTTTTTTTCAAATTTTCTCTATATTCAAATTCCTTGTTTTTGTTACCTTTCGTTCTTAGCTGAAAATGAAAGGTAAACTCAGAACCCCAATATACCCCATTTTTAGTTCCATGGAAATCAAAACCAGGAAAACACTAAATACTTTCCGCAAAGTTATGTCTTTTAAAAAACTCAAAATCTACAAGCTCTATAAAACACTGCCGGTATCCCTCAGAAGTTTTGCCTCTCGAAAGTAGAATAATGGGAATTTTGTCAGTTAAAAAAAACAGAAGCACTCAACAAAACAAAGTGACTTTCTGAGTTTAAGAACCAGGACTAACTGCTGCTGAATACACTTGAGTACCATGCATGTCCTCAAACACCTAATTGACAGTGAATTCACAGTGTTTCACATCTAACCTGCAAGGTCAAACCTTTGAACTACATGCTGAATGATTCCAGCAGTAGGGCACATGGACAGGGTTTTTTTTAAATGAACCATTTTATTCCTGTAACTAACTAGCTAAAGAAAAATTAGGCAGTTGGATATCTCCAGATGGCCTGAACCCATTTATTGCCATGGTGATTTCAAGAAGTCTGATCTTTTCTCCTGCATTTTCTGTTTTTCCACAGAACTTTGAGGGCTCTCTATAATGTTTTTCTAGTCCACCCGGGAGAAAAGACACAAGATGCTGAACCAGAGCAGAATCCTCCAATGCTAACATCTGTATACCAACTTTTCCCTTTCGTGCCTCTAGAATATTGCTTTTCCTCCATACAGTAGATTTGAATCAAAGGCACTCACTGCAACTTTATGGAGAGCCTTTTTATGTCCAAGGAGATTTGAACCTTCAGCTTACACCATTCAACAGAGGGCTGAACTTCCCAGTATACTGGTTCACTTTTTTTTCTTTACTGACAACTTCAGAATTTACATGGGGAAAAAAGGGTCCTGTAAGCAGGATCTGGAAACAAAAAGTGAAGGTATTAGCCGTGGCTGGAAATGTGATCACTATGGCTTTTTGGCTTACTGAATGTTTATGTATTTTGTACACAATCAAACCAGTCTTCCTTGAAGAATTCATAATTCAGAATCCTGTCCATGATACCCTCCACACCAGTATTTCAGAAGTGGAAAAAAATCCCCCAAACCCCTACTTGCAGACAACACTAAAACAGGCCAAGATTACAATTGACTTTGGAGGTTTAGAGATACAAATCCCACTGCTGTCTCTTCCTTTTTTCTTTTTGCTTTTCTTGGAATAAAACATTCTTGTCAGGTCACAAGAAAATTTCTGTGCCATTTTTTCTTTGTGGGGGATTAAAGTCCCAAATTTTCAAACCTAAACTGATTGTGAAGATCCAGCCCAAGCAACACTGGAGAAATCTGTGTGCCTAAAATATAAATCACTCTTTTAACCTATCAAATTATATGCTCATAGCATATGCTCCATTACAGCGAGGCATCGACAACACCATCAAACTTAAATTGTAAAGGCAGCTGACATGCATGCAGTGCAAAGTGCCCTTGGAAATACATTTGCATCACATAATCTTTTTGGTCATGAATTTTTAAGAAAATGCAATGATTACTCATGGGTTTAAAAAAGCATTCCAAAGCTGTCATGTGTCCCATGTCATGTCCTGAAGAGCAGCTTCATATTCAATATTTTGTCTTCTAAAACCAGAGCACAGAGGGATAACTATGAGTGTTTCCACTGCAAAGCTTTTACCTTACCTTGTGATGAAACAGAAAAGAGTGTCAGGATGTTAATGAAGTGTATCTGGAAAATGGTTTTCTGGTAGTTTAAGGCATCAGCCAACACTACTTTTATTTAGAGCCCATCGAACTATTGTAATTTGAGATGCAAAACTATGAACTATACTCTTCTGTTTTTTCAAAATCCTACTATTTAGAGACTGCTGTTGCAAGATTTCATTTTGAAATTCTGTAAGATTTGGCACTTTGTCCTGAGATCTGAAGTCGTATTTGGCACATTGATATCTGGAATACTGTTTCACGAAAGACTACTAAGGGCAGAAAAAAGAGAAGGGAAAAAAGTAAAGGTGATATGCACTGTCTGCTAGATGCACAACTATGCTTACTATGATAAATGACCAGATTCGTGGATAGGAGAAGAGCACTAGTTGTGATTTACTTTTCAAAAATTTCTATTCTATGAAAACAAGTCTCACCGTGTAAATATACCTTTCGTATTTAGTCACACAGAAATATACCTGGGTACCACTCTGTATGCACATTTTTACTGTTCAGATTGCAAAAAAACCCCCTGATTGAGATGTGGTAACCTGCCAACAATACACTCAAAATTATCTCTTTCAGACTTTCATAATATTTGTGTAAATACTGTGTGCTAAGCTGGCCTTTAAACTGAATCAGTTTTGACATCTGCAATGCTACTCAAAATGGGATACTATTTAAATAGTTGTAGCTTTGTAGTGACAAGCTGTATGTATAAACCAATTTTTTTAGTGTAATATCTCAATATGGTAGGCATAGTTCTTATTTGAATGTATATTTTACTTTGAGTCTGCATTATTGTCTTCAATGTGATGTGCAACTATTGATTTTTTCAAACAGGCAGTAACTGAAATCCTATTAGGAAGAAGTATAATAATGTGTAGCAGGTGTGCAGTGAAGAATGGATGTTGTACATGGATTTCCATTGGTGTGATGATGCATAGGAATTGCATGTCCAGCAAAGATGTCAAGTGCATTTACACTAAAATAGACAAAAGCCTATAGATTATGAAATCTAGGGACACCAATCAAATCCAGAAGAATGCTCAGCAGTACCAGTTCTTTGTGATTGGAGTAAATCCTATGAGAGAGAGCTCAGATTGTCAGGATGGAACCCTTTGATGAAGAACGTTGCACCAGAGAAACATATTTTTCTCCTGCTTTAACTGAAGGGTTTTGCTCAGGTTAAGTAATATTCCAGCTGCATTCCTGGCACGCAGCAAACAATGGGATATTTTGTTTAATAGAGACAAAATATAGAAAAGCAGCCTTTTGTGATTTTAGCACTGTCTTTCAAACTTGACAAGTGCCACCTTATAAGCAAAAGGAATACTGCAAATATAACTGCAGGATGCCACAATGCTGCCTTTTCTTCTGAGAAGATGGATTTTTCTTCACAGTCATGGAGAGATTTGCATTTTTCAATTTGATTGGGTTAAGTGATGTGTTTACAATTGTTGCAGTGTCTTCTAAGGCTAATCTTGGGATAATGTATTTGTTAAATGCTAAAAGGCAAAGATGAGAATCAGTGCACTGTTTCTTACTGTCAGGAACCTGTAAGAACAGACCAGAATCGAAGCATCAACACTGGTATCTCCTGCTGAGCTTAGAGAGGCTCTGAGCAGTGTAGCCATGAAAAGTTGTGGTAGTGCTATTCAGAAACAACTTCAGCTTTTATTGAAAATCCCCCTCTAACTCTGGATAGCTTGTATATATTATTACTAGTGTATAGTAATTGCTGCAAGCAAGTGCACAAGTTGTTTTTCCACGGAAGAACTGTTCATTCCCATTTTACTTTCAGTTTATGCTTACATTAGCCATGAATAACATTTCTGCAGACATGGGAATGAGTGTACAGGAAGGAAGGAAGGGATGGTAGTACTGCCATCTTGCACAATTGTGTTGGAAACAGGATGACATTTAAGAAAACCAGGCCACTGCCTTCATATTTTCCTGCTTGGAGTGGCAGAAAACTCTGTCCCTCTCAGTAGGGCAACATCAAGAAATAGAAAAGATCCTTGTACCTCGCAAGGACAGCAAAAAGAATCTCCTTGGTCCTTTGCCAAGGAGAAGGGAAGGAAGGATGCAAGCAAAGGAAGGATGTGGCCTCTGGTATGACTGCCTTCTGACACATGTAGCTGGGTGGCTGCTGAATATCTGATCAGTGGGTGCTGAAGTTATCATTGTACTGAGATGCCCTGAGTATTTTTGTCCGTCTTTCTGCCCAGACCAAAGAACCACTGTTCTTTCACATTTTCAAACTTTTATTCAGAGTCATAAGAGTGGGATGTTGACAGTTGTTAGTAATTGTATTACTTTGGGGATCCTTTGTGGGCTTTGTGCCTTATTGCGATGAAACCACATCTTGTGAATGATGTTTGAAATTTTAACTACTTTCAGAAACTGGATGTCAAAACTCCCACTCCAGAATAGCTTTGAGCTTTGCATGTAGGTCTGTTAGACAAGATGGCTAGTATGCACTGCTGGAGACTTTGTACAGAGGAATCGGGCAATTCCTACAAAAACTAGTTTACATGTCCCATTTCATAGAATCATAGAATCTATTGGGTTGGAAAAGACCTCAGAGATCATCAAGTCCAACCCTTGGTCCAACTTCAGCCTGTTTACTAGATCATGGCACTAAGTGCCATGTCAAATCTCAGTTTAAAATCCTCCAGGGACAGTGAATCCACCACCTCCCTGGGCAGGCCATTCCAAAGCCTGACCACTCTCTCTGTAAAGAATTTCTTTCTAATATCCAGCCTAAAGTTCCCCTGGCAGAGCTTAAGCCCATGTCCCCTTGTCCTATTGCTGACTGCCTGGGAGAAGAGACCAATCCCCACCTGGCTATAACTTCCCTTCAGGTAGCTATAGACAGTGATGAGGTCACCTCTAAGCCTCCTCTTCTCCAGACTAAACAACCCCTCAGCTCCCTCAGCCTCTCCCCATAGGTCTTGTGTTCCAGTCCCTTCACCAGTCTTGTTGTTCTTCTCTGGACCCACTCCAGCACTTCAATATCTTTGCTGAACTGAGGGGCCCAGAACTGAACACAAGACTCCAGTTGTGGCCTCACCAGTGCTGAGTACAGGGGCAGAATCACTTCCCTTGTCCTGCTGACCACGCTATTTTTGATACAGGCCAGGATGCCATTGGCCTTCTTGGCCACGTGGGCACACCGTTGGCTCATGTTGAGCTTCCTGTCAATTAGTACCCCCAGGTCCCTTTCTGCCTGGCTGCTCTCCAGCCACTCTGTGCCCAGCCTGTAGCACTGCAGGGGGTTGTTGTGGCCAAACTGCAGGACCCAGCACTTGGCCTTGCTGAACTTCATCCCATTTAGTTATTTATTTATTTGATACTAAAGGCAGACTGTCTTAGGAAAATTTGGGAAACTGGAAGAGGACGAGAGGTGTTCAAAGAGTCTGAGAGTGTGGATGGGGCAGAGAAGGGGAAGAGCTGAGATGTATGCAGGAGAGAGTGTCTGGGGTGCTGTAGGCCACATGCAAGAAGCTGCAGTGGGACAGATGATGGTGGTGAAGAAGTCTGAAGCATAAGAATAATGCAGAGGAAAATTATAGAAAAAGAAATTATGGAAGAAGGAATAGACCTATGCAGAAAAGTGGATGTAGAGTTAAGCTAGCTAAAGAGGCAGTAGGTAACCTTTAAACAGCATAGGGAAAATATGAAGAATGCAGAGACAAGAGGGCAAGGAATGGAGCTGGCTAGAGTGGCAGGACTCTGTCATCACAGGCCAGTGAGGTAGCCTGTAAAACTGAAAATCAGATAGCTTTGACTTCTGCATGTTCAACTAAAGTGAAATTTTGGTCCTGAAACATTCAGCCGTGCTATTAGGAGAGGTTGTTTCCTCCTGAAAGATCCAAGAAGTTAATATCAATTATATACGTGAACCTCAGGCGAACCTCAGGCAAACCTCAGCATGCAGAACTTGCTTATCCTGAGGTCACATGTTAAATCCAGCATTACAGTGTGCTCATCAGAGGCAAAACAAATATGTAACAAGGAAAGGGAGAAACTTCAAATGTGTACTTGTCAAACTGATATGCTGTGCAAATAAATTAGGGTCGGGCTACTGAATTGCCCACTGCCTAAGGAATGTGTGGTATTTACATTAAATTAAATTAAAACAAAAAAAGTTGTCACAGAATGCCCAGCTGAAAATGAAATAGATTTGCTAGGAAAACTGACTGTAGTTTCAAAATTGGATACCTGTATAATTCTACATGCAGTTGACTGCTCCAAAGAATGGATAACTGGTATTTTACCAGTGTTGAACTTTGTTTTGCTTGACTGTGCTAGGAACTATAACCATCCTTTCTTTTCCTGATGTTTCAGGTACAAAGAGAACTGGCTGCTGTCATTGCCTTGAAAGCAAGGAAGTCAGGTGAGTCGGGCTGGACTTCAGAGGGGGTTTTGTAACACTGCTCCGTTTTGTCATTTATTGAAGTACTTGAATTGTCATTGCTGTCTTATTAACATGGGGAAGCAAAGATAGTGATGGGGAATCTGTGTATATAGCACAATGTAATTACAGTCAAGCTTCTTTTCCTCTAGCTCATCACATCACGTCACATCTAATAACCTAGCTAATAAAGTCAGTGTTTTGTGGTAAAATCATGTGAATCTGAACTTGAATCTCTTTCTGGCAAAAATCAATATTTTCTCTGGGCACTTTATGAGTGTATATGTAACTTTATGTACATATGTATTTACATATGTAAATGTAACTTTATTTCAGTTACATTTAAGACAAATAAGTTGGTAAGTTTCCTATTATTTTTTTTGTGGCTCAGTATCTCATACTATTTTCTTTTTCTTATACTGTGTTTTACCTGCCCATCCAGGTGTTTTTCTTTATGCTGAAGCAAAAGGACAACTTCATGCACAAATATGTCCTTTCCTGTCTAGACATTTTTATGGCTGTAAAGGAAATCTTTGTGGTTGAGGCAGTAGAACAGGAAAGATAAATGGAAAATTGAAAGTCATTGACAGTAAAAGCATTTATAGCAAATGCAAAGGTAGTAAAATATGTGGTCATCTCAGCTCTGTCAGGGTTTGGTTGCACAGATGCTTCAGAAGGTGGTATCTGCATTGCTGAACTGGAGTGGAAGCAAGGGAGTTGTGTTTTCCAAGTACTGCATGAGAACTAACAAAACCTACTTGGCCAGACTTGACTCTATGCAGGGTTAACTCTCTGATCTCTTCACGTATAGAGCAGTTAATCTGCAGCAAATTGAATGTATTTCTAGAGTAAAACAGAGGTGGAGTTGCCTTAAGTCTTTTAGCAGGTTCCCAAAGCCATTCAGGTCTTTGGGAGCATTTTCACTGAGGATGTCTTGTGATCTTCAGTGATTTTTCAGGAAACCAAGATCATGGATCTTGTACTTCATTAGCTGTTTTTTGACCTGTTAATAATACTGCATCATAATATCTGCATATGTTTATCTGTGGCTTACAAGTACAGCACAAAATTTATTACACAGAACACATGCATAACACACATGGTATTTTAAATTGGAGGCATCAAGAAGATGTGGCAGGTGTTTCTGCATAATCTTGTCTTGTTAAAATGTAAGTACGCCAAAAATATTCAAGACACAGTTGGACGCATTTTTGTCTGGAAATAGAGGTACCCATAGGTTACATCCACAGTCATCTGCAGATGTAAATCTGCAGGAAGTGAACACAAATGTAAATGTGAATTAAGACCTGAATTGCTTTTGTGTAGTAGCTTTGCCTCTGAAACTGCTGTACTAGTTGATAATGTTAACAGCCCTCAGCTACTTGCCTTTACCTGGTATCACCCCAGTCCCACCTGACTTATAATGGCTGAATGTGGAAATCCTTCTACCCTGATTGAGTGCAGAGAAAACCAGGCTATTTTAAAGAAGGGCTCAAAGTAATATTTTCTTTTGCTGTCAAATGGGCTAAGAGTGTGGTGCTATGTACTTTTTACTTACTGCTTTTACGGGTGTAAGAAATTTCCCTGCTTCTCAGCAGTTGTGTCAGCAAATGTTATTGCTGCTACTAGCAATAAATAAAACTCTTCCCAAAATTAGTTGTTTTTAACCTGAATTAGCCTCTCGTTTCCTTTTGGTGGATTGTTACATAAAAGGTTGTTTTAGTAGAAAATGGGCTGGAGGTTGGATTAGGAATGAGGTGCAGGAGATGAAAATGGGAAAGGAGGATATCTCTTGGAGTCTCCTTTATACTAGTGTACAACCCACATTGAGCAGGTAAAAATGTTTTAGTTAGAAATCACAGCCTTAAATAAACAAAGCTCCCAATAGACCTTTGCAGTGCTGTCCAGCCTTTTCTAATATATTAATGTAAATATTTTAAGTATCTTTTTCAATCTGAACAAAAGATACCTCTTTAGTCAGCTTAACCAGTGCATACTTGTTGAAATCTGCATTTCTTTATGCCTCATCTTGGATGCCTGTAAAAAATGCGTACATGATCAGGCATAACTGTAAGGACTAAGTTAAGTTAGTGCCTTTAGTACAGTAGGTGCAGAGTAAATTAGGTGGTTGATTATGCTTATTTTATTTCTGGTGGTTAAATTCACAGCATAGCAGTTACTGTTAGAAATCAAGCTGTGGTATGCTGTGCCTGGTGAAGTGAAGCATATTTCAGAGAAAGTAATTCTGGAACTGAAAGCCATAGCATCTTTCAAAGGTATTGGTCCCTCTCCAAGACTCCATATAATTCCAGGAAATAAGCCCCCAAAGATCAGACAGATAGTTTCTTTTGGCACAAAAAGAGCACGAAACATGGCTAGTGGGCCAGCTGCCCTGGGTAGTTCACACAACAGTCTGGTGTGTGAACAGTGTGGGTGCTTGGCTCATCCACTCTGGAATTCATGAGTGGGGAGGGCAGGTGACAGGCATGGTCCTAACCTGCTGGCTGGAGCCTGCCTGCAGTGGATAATCAGTTTATTAACCAAAACCTTTCCTAGAGACCAGCAGCCCAAAACTCAAAGATGTTGTGCAGTGGTTTGTGGTTTTTAAATTGCAGTTTCAAAATACTTCCTATAGATAGCTGGTTAGCATTACCAGTAGGAGGAAAAAAAAAAGAAAAAAGAAGGTATTTTTGCTTAATGCAAAGACTATGTAATTTGTTCCGGAATTGCTTTAATTTCTGGATATTGTGCTAGAAAAACTGGCTGATTAAAACTTTTGTCTTACTTGTCTAGAACTGCTGTAGTAATCACTATGTTGCATTGCATGGAAAGTGTTATCTATACATGCACACAAACACCACAGATGCTACTGCAAGAGGTGAAGAGGTTGCAAGTAGGAAGGTTTGCTAGATTTGGAGGGGGGGGATAATATTGCCTTTGGTTACCTGTGTGAAACTGGTTTTGTTTTAAATGAAGTTGGGTTTGCTACCTAGTATATGCATAGGTGAAGTAGTAATTACAACTATTAGAGTTCTGGCTGTTTCAGAGATTTAAACACTGTATCTGCTGACAAAAAGTTTTGAAAACCAAGGTAGACACCTGAACCTGCTGTAGAGTAGGGCAGAGTATCAAATTCTTGTTAGTACAGGTTCTAACTTGGTGGAGAATGTCAGCTACCAGTAAATAAAAAGCCGGTACGGTGTGGGGTAGAATGCCTTTCCCCAAGAGGCATTCTTCTGGTTTTACTGTGAGGTAGAAGAATAGGAAGCTCATAAAACTGACAGATGCTGAAGGAAAAATGAGAAACCTGAAAAATCTAAAACTTCTATGCTGTGGAAAAAACTTCAGTTTTCATGTTCCAGATGTGTACTGCAAATACACCACTCCGATAGCAAGGATGACAGAGAGGTACTTGAAAGCCCTCATGCAGAGGGTGCTCAGCATTTTTAGCTTCTTTGCAAATAAAACTAAAACAGGGTAAAATAAAGGTCTGTAATTCAGAAGCTTTGATGGACCTCAGTAACACTGTTGACTTGAAAGCACATTTATATTTCATTAGAATAAAGCTCTCATGATAAAGGTGACCTAAGAGGGGGGAACGAGCTTGTGCACTTCTCTGTGCTTGTAAAAATGCGTTGAAATTGTTCTTACCTAACCTTAGAAATAAATAGATGAAATTATGTCTTCTGTGGTTTGGTAAAAGGTCTGGCGAAGCAAGCAACTGGAGCAGAAGAGAACTTTTGTCTTTAATTGCAGGCACTTGGCATTAAATTGTTGTGTTTGTTTATACCTTGCTGGCTTCTGATGGCTTCTGCAAATGTGCTGAAACAGAAATGCAGCCTCTAGTCTAAAGGTTTACAGGGGTTGGCATTTATTTCAGTTTCTCGTCATGACTCATGACATGTTTCTTATGCGTTAGAGATGGTAGCTAAAACAAGGATGAAAAGCAGCAAATAGCCTAAGGCTGGAGGCTTTAGCTGGTGACCTGGCTACATGGGTGCATCTGAACTGATCAAAACTTGTTGGGTAGATGCTTTGTACTGGTGTTAATCCCATCCACAAACAAGATGCTGAGCATTTCTGTGCATGAACCTGGCTGCACCCCATGGCATTACCCAGCAAATCCCTTTATACTTAAAATAATTTCTATAACTTTATTAGTGCAAAGGATCAATTGATAAGAACACGGCTCTGGTCTTTGTTTTTATGAATACAGAGGCTAATTAAGATAATAGCTGACAAAGTATGGATGAGGTAGGAAGAGGGTGACTGCAGCTTCTCCCCAGGCATTGCTGCGGCAGGGCTGTGGGTGCTCTTTCCTCCCACTGCGAAGGGCAGGGCAGCCACAAAAGCCCTAACACTTGTGCGTTGTTTTGGTCCCTCTTAAGAATGACATTCAGGTTTCCACTCTATAATTAGATACATTTTAGTCATGCCATTCTTGAATTGACTACCTCAATTGATTTTTTCAATGGCTCATTTACATTTTATTTACAATAATTTATAATAAGATGACTTTTGTGATGTATTTACTTTATATTTGAGATCTTCTGGATTGCCTCTACCATATTCTGACATATATATATATGCATATCCACCCTTCCCCTTTTCTCTTGAATTGCTTCTGTCAGAGCCTAAGTGCCTATATGATTTGCTTAGTATTTTTATTTCTGTGCAGCCGATTCAATATGAAGCAGTCACTGGGGCTTGAGCTCTACCGACATGAATGAAAAGCTGTACAGCTATTCCTTTTCCCAGTGACTGCACCACCTCTACAGCACGGCTGTCAGAGCTGATTGCGTGACTCGATTCAAACACACTCCAGGCAATGTCAGACCGGTTAAACACATGAGAACAGTCAGGCTGGGTCAGGTTAAAAGTCCATCCAGCTACAATCCTACTGTGAGTGATGAGTAGCGGATGCTTAAAGTAGAGAAACAGCAAGTACAAACAGTCCTTCTGATGTATGTACTCAGCATCTACCAGCCTGTGATAGAGGGATTTTGCTGTACCCACACCCTTGTGTTAGGTAGACCTTACCGGACCTTTTCTCAATTAATTTATCAAATTGCTTTTTGAGCCTGATTATACTCCTGACCTTCATCATCTCTTATGCCACCAAGTCCTACAATTCACATGTGTAGTATGTGAAAGTGTATTTTTGCTTGTTTGTTTTAAACACGTTCCCCATGACCCTCACTCTGTTGTGATATAGCTCTTTGGTGACAGAAAGTGGTGAATAATCCTTTCCCTGTGCATTATCATACTGTTCAAGATTTTGTCCACATCCGTCACACCCCTGTGAGTTGTCTCATTTCCAAGCTATATTGGTAGTCATTCCTCATACCAAATCTAGTCCACTAAATCTGATCATCTTTGCTATATCTATTTTTGAGATGGGGCAGCCAGAGCAGCTCACAGTATAGTAGCAGCGCATTCCAGAGTTGACACGAATTGAGGGCATCAGCTTCTTATTAGGGTGGGGAGGCAGAGAGATGTGGGAAGGAGCCCAGTAAGACACTTTTGACAGTATTAAGCTGTTCTATCAGCTTAGTTAACTCAGGAAACTGCATCTTTACCATTCAGCCCATTTCCCCAAATAGCACAGATCCTTGTGAGATTTCTTAGTTCCACAGTAATTAGAAAAAACTTTGTCATTTGGCTATCTGAATGTCCTATGTTATGCCATCTGTTTTATTTACTTGTAGAAGTGCTGTTATATAGAAAAGGGACATTAAAAATTTGAATTAGATTTGTACACGTACTTGAAAAGTGAGGTTCCAAATATATGATCAAAGGTCATTCAAGAATGGAGCAGTTCAGCATTGTGTTTAAATTTTAGACATATTAACTGCCATTAAATTTGCAGGTTTTATGAACAAGCAGATGTACAATATCTCTTACTCAATAAGACCTTATTTTGTTACAACTTCCAATTCCTCCAAGCATCCACTTGTTTAAAGCATAGGTCAGAATTAGCAAAATGTGTGAAATGAGAGTTCTTCCTCAAATGGTACTAATGGCATTCACCCTGGAGAAATGGCCACTCAAAGTGAAGGTGCAGGAGTATCATCCTTCTGTTAGGTCACAGTAATCTTTACTTTTCCTCTGCCCACTGAAATGTGGTTCAAAATAAAAGCTTCACCTGAAAACATAGCTAGCAATATTTTAAAAGTTACACTGTGCTTTAAGGATTTCATGTCTTGAAGTAAGGGAGGTAATCTTGTTTTGTTCATCCTGGAGAAGAGGAGACTGAGGGGAGACCTCATTGCAGCCTTCAACACCCTCATGAGGGGAAGTGGAAGGGCGAGTACTGATCTCACTCTCCTGACCAGTGACAGGACTGAAGGGAATGGCATGAAACTGAGTCAGGGGAGGTTTAGGCTGGATATCAGGGAAAAGTTTTTCACCCAGAGGATGGTTGAGCACTGAAACAGCCTCACCAGGGAAGTGGTCCCAGCACCAAACCTGTCTGAGTTCAAGAAGCATTTGGACAATGCTCTCATGCACATGGTGGTGATTCTTGGGGTGTCCTGCTCAGGACCAGGAGTTAGACTTGATGATCCTGATGGGTCCCTTCCAACTCTGCATATTCAATGATTCTATGAATCTAATAACATTCGTTTCTTTAAGTAATCCTTTTTAAACATTTTAGGCCTTACTGAAGGGAATCCCTACCTCTAGGGACCAATGTCTTGTTGCATCATGTGAGATTCTTCCATTACTCCTGAGATCAAGCACACCAAGAAAATGACAGCACTTCAAAAGGGCAGGGTCACATCCCTTCTAGCCTTGGGGAATGGTGCTCCTGGTGTTGGCTGCTCAGGAACCCTATGTGTGACACACACATAGCTCTGCTCTGCTGTGGCTGAATCTGTGACCACCTGCTTTGTGCCCACCCTGGGCAATGTTGGGGTGGGAAGTGCCCTGGACAAAATCAGTGAAAGGGCTACACAATAATACTTGACAGCCTATGTGTATTCAATAGCTGATATAAAGCAGAATGGACCCTGAGTCTTGGAAAAAGAAAGAAAAGAGCTCTCTGGTGGGAATTATGATGAGAGGGATTTTGGCAATTTGTGGTTTTGTTTTTGCAGTTGCTGTAGATCTTTGTGTGTAGTTTTTTCTGTGTGATCTATAAGGTCCTCACATAGAAGAAATGAGCAATGCAGAAAAACTGCGTAGGTGAAAGATGTTTTGCACATACACAAAAAGAGTTAGCACAGTACAGTGGGAAAGACAGCAGTTGTGCAAAAAAAAAAGCCATCCTCTAGGTGAGTGGGTTTTTTTCCTAGGGCTTTTCGAGAGGCATTTACAGTGAGTTCACAGAATTTATTTATTCAAAGTCCTCTTTGTTTCCTGCTCCTTTCCTGGCCATGCCTGGGGGCTGTTTCCATGGAATAGAGAGCAGTGTTTCACTTTGCACCAGCCTGCTCAGCAACTGCCCTTACCTCCTTGTTTGATCTGTTCCCAGCAATCACTCTCTAATCACATAATGGGCTCTTCTCCATCCTTCCATCATCTTGTTTCGGGCAACAGTGCTATAGATACATTCACTGCCATGTGATTTCTTTTTTTTTTAATTTTAAATATCATGCACATGGCTAAAAGTACTGGGTAAAAATTAAAACTTTCTACATTCAGCCATTAAATGGTTTTCCTTGAACTGCTGTTGGTACAAAAAAAATTTGCTTTTATCTGTTCCTCTAGTAATCTTAATGTGTTTGCATGTCGTTTTCAACTTTTTTCCCTTGATAAAAAGTACAACTTCAGATGTTCACAAAGTGGTTGTAAAATGTGGCTTTATCTTTGTATGCATCACAAAGGGCCAGGCATTGGAAACCAAACCTCCTCTGGCCACATGAATCAACAGTAGTTGATTTTTTATTAAAAAATGCCTCCCTTGTTTAGCCAGAGATGTTTTACAAATTGTGTTCTTCTAATGCACCACTACCATGGATGAAACATGGGCCTTCAAAGCCAGATGAAAAGCTTCAGTTCTGATAAATAAAATAAACAGAAGTTCCTAACAAAACCAGTTGTACAGTAATATGAAAAGAATAGCAACCATTATAGGACTGAGCTGGGAAATACAGGTAGCTTTGCTTGGTTCTAATTTTTTAATTTACCATGTCTATGTAATGTAGGCAGACCTGAGCTTCGTTTAAACTGAGGTTTGTCCTTCCTGTGGTTGGAAAGAGTGGCACCTTAATGGTGTGTGGATCAAATCTGTATGTCAGCCTCCTTTCTTACCACACTGGCTTTGCTCTGTTTAGATGGCAGATTCCAACCCTTGCTGTTATCTGTTCCTTTTGATAAACTCTGCAATGAGAGGAAACGTTTTTGCATCATTTTTGGGAGTCCTGTTTCCTATTTGAGGTCTGAGAAATGGCTTGTAGCACTGAGACCCTTGGGAACTTATTTTTCTGCATGGAAACTAGACCAGCATAATGAGTTCCTCTGTGCAAATTCAATATTAGTTCTACACCTAAGGTCAGGCAGAAGTTAATGACCACTCTTTACACACAGAAATCAGTTATGGGACCAACATTACATTTCACTCTTTTGTAATTGTAAAATAAAATGCTGGAGTAATTTATGTTAAATTGATTTAAACTACAAAGCATAAATATCATAGAATCCCAGATTAGTGTTTGAGAGAAAATGTCATAATTGTCACTTGTGCAATAGTTCATTCACCGACTGCACCTTTATTCTGTCCCGTGCTTGGTGCTTGCTGTGCTTTTTTAGATACAGAGGTGCTGAACAATGCTGTAAGCCAGTCTGTCTTTAATAATTTTTGCATTTTCTTTGTTTCTTTAATTAGCTGATTTACTCAGCTGATTGCACAGCTGTCTGGGCAACACCCCCCCAGGGGTCTACCAACTGTTTCAGAGATATGTAATGTACTCAGTGAAGGGAAATCTGTACAATAATTTGCATATATATATGCAGAAATAGTGGGAAGGAATGAGAAAGCTCAAAGGCAATTTTTGTATTGCTAATAAAGGGAAACATGTAAAGGATGAACTTAAAAAGCTTTCTCTTTTCAGTAATTTTTGAGAAAAGATTACAGTTTCATGGTAAATAAGGAAGCAATTCTCAGTTGGAGGGTTTTGCTCCTGGGATTATTGCTGTCTCTTATATGCAGCTTTTGCGGATTCCAGAGATACTCAGTGCTTGTTAGTTTTCCCCCTTTAATTTGGAAACAGAACTTGGAAAATACAGGAGCATGCACGAGGACATGGTCTGTTCTAAAATGGTCCCCAAATCAGGTTTGCAAAGCTTTTACTGGCTGCTCATCTTCCTTTCCATTGCTCAGCACTAGTGCTTTATGTAGCCTAGAGGATCTGGCTTTTAGTTTCCCCAGTGGTGTCAGTATGAGCTATTCATTTTTTTCCACTCTGATAAATTAATAAGCATCAGCAAACATTATAACACTGTCAAACAGCTCAGAGCTGCCATAGTAACCAGTCTCTCTAGAGCTTGCTGTATACCCTCCACAAAGGGTATACAGCACAAAGGGATACCACAAGCTCCATTATGCAAAATAATAGTAAAGTTCTCAAAAATCATGAAAATAGCTTAGAGTTATGTGACTTTAAAAAAGGGGGGAGGTACTGTTTTTTTCTTTAAGCTTCATGCCAACAACTTCCTTTGGAAAAAATGACAACAAATCAAAACCAAACAAACAACCCCCCCAAAAAAGAGAAAACAAACCAGAAGAGAAGCATGCCTCTCAAAAAATTCAGGAGATAAGAATGCTAGAAGTTGTGAGCTTCTTAGCAGCTGACAATAAATCAACTGGTGCAGGCTCCTGGTGATTCTGAAGCCTTTTCTGGCGGAATATTCTTGCAGATTCCTGAGGCCTTTTCAACAGTTTTGGTTTGACAGGGACAGAAAAAAACCCAGGGTATAATCATCCCACAGGCATGAGGCAATGAAAATCTGTTGCCTTGTCAAGTAAACAAAGTTCTCCTGTTCAGGAGCAGGCTCTTTACCACTTCCAAGGTGGTATGAGTCTCTTATCTGTAGAGAGCATTTAGGTGCCTTTTACTTACTGGCTAGAAAAAAGAGATTCTTATATGAATTTTGAACACGGAGTACTGAAAGGATTGAAATCTTGCAAAGGCCAGAGTGGTTTGATGCTCTAGGATGTTAGCAGGTTAAAGAACAACACTAAATAATAAATTAACATCCTGATTTGAAATGAAGTAGCATCACTGAGAACATGAATGATGTAGCCTAAGGGAAGACCAAGCTTTGTATGTCGAGCAGAGCTAGCTCTGGAGCAGCTGTTGGGACAGGGTTCATCAAGCCGAGTGGTACAGCTGGGATCCTGCACAATCAAGCTGCTACCATGGCTATGCCTGAGGATTTGCAACGGGCTAAGCAAGTTCAGTCTTAGGAGCAGCCTAGGGCAGTGCAGAGGCAAACTGCATGTCTGCCAAGGGGGTTTATGGGCTCATTGTCCCAAAAGGCAGTCGGTCCTGGTTGCGCAGTTGGGCTTTGCAGCAAGCTCAATGGCTGAAGCTGGAAGTTGTGTGGCACAAGGGTTCTGGCAGCAGCTGTAGCTTGAGGGGTGCCCTGTCCCCTGCCTGCTGCCTGGATGTTCTGTTCTCAACCAGTTCATCAAGCCGAGCCAGATCAATAGTAATCGTTTGCCAATCCGCAAGTCCCAAATGCCTTACGGTAGCTCAGAGAGGGAACAGTCAGTGCTGGAGGTGTGGGATAGCTGGCAGTGA
Organism: Pachyramphus minor; assembly: GCA_013397135.1. Lineage (NCBI taxonomy): Eukaryota > Metazoa > Chordata > Aves > Passeriformes > Tyrannidae > Pachyramphus > Pachyramphus minor. The sequence goes on from VYXB01001449.1 coordinate 287,137, forward strand.
TGGGGGGCCAAGCTGACTTTCTGGAATGACTGTGTGGGTGCCACCCAGAGTGAGTTGCTTGGATATGGACGGATGTCCCTGCCTGCTGTTCAGCAGCAAAATGGTTAACTGTGGTGATAGTCCTCTCTTAAACATTTAAATAATTAGCTTTCACAGTTAACACCCCATTAAGCCAAAGGGAGGAAGTTCACACCTCTCCTGGTGTTATTGTTCCAGTCTGGCTGGCTGCAGTAGCAGAATGACGCTAGAACCTTGGTTTGTGCTGTGAAGGTTATCTTTACAGCCAGAAGGGGTAGAAAGAAGAAATTTCATTTATAGGAAAGGAAGAAAGCACAATACAGCAAAGCCTCTGGGAAGATTGCAACACTGTGGGTTCCAGGAGTTGGTTTATGTGTGGATTTTTTTTTTTCTCTGTCCTTTCCACTTTCAGCTAGGTAAATGATTCTAAAATGAATTTTAAAATTCTAAAATTAATTAATATACGTTATATTATTTTGTGACTTTAAAATCTTACTTATCTCTGGGATTAATTTACCTTCATATTTGGTGGCATACAGAACAGTGTATCATGGAGGCACTGCTCTGCAGGTAACCCTGGCCCCCTTGGCAGATTCTTCCATAGGCAGGAGAAGGTCCATGGTGCTGCAGGTGATTGTTGTGACCCAGTCTGCCAGTCTGTGCATGCCAGTCTGCCTAGCTAAGGTGAGCCCTATACCATGCCTGTAATTCTCCATTTTGCTGAAGAAGACAGTCTTTCCAAGGCCTTAAATCTACATTAAACTTTGTGGTGTGGCTGTAAAAGCCAGCGAGCACCGTTTGTTGTTTGTGAGCGATGATTATGTTCCCTTTAACATTCCCAGGTGATGGCCGATTCTGCTTATATAGCTGGTATAATTTTTTTTTTTCTTATTCCTTCGTTATTTTTTCCTGCTGATTTATTGAGCTGAAATGGGATTACTGAAGGGCAAGGCTCTCCCCCATGAGAACTCTCAGTTCCAATATTACTTTACAGAAGAATCTGCTAGCAAAATCTCATCTCTGGTCTGTGGGGGAATAAGGAACTCAGATCGGATGATGGCCCTTGTGATCCTTAACTGACCATAAAAAGGCAACATCCTGAATTCCCTTGGCTGATTTGCAAAGGGATACATTTGAACTGCCCCTTAGCAAGCTGATGATCATTTGACATCTTTTTCTTTCATACAAAGAAGGAGAAATGCTGCAGGTAGAAAGGGAATTGGTCACTCTGTATTTGTTTGCATTTTTTTTCCTGTCTCTGGTCTCAAGCCGGAACCCAAACATAACATTTAATAGATACATATGGATCACTGTAAACCATCTTTGCCTTTCCCTGTTGCTGCTGCTTTGTAAAATATGCTGGGATATTTGTATCAGGGAGCAAAGCTGGATTTATGTTGGCAGAGAAGGAAATGTTTGGCTCAGCTCCAAAGTTCACAAGTTTTTTGTATGTACAGTTCCAGAATCAACACTTGCTTGTGAAATACTTTCCCATCCCACCCTAAGTTTCCGCTCACTTTTCCTATGCTTGAATTTGCAATGTCAGAACTTTTTTATTAAAACAATAAATGGCCAACTAACAGTAAGTGGGAAATTATCCTTGAATTCTTATATTTTATGACAGAACTTGTGTTGCTTGCACAATAGGGACTGGAACATAAGACCTATGGGGAGAGGCTGACAGAGCTGGGGTTGTTTAGCTTGGAGAAGAGGAGGCTTAGGGGTGACCTCATCACTGTCTATAACTACCTGAAGGGAAGTTATAACCAGGTGGGGATTGGTCTCTTCTCCCAGGCAGTTAGCAATAGGAGAAGGGGGCACGGGCTTAAGCTCTGCCAGGGGAAATTTAGGCTGGAGATGAGAAGGAAATTCTTCACAGAGAGAATGGTCAGGCATTGGAATGGCCTGCCCAGGGAGGTGGTGGATTCACCGTCCCTTGAAGTTTTTAAACTGAGATTGGACATGGCACTGAGTGCCATGATCTAGTAAACGGGCTGGAGTTGGACCAAGGGTTGGACTCGATGATCTCTGAGGTCTTTTCCAACCCAATTGATTCTATGATTCTATGATAGCCTGTGAGGGCAGCGCCTGGGCCAGCTCAAGGTGTGCCTAATGAGTGGTTATGGGGTGAGGAGGCACACTGTGTATAGATGTACTGCAGTTGATTTCTTACATGTGTGATGATCCCCAGTAACATAAATTTCTAAATATACCAGAATATTTCAGAGAATATGTCTTCTTCCTGTTTTACAGGCGAAGCATATAGGAACGTTTTCCTACATAAACTAAGAAAATATGATCAAGGGTTGTTGCTTGTCTGTGTGACCAGTTCAGCCTTCAAGGGACCGTGTTCTTGTGATGGAAAGAAAGTGTGAAGTGGTGTGGTTCCTTGAGTATTGCTCCCTGGGTGTAGTTAAATGGTTCGATGGTAGCTGGTTCTTACGAGTTTGGATAAGAGACTAGGAGGTCACAAAAATCAAGTCTGTGATGGAAATTTTATAAAAAAGAGACCAACTACTCCCACTTCCCCAAGAGACTTGAAAGAACGTCAGTGTGAGGTCTGAGATTTTTTTTTTTCCTTTAAGAAAATATTTACTGTTCGTTTCTACATTCCTTACACAATCTAAACAACGTTGAAGCCAAGGAGAGCTGGGCTAGGAGAGCTGGATTAGGAACTTTTTCAGGTTTTTTTTAGAATTGAGCTATTAAATTGCTGATATAAACCACTATTTTTTTTAAGGTGTTCACTTAGGGTACACCCTAAACTGGGGTAATTTTCTCATCATCTTTAAAATTGCTCATGCTAAAATTGTTCAACACCCAAGGATACCTGTATTCATTGGGGTTGTGAACATGTACCCTCTTTCCCTTTGTGCCAGGTAAGAGCTATTGCTGCCCTCAATTCCAGGTGTTTGCTGCTTGTCATTATCTCCCTGCTGAGACACCGTCCTGTCAGCATGGTGCTGCTCCTTAAATGTCTGCCTGTTTACTTTGGTTGAAGATGTTCTTGGGTGTTTGCATTGGCACTGGGTAGGGAATGGGACACTTGTACAGAGGCCTGTGACAAGAAGCCAATTGGCAGCCACTAACCTTTTCCCCTGGCACAGCTATTCGCAGAGCGCCCATCTGCTCAGCCTTGTCGGAAAAGCTGGCTGGATCAATGTAAATCACTTAAATCTGGACGCATAGTCTTGTTACTAGCAAGGTGCCACTCCTTTAAATGCCTTGATTAATAGCCAGAGTCTGTGGGGATATTTTGCCCATCATGGCTACAGCAAATTGATTTTTAGGAGAAATCAGAAAATTGAAAGGAGAGCTGGGGAAATGTGTTTCTGCTAACACAGCTGCAGACTTAACATTTTGAGCAATTGCTCAGTCAACCAATTTTTAGCATTTGTTAGTGCCTTCTGGCATTGCAACATTCCTCCCTCATGCAGGTTGTTCTGACTAGCGTTCGGCAAAGAGATGTACTGAACACTTTGTGTTTCCCCCGGCAGCAGTGGGTAGAACAGGGTCACACACATGTGGGAGTGTGCAAGAGGATGAGGCAGCTCTGGGCGAAGAAGGCTGGGAGGTGGGTTACAAGGGAAGGGACTGCACAGAGCCCCCAACCTGGTTGGATGGAGTAAGTTGCCTTTGGAAATGCCGACCTGCACTAGGAAAGCAGGGGCCACACATGACTGTTCAGGCCATCGCACTAGTTATTGTGTCACTGGGTTGTTCCTTTTCGAAGCTGGAGAATGGATATGCCACAATGTCTCAAACACATTTTGATTTTGCCTAGCTTTAAATGCTGCTGGGATCTAATGCCCATTATACATGCTTTCTGTTAGAGCTGTGGTCTGACCCTGTGTTTTCAGCAACCACCTTGGAATTTCAGAGGTTGGCCAGTAAAGTGATGTGTGCAAACCCACTGGTGAAGATTTATATTAGAACTCTGTTTTCCTTTGATAATGGATTTAAAAAGATCCCTGCATGGAATAAACTGTATTGACAAAATTACTTGTTTGCCCTTTTATAACTACATTTTTATTACTTTTTTTTTTGTCAGCATAACTGTGGGGGAAGAAAGAAAAATTTTATCCTATATGGCATTGCAGCAATCCACAGAAAAAGAAAATAAATCCATATGCTTTATTTTGGAGGTCAAGGGCACTCCAAAATTACTTTTCTTCTAGGTTGCTGGATGCTGCGTAATTGTTAGGCTTTTTTTTTGTCTGCAGCAACCCCAGAGCACCCAAGTAGACACGCCAAGCTGGACCTCACAGTTCACGTTACATGTGTTAGCTAGGCCCTGGTAAGCTGTTTGCATGTCTAAAGATTCAGTCTGAAGGCTGAGGAGAGTGTAGCTGAGGGTACCTGGTGAAGGTAACACTGCTACCTGCCATCCCTTCTCCTTCTCTCTCAACAGCTCATTTGTTTGTCAATCAAATCCTGGGCTGCCTCACCTCACAGATGTAGTTTTTAAGGCAAAACCCCACTGGTGATCCTGGTCTGAAAACACATTGTGCTGTGGGCTGGGGCTGTTCACATACAGCCTGACAACCAGCTCAGGTATGCAGGGGTGAAAGAGAGAGGAGATAGGCAGGAGGAAACACATTAGCTCAGTCTTCCTACCCATCCCTCAAAGCCATGAGCCTGGTGTTTTTTAGGAAATAGATTGCTAGCTCTACCACTTCAAGGACACTTCGAATGTCACAACTGCTATGGCTACACCAGGAAATCATTCAGTATGTACTCAAGATCGATGATATTTGAGTATGGTTCTTCTAAGTAAACGAGTACAGTGTAAGGTAAAGTCACTTTGCATGTGTTTCATCAGGTCTGATGCTCCTAACCTCCTATGTGTCACATTTCAGAGTGTCTGAGAGCTTAGTGTCACACCAAAATACAGCACCTGGATGTGTTGACTGAAAGGGTATCATGGGATATAGGCAGCAAAAATGCTAATAGATACAGCTGTTTGCAATACAGAAGACTGAGTGGTCCCTTCAAAAGAGGTTCCTTGTTTTTCTAGTATTTAGTACTGGATTTTCTGGTTTTGACCCTTCTGGGGATTACAGGTTTGATACAAAATTTTTTTCTTTAAAGTCTGGCAGAACTTGCTGATGTTAAGTGGTTTAAGTTATGTTAATTGAGCGAGGTTACTGGTTTCTCCTATTATGCCAGCAGCAAAGAACTTTCAATAGAACATCTTTTGCTACTATTTGTTTCTGGAGATGACTCTCATGGGTAGTTGTGGTATTTGTTGAGATTGAGATCACTTTGCGTACAAAGAATTTTCCGAGTCTGAGGTGAGGGATAAATCTGCTTTATTTTGTTTAGTCTGAATTGATGTTGTGCAATATAATGGAAAAAAAGGGAGACCTGATTTTTTCATTCCTTATGAGTCATGAGGTCTTGTTACAATGTATGGAAAAGTGGAGTTTCCTTAAATGTCATCATTTTATCAGGACTAACAGTAGCATGAATATAACTATTTAGTACTGGATTTTACTGCCTGGGGCGAAATAAAGTATACTGTATTTAGAATTTGTCTAAACCCAATAAGGTGCACATTACAGGATCTGTCCAAAATCACTCAAGGAGTTAACTAGAACGCTGAAGTTCAGACAAGTTTTCTTGAGTGGTCATCCTCTTTGATCGAAACTGGGCCATGCTGCTTTGCTGCTTCTTATGATTTAAACCTGCCTGCTCCCAATGTATTCTTTCTTATTTTAGCAATCTGTCAAAATGAAGAAAACAGAAGTCAAGAAATAAGAGGACTAGAAGAGCTCAAGGATACCTCTGATGCACAGGTAAGTGTGTAAGATTAATGGAGTCTTGGGAATGTATTTAGATCATTGAACAACTGTTCTGTACAGCAAGCATGTAGGAAGGAGAAAGTCTGCTGGATCTCATTTTATGTGGCTATTTAGCATAAGATTGATGATTATTCTGGGAATTAATCCCATGATGTTGCAATTGGACAGCCTTCTTCAGCTATCTTTCTGCTCCTTTTAGATAATACATATAGCATATACCAGATGTGAAAGTAAAATGAGATGTGTTTTAGGAGGCGAGGGCATATGACATTTTGATTGAATTTTAATCACTGTAAGTAGACGTGCAATGAAATGAGGATACTTATTAGTCATTCAAGTGCAAGCAACAACCTTCTTTCCTTGCCTAACTGCCCTCATTTACAACCAAAGCACACTTCTAGATATTGCTTAGAAGAAACTTAACTGCCTTTTAGAGTATTTTATTGTGGAATTGCTTACCCTTTTTAATTCTGTGAATATTATTTGATTAATCTGCAATTCATTCAGTCATTTAGTTCATGCATTCAAGCTGTGCAAGGGTAACAGTATTGCTCATTGTAGTGGTACTGATTATTGCTTTTAATTTAAAACTGATTTTCCCCAGTTTAGGCTGTTTTTTTCTGCTTCTATTCCGCTTGCAAATGTTATGTTCCCTTGCCACCTTTTTTCCTTCCCCTGTATGCAATGTGCAGTTCCTGTCACTGGTTTATCTCCCTAACATCTTGCCAAACTGAAAAGTTGTGTGCCAGAAAGACAGAATTTGCACTGATGTCTGTGATCAAGCTTAGCTGAAGGGGTTCAAGTCATGTAGCCAAATGAGCAGTACCTATCTCTTTCTAAAGGTAGGGGCTGGCTCAACCACAGTGAGCCCAGGCAGCTCTGGTAGTAGACCTGGGCTACGGCAGACACCTGGAGAGTGCACGCAGAAGAGCTTGGGACCATGTGGACATGCCAACTGCACCAGTGTGTACCTGGGCTTTTCTAGCATACTCTCAGAGTCACGTTCAAACATGATTTTTGGAAATGACCTGCTCTTTTCTTAATTGCACACAGTTTCAAATCTACTAAAAAATAAAAGGGTAGTAGGAGCCCTAATAAGTGAAACCTTTGTTACTCAACTTTGATTCCTAATTCACATCAGTATAGGGTTTAGGATCAGTTTTGTAGAGGTCAGGTGTGCATTACAGAGATATAGAAAAGATCCAGGGGGAAATACTGACGTCACTGCCCCAAAAAATCTGACTTTCTGGGTTTTTTTTATGAGGGGTTTCATGTATGCTTAGTTCTACTTGATTGTTGTAGTTATTCTGTTTTTTTGAAAATGTGTTCCCATTTGTGACATTGACAACATATGCTCAAAGCTTCTAAGTAGCCAGCTAACAAAAACACATGGACTGATTATAAAAGCCCATAAGAATTTATTATTGGGATATTGATTCACCCAGCTTTTATTTGACTGGAAACCAGCTTCTAAAATTTGAAAGAATATGAAACATTTGAAATTTAACAATTACTAAATGACCAGTTAACAAAAGTGTCCATGTGCTCTACTGGGAGGAGAGCAGAAGTGTTACCAGAGCAGTGGTTGCTCAGATTTGTTTGTTAGGGCCGTAAAAATGACGTCCAGTGAAGAACAAATACAGTCTGTTTCAAGGGAGTGAATAATTTTTTTCACTTTACTGAGACTGTGTATGGTACTAGAGCAAAGCAAGCAATCCTGTCTTTTGAGGCAGTGGCATATGGTTTTAAGTTTTCAGGTTGATCAGAGGTGAAACCGGTAATAATTATGTTGTTTTCACCATCCACAGAAGAAGATAGAGGTACGAAAAGAACGAAACCACCATAAGCCTTTAACAGAGTTGAAGGGTGTGGTGTCCACTCTCAACACTACTCTGTGGGACAGAGACTTGATTTACATCGGAGTTAGTTGACAAAGCTGGTAGAAGTGTAGAAAAAATTTGGTTTGGGCATTTTTGAAAGCAAGCATGCTGTAAATAAATAAAAGATCCCATCCTGTCTGCCTAGGGATGTCTTAAGTCACCTCTGTGTCATTGTTACCATGTTCATTTATGACCTTTGCAGAGGGAATGTTTTCCAGTGGATGTGCTGAAACAGAAGTAGTGTTGTCAGCATCTTCACTTTTTCAACCTCAATAGTGACTAATTTGTTTTAATTTCCATTAAACTTTTTTATTTCATTTCAAATATTGCATAAACACATTATAATTATAGTAATTTTGAGCCAGGAATGGTAGTAAAGCCTTACTATAAAGCTCCAACATTCTTTTATCATTCATTAAGTTAAAGCCAGTTAAATTATGCAACTTTGTGATTTTCACCTTCACATAGATTAGTACTTGTGTCTCTGGTCTACATGAATTACAGAAGTAAGCAAGAACATCTGGGCATGCAGGGTACCCAGACGTGCCTGCACAAAATAAAATCAAAGCTGCATTCTGCAAGTAGGGTGACTTGACTTTACCTTTTTGTCTAGCAGCTTCAAAAGTATTGCTTGAAAATTAAATTATATTGACAAGTGAAAATGACCAGTAATCAGAGACTGTCATCATCTTACAAACCAGTTTTTAGAAGCTGTCATCAATTAATTATTTAATTGACCTGGAGGTTTTTCTTAGGAGTATTTAGCAGAAAGATTTACAGTAGAAAGTCAGCATAAGTGAGGAAATCAGAATTAAAAGGGGAGGATTCATAGCTTTCTTCTTAATTATGAAAAAACATGTTTTGCGTTTTGTATTTCAAGTGCATTCTTTATTCCCAGAGCCAAGCATTTCCATCATCATGGCTTGGCTTCGCGAACGAAGATTTGAGAAGGACTCTACCCGCGCTTGCTACAGGCGCGCTGATGGCTGAAAAGGCCAATGCATGATAGACAAGTCCGGTTGCAAAAGGCACAGCAGAAAGACTCCCCAGGTGGTACTGACAAGACACAGTTCTTTCTGCGTTGTCTTTTCAATTAATTTAGTAATACTTTAACCCTCAGAGATATTTTTTTATCCTCTTGAAACCCAATAAAATAGTTTTTTTCCATGTTCTCTTCAATTCTTTCAGTTAATGAACTATTAGGGGAGAAAGGGACATGTTAAAATGTATTTCTACTTGGTGGTTATTTGAAATAGGACAATATGATTCTTCAGTGAAATTGCCAGTTTGAACACAAACCATATTTGTGGTAGGGCTAATGGGCTTGCATTTAGAGTTACTTCTTCCCTGGGATGCTTATCCATGTGGAAGGCAGTAATATGCTCTGTGTGAACACAGGCAGAGGGCAAGTATTGAAAGAGAGCAAGACCCATGTGTTCAAACTGTTTACAGAATCACAGAATACGCTGAACTGTAAGAGACTCACAAGGGTCATCGAATCCAACCCTTATCTCTGCACCCCCAAGAGTCACACCACGTGCCTGAGAGTATCATCCAAATGCTCCTTGAACTCTGACAGCTTTGGTGCTGTGACCACTTCTCTGGGGAGCCTGTTCCAGTGCTCAACCACCCTCTGGGGGAAGAATCTTTTTCTAATATCCAACCTAAACCTCCCCTGACACAACTTCAGGCCATTCCCTGGGGTCTTGTCACTGGTCACCACAGAGAAGAGATCAGTGCCTGCCCCTCCTCTTCCCCTCACAAGGAAGTTGTAACTGCAATGAGGTTTCCCCTCAGTCTGCTCTTCTCTGGGCCGAACAGACCAAGTACCCTCAGCTGCTCCTCATACGGCTTCCCCTCAAGGCCCTTCACCATCTTTGTTGCCCTCCTTTAAATGCTCTCCAAGAGCTTAATATCTTTGCCCAAAACCACACACAATATTCAAGGTGAGGCCGCGCCAGTGCAGAGCAGAGCAGGACAATCCCCTCCCTCGACCAGCTGGTGATGCTTTGCCTGATGCCCCCCAGGACACAGTTGGCCCTCCTGGCTGCCAGGGCACTGCTGACTCATAGTCAAATTGTCATCGACCAGCACCCCCAGGTCCTTTTCCGTGGCACTGCTTTCCAGCATCTCATTCCCCAGTCTGTAGATGTATCCGGGCTTGCCCCATCCCAGGAGCAGAATCCAGCACTTTCCATTGTTGAACTTTATATGGTTGGTGGTTGCCCAGTCCTGTAATTTGTTGAGGTGCCTCTGTAGGGCCTCCCTGCCTTTGAGGCAGTCAACAGCTCCTCCCAGTTTTGTGTCATCTGCGAACTTGCTTAGTATCCCTTCCAGTCCTGCTTCCAGGTCATTTATGAAGATGTTGAAGAGTACAGGGCCTAAGATGGAGCCCGATGGAACCCCACTAGTGACAGGTCCCCAGTTTGATGTTACCCCATTCACTATTACCCTCTGCATTCAACCCATGAACCACTTGCTCACCCACCACATGATGTGTTTATCCAGCTGTGGGCTGGACAGTTTGTCCAGAAGGATCCTGTGAGAGACAGCATTGAAAGCTTTACTGAAATCCAAAAGGGTTATATCAACTGGCTTCCACTTGAACATACTGAAGCCAGTTGTAACCCCAAAACTGAAGTCCCCCTTCTTCTTCTTAACATAAGTGGCTTTAACCATTGGCCTTTGCTTCATACACTGAAGATCAATAAGTATTTGTTCAGCAGGGACTCATATGCCACTCATATGGTCTGCCATGGTCTGCCTTGTCCGGGCACATGTTCTGGTTCCAGACAGGACAGGGTTAATTTTTTGCAGTAGCCAGGAGGGGGTATGGCCATGGCTAGGACTTGGAGCTTATTCTATACCTTCTCACCTCATTGCCACGGGGTGGGGGAAGGGAGTCTCCTCCAACTCGGGTCAGCGTAGCATGACAGAGGGAACAGTCGGATATTGTCTATTGTTGGGGAGTTTCTGTGGGAATTGTTAATTTCTTGTACCCTCTGTCAGTATTGTTGCTGTTACCATTCATTTTTGTATCTCATTGCTATTTCTGGTAAATTGTTCTTATTTTAACCTGTGATCTTTACCTTTTGTGCCTTCAATTCTCCTCTCCATCTCACTGCAGGGAGGGAGAGGGAGGTGAAGGGGAAAGAGTGAGCAAGAGGCACAACAGGAGCACTAAATTGGGGAGTACTATTCCTGAGCCACAACAGCACAACACGAAGGTGTAAAAGTAACTCCACAGTACTAAGATCCCAGATCCAGAGAGACTTTAAATCTTTATAGTTCCAAAGCCCTAGTGGGCCATAATACTTTCAATCGTCCTTAGTCTACAAGCCTGTGGGGTTGCAGCACAAGATGTAATGCTCTCTGCTAGAAGCATCCTGCAGCTGTGAAAAAAGCAGCTTTGGCTCCAGTTGATGTCCCCAAGCCACTAAAGTGTTGCAAAGTGCAGACACAGACTTCTTCGAAGTCTTAGGTTCCCTGTTTAAATTCCTCGAGAAAAACCAGAATGTTAGGAAAAACCTGATTTGACCATTTTTAAATGTCTACTCTAGAGTAAAAAAATTTCTCTTCTTAAGTATCTCTTTTTCTCTATTGATTAAACAAGTCTGGACAACTAGTTCTCTATATTCTTCCACATTTGATAAAACCAGTCTTAGTGCTGATCTGCAGGGCATAACAGTGTGTCCGAACCCAGAGTTTGGTTTACAAACCAGAATCCTCAATAAGGTGCTAATCTCATAGAAAATGTAAGGACCTTAAGATTAGGCAATGCAATTGCTTCTGTTCTTGGTAGGTTTGTGACCCTCAAACCAGTCACATGGGAAAGCTTGATTCCTCAGGAGGCTGGGCTCAGGAAGAGCACAGGACATGCAGGCTACAGGCTGTACAGGCTATATCTGAAATCCTGAAGTATACGATACAGGCATGTGAGGAGATGTCTTCATCCAGACTGGAAGAATGTAGGCATGTACAAATTTGTTTCAATGAATTCAGTAAGGATGACTCTTTGTACTTGGTCAGGAAGCCTATTTTTTCCGTCAGTGTTAAAGCACTTATTCAGTGGATTTGTTTTCTTCTTCAGCTGAAGAAAATCCCCACTTTCCTCTTCCTTAGAGAAACCAGCAGACTGGATTGTTTGGGTGGACACTCTCACACCTTCATTGGTAGGAATTTCTTAAGGACAAAGGATTGGAGCCTGCATGGCACTGTGGATTAGCAGTCAGGGCATCCCTAGCTTTTAGGCCTGACTCACGGGATGTCTTGTGAATTTTGGAGTAGATAGCTATTCATTTAAACTCAAGATGAATAGTAGCAAGAAAATGATGAAGGAAGTGGGGAAAAAAATGTTTATTTGCAGATTGTTTTGAAGTCTTATACCATAGCTGTGCCCCATGATGGGCCCTCCCAAAACACATGCTGTTCCCACAGGAAACACCTGGGCTAATAAAAGCTGTGTGGTATCATCACGCCAGGTCTCAGTTTTGCAGAGGCTATATCAGTGACCAAAGCATGGACAGTGATATTAGCCACTGACTTTGCAGGGAGCAATTTAGCCCATATCAACTAACTTTGCAATGGGTCTCTGTTATGCCTGTGTGCGAGGATGAATCCATCTTTATATATATATATATGGCGCTGTTAAACAACAACTACTGCTGGATGTTTTGGCAGCAAAATACTATCAGCATAGTTTGAATAACTGTCAGAATATTAGCTGACAAAAAAATAGCCCTAACATAGCTTTTAAAGGAAATGTAATTTTCTTCCCTAAACAAAATCAAAAGATACTGATTTGTTACTTACAAAATAAATAAATGTGACACAACTTATCTTTTAACTCTTGAGTCTTGCATACGTGAAAAATGGTTGGGGTGGGAGCAGAGGGAGTTGTAGCCTGTTATTTTTAGGACTGCCTTTTGTTACATTTCATTCTTTTTCCAGGGCTGTTCCTGGCTAACTTTCCCATGAGTTTTTAACCTCTTGCTCTTGTTCTCTTATGTAACAGGAAACAGGCTGACAGGAACAAATAAAACACAGCATATCTGATAGTTGCACTCAGAGGAGAGGTTGATTTAGTTAGCCCTGCCTTCTTCCCTCCAAAGTAGATACATTTGGAGATTCAGATGTGCCTCCACTCCTCTCGAGTTGTTTCCCGGGAAGCAGTGACTTGTTTGTGTTCAGCAAGTGGCACCGAAATACCACAAATATGAGAAAACAGATGCATTTCTTTTAAGGTTGAAATTTGTGGCAGTGTCATGTCCTGGGATTGTGGATTTAAGTATTTGTTTGCTCTTTCTCCCACCCTTAAGGCAGGAGTTTTATGCAAGCTTCAGGGAAGAGATGACATCGGACGGATTGAGCTGGTCCAGAAGCTGGCGAGAGAGAACTGCCAGTTTTTGCAGGCGGATAGAAAACCACTGGAGAAGGCAGAACAAGTAAGACATTTCTTGTTTGGGTTTTTTTGTTTTCTTCTTGTTGGGGAGGGAGATTTAGGTCACAAAACTGAAATAGCAAAGCTGATGGTCAGAATCCAGGGCACACATTAGTCATGGAGCTGTAACTGCTCTCCTCTGGCATTTACATTTCTCTGAAGTGCGTTCAGGTCAATAATTGTCAGCACACTTAAATTATTATGTTGTCATTAGCTGTCAGTTGCTGTTATTAGTATCTTACACACATAGGATATAGCAGATGATTTCAGGATGCTTTTTTACCAAATTGTTGGGTTTTAGGATGTATTTAAATAATTTATAAGGCATACGAGTGCTTCAAGTACTTACTTTAAATTGCCTTAGAATTACTTTATTGCTGGTATATTTGGATGCAAGTATTGGCTGGAACTTTTCAGTGTGAATTTAAAAAATGATCTGGATAGGGAATTCAGTGTGGGGTTTTTTTCTTTTAAAATGTGTTTTCAGTCAAAAGTTACACAGAAGAAAGCAGCATTCTGTTTAATGCTTCTGAAAGTATTTATTCAGATGTTAATAACTGGATTGAAAATGCACTGCAACTTGACTGCTCTGCTTATAGCACAATGTCTCCTAATTTTCTTCTCCTAGTAAAGATTTCTATTCTGATTGCATATTCATCTAAAGGTGCAGAGGATAATAACTGCAAGAAACAAAAAAAATCCCACCTAGTCCTCATGTCTCTTGCCATTTTGTATATGTAATTTATTCTGTATTCTGTTCACTGGACAGGAGAAAAAAGGCATGTGCTTTAGAAAAGAAATACTTTTCAGCTCATCTGCAAGCTCATTCCTACTGAAATAAAGCTGCACAAAGGAAAAGAGAATGATGAAATCTTATTTCAGAGCTTCATGCTGTTCTGTTCAGTAGCATATAAGGTCTGGTCTGGTGTAGTTAAATATGTAATTGTATCAGTAGGTGTGCAGAAGCGAGAAGGGTAATTAGCCAGGCTAAATCCCTGAGATTGAACTGTTCTTCAGCTGACCCACTAGCCATGGACATCTGGCAGAATTTCTGTATATCTTTAAACTCTATCCACGAATCACAATTAAAAGTTTAGGTGCTTAAGTAAAGAAGAATTTAAGCCAGGAAAGGTTTCTATTGTGTTTCAGGATTTGGAAGCAAGATTACAGATACATCAGCATAGAAGAGAGGGGAATGTTGGGACTGATACTCCAAAAATTTAGTGGCTATTTTTGCTGCTTATTCCAGTCATTGCAAAGGGTGGTGTGGTGTCAGCTGCAGTTCTGTAGCTGCACAGATTACAGTACAGTTCCAAAAATGGAAAGGAAAGAAGCACTCAGCTTTTCTTTTTCTTTTGAAAAGTGTGGTACTTAGCAATTGCTGCTATTTAAGAGATGAGTGACTTCAGTTTAGCAGGAACTAGAGAAATCTGCTCATATCCATCCTGAGCAGTATAATGCAGCAGTTACTGCTCTTAGGCAAGGATATGCCTTTAGACTTTGAGGATATGCTTTTAGAGGTGACAGCAAAGAGAAATGTTGTCTGAGAGACTGCAGAAGCCCAGGTCATTCCTCATCTGCCCTTTATTTCTGGGTAGGGAATGTCTTACAGCTAGTGCAGACAATAATAAATCATGGTGTGCTTCCTCTCCCAGTTTACAGTTTACTGGCTATTGTAGGGTGGGGGTTGATGTGTCTCTTCCCTTCAGTCCAGGCAGCCCATGCCCAGATCTAAGAGGGACCTACAGTCCACAGTGTGGGTGTATTTGCTAAGCCCCCAGCTAAGCTATTTATTTCATTAGGAATAGTCACCAAGAAGGCACTACTGAACATGGGTAAGGTTTGTTATAGCTTCTCAGTTTAGCTGACTCAGGTAACTAACTTTCCCTGGGAAAAACGCACACACTGCTGGGAGGGGCGGTGGGTTGCATACGTTCAGGAAGCTGTGAGCTTCCATCCCTTCCTCTCCCTCCCTTCCTCCCGTGTGGTCTGAGGGCTGATCCGGCGCACGTGCAGGTGTCAGGATTTGACCGGCTGGGCAGAGTTCACTGTTCCAGGCAGCCATTCCCCCTCTCTTCCAAGGAGAAAAGCAGCAGGCTGAATTCTAGTGAGTACTGCTTGGATCCAGGCTTTCAGACCTTCCCATCTCATCCTGCTGCTACAAAAGTGATGGCAGATTCATTGGTATTGGCTTACAACCCAGTCCCTTAGGCTCGCTATAAATGTTAGAGGAACAACATGTTCAGGGTGTGATGTTCTTATTGTGTGTAACATGTCCATCTTTCTTTTTTTGTTATTTTTAAAAGCATAGCTTACTTTTACATTGCTTTCTTAGAAACATGGGGTGATGGACACTCAATGTAGGAGTGAAATGAATATGCTCTGTGTGTTTTCCACAGGACACTCATTTCTCATCAAGTATCCATGCACTAAAGCTTTCACCAGCTCTCCCTCCTGGGGAGCTCAAACTGTGTTTTCTTGGATGATCTGCCTTCCTCAAAGGGATGGCATGCAGTCTGTAAAACAGATGCCTGAACACCCTGCTAGGCTGCTGTCCCTGCACTTGGGGAGCTTGCTAGCTGGGTTGGCCTCCTGGCAGCCCATATCGAAGCAGAAATGCTGCTGGTTTGCAGGGCTGTGTGTTCCTGTCAGCCTGGGCCAGTGTCACTGTTCAAAGCTGGGGGCTTTATAACCTGCCTGGAAGTAAAGCTGCTCTTTCTGAGATGACCAATGGGGAATTTTGCCTGAAGCAGAGTTCTAGTTTGTCCTCCTCTTGAGAATTATGAAAAAAAACCCCAAACCCCAACTTGAATGTGCAGTTAGAATTGTGCACATGCATAATTCCTGTCTACCTGCACTGTAGAGAGGTGTGTTCCCAGGCATGTGAAGGGAAATGGAGTAGGGGCTCCACTGGTGCTCCCCGCTGTGTTTCTAAAGCAGGTCTCTTCAGATTAGTACAACCTCACATGGATTTCCAGCATCAGTAGCAAAAATAAATGTAGTATAATTAGATTTTGATGATTCTTGTACTTCCCTGTAAAGAAAGAAGGGTTCTCAGCCTAATCACAGAATTTGGTACTAGCTACCGCAATAACTCTTTTTCATGTACAGTGAATGTGGTGTGGAGTGTGAGGGGAGCTAGACTGGATGTCTAAGAGGACTGGTGAGCTCTCCTGCCATTCAAATATATAGTCACTATCTTCGTCTGAGTTTGAGGACAGAATTTAGTGATTCACTTAGGGAAGGCAGATGACATGTGGATGAACAAGAGATTTTTGAGCAGATAAAATAGCTAAAAGTATTCTTTAAGGTGTGGTTGTTGGAGGTCTGTGGTCCACAGGGGGCAGGTGAAGCATGGATTGGTTTGGATTGATAGTTCAGAAAGAGATGAAATATAATTATTTTTTCTCAGAAAAAGGAGATGATCTGGAAGAGGGAAAATACATGACAGCTGCGTGGTTCACTGGAGGAAAGCTCAGTTTGGAACTATAGTGGGTGAGAGAAGGGATTCCTTTAGTCTGGCTGTGTTCTGGAGGGTGTAAAATCAGGGTGTGTATACATATACATGATGTACATGCATATATTTTTACTTCATACTTTAAGTACCCTTAGCAGAAAGTCCATACTGGTTTTGTTTCAGTTTTCTGGTATGCTCTCATTACTTTTCAGATTTATGGTCTGAATGAAAAAAAGAGCTTTGAAAAAGTCATATAATTAAAAAAGTTCAGTGCTCAGACTCTGTTATATATGAGCTGCTTTATTGGTTTTGGCACTGGAAGCTGCCAGTGACCAGGTGAGACTGGTATATTGGAACTGGTGTTCCTTGGTAGCACACAATGCCAACTTCTTCTCTGGTGAATATAGTATTTTCAAAGTGCTCCAACCATAGTAGTACTCACAGACTCATAAAGAAAAATAAAAACTAAATTACAGTGATTTTTTTTCCCCCCATTCCCACCTGATAATATGTTAGAATAAGGTGCTTAATTAAGGCACTGAATATGCCATATGTGTTAGTTAGGTTTCCTAAACTTCAGTTTTGCTAGTGAGTAGAAAGTAAATAGTACTAAATAAGATTCTAAATAGGAAGATAAACTTCTTCTCTTGCTGTTGAATTCCTACAATGAAATACAATGTACTGACAGATAAAGAAAACAAGATGGTTGTCTAAAATACACAGAAATTATTTTAGTATCAAATGTAGGCTAGAGTAAAAATAACTGTGAAAGCTTGCAGTTCTAATTTTATCATTACATGCAAATCACACTCATAAGCCTAGGGAAAAGTAAAACTGCATACTTGTATTTTTATGTAATTTAAGTATTTCATTCCCTTAAAAAAGTTGTTTTGACAGAAAAGAGATGAGAAATTTGTATTGAAATATTCAGCTATAAAATGAGCCTGCTTTTTTTGAGAAGTTTGCTTATTATTAGCATTAATTATAATATAGAAATCAAGTTCTGTATGTAAAGCCATTTGAAGTAATTTATCATAGCTTTTTTGCCTCCAGCATACATTTGAGATGCATTTGAGGCATATTTTCAATAAACCATAGTTTTTGAAATTCTTTTTAAGCAACTACAACTCAATTAATTCATGGCTTTATAGCAGGTGTGAAACTGTTTGTACAGTGTTTCCAGTTATTATTTCAATGAAGTGTTGCACTTATTAAGAAAATCACATCTGTTTATAGTGTCATTGTCTTCATAAAGTTGCAAAAGTGCTTTTCACCCCAGTAACGTGGTGAGAATATCACCCCAGCAACATGGTGAGAATATTCTTTAGATTATAGTATCATTTTCATGGTCAGGTCAACTGAATAAGCTGTTTACAGATTGACATAATGTTCAAAGGAAATTTAAGATTCTCTAATGTGCTCATTAGGGAACTAAAGAATATTAATTTCTTTATTCAACTATATAAATTATATTCTAGGCTGAGACTCTTCCAGTACTTCCCTGCATTGGTGGGGAGGGGAACATTTCGTAAATCCACCCTGTAATCCCTTTACAGATTAATGTATATATTAATTAGAGTTACATACTGTTTAAAAGTATATAAGTATATACAGCCTGAATGTATTGATTCTGTGACAGTTCCAGATGAAAGAGATATATTATAGGAGACAGGTATGTTTTCAGAAGGACAACAGATACTGCAGAACAGTTTTGTTAATTTACCGGGTACTAACTTTTGTAATCAGTGGTCTCATTAAGAAGACAGATGATTTGCTCATTGAAGCAGGTTGGTGGTTGAGCTGAAGCTGTTAAAAGGCTTACAACAACAGAAGATTAACGACTTAGAGCCTTGGGTTGTATAGATTACTCACGACCAAGGAATTTCATAAGGAAATTCCAGCTGTGACACACCAAGGTTATTTTAGGGTGCATCTACCTGTCCAGCTGGAGACAAGAATGAATGTCGGGACATGTCCAGAGCTGCTGTTTTTGTTAGGTTTTGTTAGACAAAGCTGTGGCACTCTACTGATATACTGTTGGATTGATGGTCAATAATCAGGGCTCCGATGGAAAAATATTCTTTAAAACATTGATATCAAATGACATCTGAATACAGGCAGTGATTGAAATTTTACTTTCTAGAAAATTCATCACTTTTGTTGTGTTTATTCTGTCTGGGACAGATCTATTTGGTATCTTGAGTGCAGATTTACTGCTTTTCATTCTTGGCGGCTATTCTGCATCTCTTGCAGAACTGTGGATCAACTGGACACAATTATACACAGTTTAGCACAACTAAATGACTATACACAACTACAGAACAACTATAGCACAGTTTTGCAGGAACTTTCATGGTTTGAATAGCTATGAGGTGGTATAGATGTCTAAAGTCATTTAAACAGAATGGATTTAGCATGTTAGCACAGGAGTTTGCTATTTCTCTTTATGCCTCTTAGATCTGCCAGCATTAGCAGAGAGAGCTGTACCAGGGTAAGATGATAGTTTGCAATTTTGTTTTTTTTGCCTTCAACTACAAGCCAAGAAAAAAATTAATATCTCAATGAGGTTGTCAGTTTATATCTCTGTATTGAGTAAGAGTGATTAAGAGGTATGTACATGCTTGCTGTGGAGGTAAGCTGAAGTTCAAGTCTCTGGTCTGAGTCAGGGGAACAGGGACTTGAATCTAGTTCTGTCTTGTTCTGGAGAGAGTGTCCTATTCCAGATGGTTGATCTTTCATCTGCTGGAATGAACGAGTGCATAGCCCAAGGTGATCATCTGTTCTTCATAAGCCAATCTCTTTATCTTCTGAGAAGAAAAGACTTCTGCAGGTCCTAGGTTTTTTTTGTTTCTTTTTGGGTGCAGAACAGGCACAGGCATCTTTTTGAAATGGAAAAAGTTTCCCAGAGTTAAGGCTCCTCCTGCTCAGATGTAGGACTGGGATCATTTGCATGATAGAAAAAGCTTTGTTTCAGTCTTTTGCAGCACTTCTATTTAAAATAATGAGAAAAGTATTTTTATTTGCTATATACTTTTCAGAGGACTTACTATTCCTTTTGTTGAGTCTATGTAAGTGGCCAGAGTTTTTGAGGAGAACGTGCTCTTGCCAGAGATGCAAAATAGTGGTGAAATTATATGGTCCTTCTCCATGTAAAATAGAAGCTCTGCAGTCATGCTAGTGCTTGCATGATATGTTGTGAGCATAGTATATGAACACATTTACTGGAAACCTCCCTGTTTTCCTTTGAGTCAAGTTACATATTCCCACAATACTTTCCTCCAGATGCTTGTCCTAGTGTTTAAAAGAAAAGAAAGCCTAACTTGCTCCTCTTTGATTTATTCTGTAACATTAAACTCCTTTGTATAGAAGGAAATTCCACATACACATTTTGCATGCTGGGCTTTATTTGGTGTGGAATGGTGACTCATTCTTGTATGGGACAATACCTTAGCTCCTGGGCTGAAAGAGGTAAAAAGGGCACATGGTATTTAGCATGAGAGCCAGAACTTTGAATTTTTATTTTTGACTCCATTGGTTATTTAATAAATAACCTTCTTCAAATCTTGCTGCTTCTCTGCACCTTTGTTTACCAGGTATAAAATGGGGTCTTAAACATGTGGGACCTTGAAGGGTGCCATAAATCCTGCAGTGGTTAATGACTGTTGACAAATTGCTTTGGGATCCTTTTTAGGTGCTTTAGGGATCCCAAGCAAGCTGGAAGTGGGTTGGACTTTGAACTGCTGAGGGCCAGGGGGATATATTTTAAAATCCTTAGCTTAGCTGAGGCAAGGCCAAGCAGTTGAAGTCTCTGCGCAGCCTCTGGGTCCTTGGGGATCACTTCAGTGGCACCAAATGCTTGTCCCCAGCCCTAGGCTGTCCCATGTAGTGCTGCTTTATGAAGAGACACAGGGAATAATGACGCTGAAAAATAAAATAAATACACCTTTCTTGTGGGATTATTTTCCAACTGGTTCAGTTTCCTTCACATTATGGGGACATGGATATGGGGTGAGAATGAGATATGGTGTCAGGGATGACCCGTGCAGGCTCCTGATGAAATACAGCCATCCTCCTTCATTCACAAAAGCCTTGTGACTTACAAAATCCAGAAACTGAACTGTATCAAATGAAATGTCCTTGCATTTTTTCAGCAACCAGTATTTTAATCTAGATTCTATGCTTCACAATGTGGCTTCACCATGTGGCACCATGAAGGCATGCATGCACGAAGAAGGGTGTGAATGGTGAGTGGAGGTCAGCATCCAGAAGCAAGGAGAGGACAGGAGTGCTGTTTTTCATGGAAGTTGGACTATACAGTTCTGGTGCGGTGGTACTCTAGTCCTGGGAACTCTGAATAATAAAGGTGCCTAGAACTCTCAAGTTAGGGAATTTGTTACCTAAATTCAGGAAGATTAAAAAGAAAAAACTCTAAATATGTATCATGCAAATGTAAGTCAGAAATTCCAAGCAGTTTCTGGAATTCAGGAGAAGTAATTTTGTCCCTCACCTTTCAGCAGTGCAGATCTTTTAAGTCATTCACTGTTTTACTATACTCTTCTCTTGGAATTGAAATCAATCAAGGACATCTGGCTTTGGCTCATACTGTGGACCTGGCTGAGAAGAAATATACAAGATAACTGGAAAATTTTTTGATAAACCAGAAGCTGATGGCTGTCCACCACAGCATCCTCCTTGGAAGTTGTCCGAGATTTGGTAGCTGGCCCAGAGATCAGAGTCATGTTAAAAGGATTCAGTGCAAAATGAATATTTGGGCCAGTAACACAGAAGATACATGGTTAAGTGTTAGTAAATAGGTGAACATATTTCTCCATGTCAGGCTTTGCTCTTATATGGAGTAGAAATTACACTGGAGCAAATTCTGTAGGACCATCTGCTTTCTATACTAAGATCAGCGTGGTTCCAGTGGCAGGATACTCTGAAGTCAATGAGGCCTGTGTCAGGACCTCACTGGAATAAATGCTGCCATCATTTGCTGGTATTTGTTCTTGCAGGCATGCTCTGGAGACCACCTGGTGCATGCTGGTGTGGAGACTTAGCCTTTTCCTTATGTTCAACTGCCTCTCATGTACCAGAATCAGGCTATCTGCACTGAGGGCTTTTTGGAAAAGGGGCAGCTGTAAAATGTCTGTCTCTGCCTCTGTTGCTGAAGCCACATCCACAACAGGGATGCAAGCACATCTCAGCCTGGTATTTTTTGTAGGCTTCTTTTTCCACCCCCCCAGGACTTATTTATTTTAATCATGAGACCTCTCTAAAATCTCAAAAAATTGTCCTTTTGCTATGGTCATTCTGTCACTTACTGTGCCTGCATTTTAAAGTTTAATTCAGCTCCTGCTGATGTTAATAGATATTTTTTGGTGAGAGCAGGGTATAGCCCTTAGGGTCTAATGCTTTTGTCACGCTGAAGCGGTGGAAGGTGGTGGCATTTTCACATGGTCACCTGTGGAGAACGCTGATTTGGTAGCAGTTAATACACCACTTGCATTCATTTTTCTTGGTTGTATGTGGCAGCTCAAAGAGCAAAGGAATGAAAACCCAGGTGATTAGTGGTATTTTTGCTGACTATCTTCCTCTAAATCAAAGCAGGTATTCCCCTCTCCTTCCTCGATTAGTGTTCCTACCGCTGTGTGCAGCACCTCCTATGTTCTAATTCACAGCACATGAAAATGAGGTCTCAAGTGCATATGGATGGATTTTGTTTTAACTATCTAGTGAAAAGTTTTAATTAGATGTTTCATGTGGAAACATGAAACAGGGTTTGAAATTAGCAACGACCTTGAGGCCTTCCTCGAATATATTTTCTACTACCATGTGGCAGGCAGTTCCCGGTTCTTTTTGTCACTGGCTGGAACGTGAGCATCCAAGCGGGGAAGGCTCTGACGTGTGGGAGCAGCAGCAGTTGCTGGTTGCAGGAAAAAGTACTTTAGCCTCATTTGGTGACTGGGAAAATAATAGGATGACCTAACTCAGGAAGAGCATGAATAGTAGCTGGTATTTCCTTTAACAGCTTGCTAGAGATCAAATCTTAGATGGATTTCCAAGCTCTGAACCAGAATAAGCCCTGAACAGGGGGTGATGCTGAACTACACAGCCCTGTTTGATCAAGGGAAGAGCCTACAGCTCACATGCCTTTGTAGGCTGCTGTGTGTCAGCTCTGTGCCCTGCCAGCCTGCCTGATGCTGCTGTCTCACCTGCAGTGGCTGGACTGAGAGCACCATATCTTATTTCATCTCCTTTTCCCTGGGAGGTGAGGGGAGTAGACCTGTGTGTGTATCAGGAGCAGCATTTCTACTTAGTCTGGTGCTAGGAGAAAGAAAGGAAAACCTGCTCTTTTTAGTAGAGCAGGAGACAAGCACAGAATGCCAACGTGCATCACCTTTTTAGTTTCTTTGCGATATCACAGTGTCTGTTCTGTTTTTAGAGGTACTAATATTTGTTCAATGAATACAATATCAATTGAGGCCTTTTTACAAAATACTTTTGATATTGTTAATAGGAGATTATTCACCACAGAAAAATTTAAAACATATATGTGGATACAAATACAACTGTTAAATCGATTTGCTGTTTGTAATATATGCTGCTTGGCCACACTTAGCAAGTTAATAGAGACCTGATATGTTCAGGGTCAAAGAAGACACTAATCAGAGCTGACTGAAGAGACAATTTTGGTTCTCATATGGAAAGCCTGGTTGTTGAAGCTTGGAGCTAAAAAACAGACATATTCAGGACTGGGCCTCCTCGTGTGGATGGCAAACAGCTGGAAAGTGTACCAACACTCTGGCTTTGTCTCCTCATGTGAGAAACCTGAATCTTTTAAGTGAAATACACACATTAATTCAGTCTGTCTAAATAATATGCAGTACCTATATTAAGCTAATAATTTGGCTATATTGATTTCTTTTTCATTTCTTAGATTTTATGAACTTGTGTAAAAGAAGCATGTGGCTTCTAAACAGAACTCTATTTGCAGTAAGCTCTTTACTCCTGTTTCACACAGAGGCAGAATTAGATTAAACCTGGGTAGAAGATTTTCCTGCCTGCTTTATCATTGGCATCACAAGATCCTTCCGGCAGAATTTGAGCAGTGCCCAGTGCCCCACTGGGAACCTATCAAATCCTGCACATTGTAGATGATGGCCTCCTGTATCTGGGGCCTTTCTCAGGATTTCACCAAGGATGTGGCAGAATCCTTCTCCACCAAGGAACTTGCGGCGCTTATGGTGCTCCAGTTCTCATTCTATAGATATACCTGCCTATTTGTGCATATGCTGTATGTATTCATTCATCAAACAGACTGCAAACCTTGCTAAAAGCAAAGATGATCACTTACAAAGTCTACTTATGGAGCCTTTTCTCACACTGAAGAAAGAACCAGTCATTTACACACAGTCTCAGTTGTTAACATAAAGAAGCTGCTTTCTCCTGGTGACCCATCTGTTCTGACACTCCTGTCCTTCTCCTCCTCTTTTCAGATTGCATCAGGTTTTCGTCTAGCAGATTCTGAAAAGTTTCAACCTCCTTTTCAGTTGTTCAAATTAAAACCTGAGTCCCGGTCATCACATTTGAGACCTGTACAAAATTCTGTGTCCCTACCTTGGGGACGTTAGGCTGTGAATGTCACCTTTCCCCCTCTCCATCTACTGCCTGCTGACAGAAAAAGCAATAGATGCAGGCTGTCTGTTCCCTGGCTTATCTGGCAGGTAACTCCATGTAGGCACACACTCCCTGCCTTTCTGAAGAGGAGGGGTGAGTGGTGAAGCCGAGGTGTCATGTGGACTCGGGAGCTCCTCATCCTGCACAGGCTTCCCCCAAGACCTTGGGTTAATGACCAAACATCTGTGTCTCAAATCCTTGGTTGTATATGGAAGTGCTGCTTCCCTGTTTTCAGGAGCACTGTGAACGTTTGCTCTCAGGATGCTTTCCCACACTGATGTGATGTTTGAGTAGTTCAAGTGCACTGGCTAGCTGAGTGATACTATAGATAGGTTGAAGCAGCTTCCTTTCTTAAGTTTGAACACCTTAACTACATGAAAGTGACTTCAGGTGGCAGATTTTTGTTGTGGGACACCCAAATCAGGTACTTTCTTCAAATTTGTCCCTATCAATTTTTTTCTTTTTCCAGAATGTCAGCTATAGTTTTAATTTCAGGATACCCCTAAAAATCTGCCTCTTTTATTTCATTTTAGTAATTTCCTTGTAGGAATGTGTGCAGAAACTGAAGGAACGTGTTCCAATTTTACAAAAGAGCTGGGAGTATATGTGCTAATTTGTGTGGGATCCGCAGCCATCCTTAGAACAGAGTTGCTCTGCTCTTGCACTGGGTGACCGTATGCTCCCTGTAATTCATCTCTTCTCACTCTCCCACCCTCAACTGTCACACAGACACACATATGTGTATGTACAGATATGACTGTCTCTTCCTTGGTGCAAAACTTCGTTTTGCAGTATGTAGAGAAAAAGGCTACCGTTTCACTACACCATTTTCCTTTTCAACTGCTGTAGCAATGAACTCAAATTCTGTCTCATATTCACTTGTTCATCAATTGACACACACTGTTTTCGTTGCAGTGACATATAAATAGTAAATATTTGCATTAGACAAAAACCATACAGTAAATCATGCATATAACTGTTGTTTTAAAATGTATTAGTTTTTAATCCACGTGATGTTCAATATGTATTAAGGATCTCCTAAGAACAGAAACAGTAAAAAAATAGCAATTTACTGACTTAATTATGTTAGAAATTCATGTCTTACCTGCTGTAAGAAGAGATAAAGTTTAGTATTCCAATAAAAGTATCAAAAAGCTGTAAAAGTTGCTTGACCATGATAATGTGAAAATTGACTACAAAATCATATGCATTTGCAATTTTCCTTGTAATTCATTAATGCTGCAGTTTCCAGCACTCCAGTGCTCTTGTGCATGGAAAGGATCTGCATCAAATGGTTGGATGTCTGGCCTGTTTGAAAAAAATCCTATTGATTAAGATCTAATAGTACTTCCCATCCTGGAGAGTCTTCATTTGTGCAATTTTGCAAATGCAGCAGAACATTCAATAACAATATGTCCATATCACTTTTGCGTGTATGACAAATACTTTGCTCCAATCCTTTTACTTTTTTTTTTTCCCATGCACAGGTTAAGTGCTTGCTACAGCAAAACTTCTTCACTTTCCTACCTTGCACAATATATTTAATGAACTTTATCTGTGTGGCATTGTTAAGGGCAAGAAGCTAGGAGCTAGTTCTAAATAGACCAGGGCTTTTACGAAAATGAAATCCTCAAAGAGTTGCTTCATCATGGAAAATCACTGCCAAATATCGTGTGAGCTCTTGCTTTCCTGGCACATGCAATGTAGAGAAACGTTTTCATTTTTAGCATCTTGACATTCAACTTTTTGACTTCTAATGCTTCACCACTTTTTAGTATGTGAATTTTTTAATTTCCCATTAAAATGCATTGTTATGAATTTGCTTATATTGAAATAACAATTGAGATAATATAGAGATAGAGATAATTAGAAGCTCAGATCATGTTGTACAGAAATATCTTAATAAGATCAAATAAAGAGCTGCATTTTTTTTTAGCATAGTCTAATGTTTAATAATCTAAAGCTTAAAATCTGATGAATTGGCAATGATTTTGTGATTTGATATTCAGAAAGAATGTATCCTGAAAACCAAATGAATGAAAGTTACTGTGGACTATTGTTGCTGCATTTTTTATTTTGACCTTGAAAACTGTGTTTGTTTAGTGTTTTTACACTGTTAACCTTGAAACACATTACTTGGAAAAACAGTGCTGAAGGTTAGCAGTGCTTTTACTTGAGTTATCATAGGGGAACAGTTTGAAGTTTATGGGGGTGGAGAGACATTGTCTTCAAAAACTTCAAATAGCCTGAAAGTTTTGCTGATGACAGCCCTTTAAATTATCATTATCCTAAAAACGTCCTGTGCCAGTGAAGCCTCACATAGCTAAAATGAAAAGTGACTGCGGAAAGGAGTGTAAGTAATACGAGGAGGATGGGGCTGCCCAAGAAGCTGCTTACCCTTCTGTTGCTGTGTGAACATATCCCCACAAAATATGCTTGGTGCAGCATCATTTTGGTAGGTCAGGTGAGTAGCTGTGTGTAAAGATCATGCTTTTTTTGTCAAGTAAATGCTCATGAGCCCAAATCTTATCCCCCTCTTTGCTGGTTGTTAGCAAGCAGCCAATGCACAGTACAGAGTAAGGGTAGATGAAGAAATATGCTTTGCATAGGGAGATTTTTCTCTGGAATAGGCAGAAGTATTAAGTCAGAGACAACAGCCTTGTGTTTTCATTTTTTGTCTTTACTGAGTGGGTAGTTACACTGTAAACTACCCATTCATTACTTACACTGGAAAAAAAATCCTAACAGATTTCAGGAACGTTAGATTCTGATCACTTGTATTTTAAGGAGTAGAAGAATATGTAAGCAACTTCTGCTTAGGATCATCTGAGAATATAATTAATTTTATTAAAAATCTAACAGAAACCTAATGTTTTAGATAGGTCTTTAAAGACTTTGGCTTCACCTGCCCCCTTCAAATCAGTGTGGTCTCTGTTTCTGATTGCCTCCAATGCCTGTGTTAAAATTCAAGGCATCCATAAGGTACATATCCTCCTGGCCTAGTGCTGTAGTTATGATGATGCATAAAATAAATCATTGCAATTACTGAGGCTGTCTCAAGCACTTAGTAACTCAGGCAATTGCTTCTTGAAACATGACTGAACTGAAGAAAGGATCATTAGTTATTTCCCTGGAGTACTTGGATATTGTCACCCTCTCCAGAGGGTTCTATTAGGGAGTTAAGACCTGGCCATTTGTTCACACATCTCATTTTATCTTTGTGTTACTCAAATGCTCTGTGACATCTGGTGAATTCCAGAGTGTCTCTCTTCTTCACCCATGGCATCTCCGTACCTGTCAAAGTTCAGGTCAAATAGCAAATGGCCAACCATGTGGAAAGGAAGAGCCCAGCAACGACAAAGTAAACAGGTTTAAGAAGTCAATTTTGGAAGGACTTACGAGATAGGGTGAATTTATGAGATGCATGACATAAAAATAATTTCCTGAATAAGGAGGGAGAACTTGGTTAGATGAGATCTCAAGGTTAGACTGTAGAAAATTGTTTAAAGCCAGGAAGGCCAGGAAGGAATCAAAGCCAGAAATGGGGGAAGGGAGGCCAGGATCAGAGATACAGGAGAGTTTCCATATACCTTGGATGGCATAATAGGTGTTGGTAGTGTCTAAGTAGTCTGTACTATGCAATCTGAAAGTAATGGGATGTGATGAGAGGAAGAGAATGGCATTGGAAGATATGTGTCAGTGGACAGTTGTATCCCCCAGTGAAGCCTTTGTTGGCTGAAGAAACCCCTGTGCATACAGGGGTATATCAGAAGCTGGCAAGTGGCATCACAGTGTGGCTCTCACTCTCTCTAGGTAACACCAGGTTGCTCAGGAGGTCAAGAAGGAGGAGATACTTTGAGGGAGGAAAAGGAGAGCGACCCAAGGGAGTTTACTTGGGAACCTGGTGTCTGTGCTGTTCCTCATGCTGAATTGAAAGGATAGGGAATGAGCCTTATGTGGGCATGATAGTGGATTGAAGAAGATCTAGAAAAGGGCAGCAGGGAAGTACAGTGAAAGCCCAGTGAGTGATGGATGGGCTGAGACTTTATGGATGGGACTGGCAATATGGTTTGAGGGGGTTGTTCTGGAGAGAGCTGTCCCCTCTCCTGGGGAGGACGGGAGGCCCTCTCAGGGAGAGGTGGTGTGTTAGATGATAGTATCAGAACCCAGTAAGACATGCAGTGGCCTGGTTCAGGGTTGATTCAAGGGTAGATCAGATGTCCTTGTTTTGGAGGCGGCAACATCCCTCAGAGGGGTGGGGCAGATGGCTGGAGGCAGTAACAGCTCGCAAGGCCCCAGCAAGATGTGCTGCTGCATGTCTGGCAGCCTTCACGCTGTAAGGAAGGCTTTTTTTCCTAGTGCTGTTGTGAATGGTCTTCTGATGCAAGGGTACAAAGTGGGTTTGAGAGGCACACTGTCATTTGCAAGGTTTCATGGTATTGATTGAGGCAAATCCTAGCAAAACATTTGATTTTTTTTCCCCCCAGTATTTCTTTCTATTCTAATGATAGATCTGGTTAAATCTCCCTGAGCAAAAATAACATTTTGGATTACTTCCATTAACTTCTTTGCAGAAGAGACAGTGAAATCTGGACTACGCCACACTTTTGCACATGTTCCTCCTCAAAGGAACTGTTCCTTGTGGAGGAGACCACACAAGCACACAGATGAGTGTTTACTCAAGATGCCCTGCATCTCATTGCAGATACCATGTGATTTAACAGTTGCCATGGTAATGATACATTGTTCATTCCATAACTTGACTAAATGTTGAGATTGTCCTTGGTATAACTAACTTATCTCCCTTTTAAAGTTGGCCATTATTGTATTATCTAAAGAAAGCAGACAGGAGATTCATACATCCCAACATTCATACTGAATTTTTAGAACATGTAGACAGTTAAGAATTAGGTACATGATTCCATCTTGAATAAAATAAAAGTAAAGCAGTATGTGATTATTTAAAATCATAAAATGGGAGAAAAATTGTACTTCATAATATGTTTCTGAAATTTTTATTTATTCTGACACTTTTCTTCAGTACATGAAATTTTAATTAAATTTATCATTTTATAGGATTATTCTTTATGTAGGCATGCTACAAAGCACTTTTCTTCTTTTTCCTTACTGTAATCTTGCAATTTTTTTTTTTATTTCTTGTGTTCTATAACCACCACTTTTGAATTAATCATTGCTGAAAACAGCTGGTTGTTAACCCCTCTTTCCAACCTCCCTTATTCCTTAATGTTTTACTTTTGCTAAATATGGATGACAAATATTGTACCAAACCAAAAAACCCTTTAATTTTCTTCTGTGCATGTAATGTTAGAAAAAAGCAGCCTGATTTTTCTCATTTATATAGTGGATTATTTGTTGACATACATGAGTATTTTATCCTGCATGATAAATGCAGAATCAACTCTCCTGCAATTAGGTGGAAGAAGTAAGTTTTATTTTTCCTTCTAAGTCCTTTTTCCTTTCCCTTCTGGCAGCTTTATTGCATATTCTATGCATTGCTCTCTACCTAGGATCTCTTATGGAGACTGAGAGTGATTAGTGGCCTATCTATCTGTGAATTATTTAGATTCATGAATTAATTAGCAAGAAAAGAACCATTAGAAAGCATTAGTAGAAAGACTGGAGATTTCAGGCTATTTTGGAGCGAGTTAAAACTGTCATCCAAACCCAAGAAAATTGTAGCCATAGTGATTCATGCTTTTCTCAAAAGAAATCACTGCATTATATCTAACTTAGTTGAAAATAACCACGAAGCCACAGGATATAAATTCTACTTTGTGACAACTACTGTTGGTCTATAAGTTAAATAAATTGTTCTTATTTTAAACATTAACTTTGGATTTTTTTTTTTTTTTACTCAGTGCTTTTTCACACTTGCTGTTTGAAGACCATGTCAAATGCCAGTGTATTTGAGAGAGTTTGATTCTGGAGTTCTTGAGAATGAGCTTGAGCTTTATGTAGTATTCTCAGTTTTAAGAGTTTATCTTAAGACTTTTGTGAGGCCAGAATCAGCTCCTGATCTTTGCTGAGTACTTTTTCATGAAAAATTAGCTGCATCCTTCTGTGAGCATAATGCTTGCACAAAAAGATATATGCCTCACAGTGATAAATGTAGTCAGCAGCAGCTCAGTTTAATAGGCAAGTTTTAATCTTCCTAGTTTATAATTGTGGCTTATGATGTGAATAGTATACATATTTTATTTTTATTAGAGTGGTGGCATTGGCATCATTGAGAGGTCCTATGGACATAAGAGAAAAAGGTTTCTCTAATAGACTGTAAGTGGATAAGTCAGTTTTTTTGAATAATATTTTGCTACGCTCCAAGTATAAATTGTAGTGAAAGGTAAAGAAAGGGATCAGCAATCTTGTCTGTTTGACTTAGAAGTTGTATGTGTCCAGAACTGATAATTAGAGCAATATAAGGCTGACAGTGTCATATATTTACTGCCATCTGTCCTCAGTTCCTTCAGGAATTATTTATCACTGCGTCCATTATAAAGGTTGTAAGGCCTTTGTACATGTGTCCTTACCAAGGTGAATATTAGTCTGCATTAATAAATTAAATCCACTAATGTTAGTGAGCTGTATTTTGTAGTTTTCATTCTTGAGTGAAAGGTGTATGGGGGCTGCCAGAGAAATCAAGTTCCAACCCTGTTAGATGTTAATCAAATTGTTATCTATTTCCCCTCATATTCCAGTAATTTCTAGAATTTCACACTTTTGATGTTAAGATTATTCTCAAGTATAACTTCTGTATATCTACACAATCATCTTTTATTTTTCTTTCCCTGACCAATATGGTAATAGTAGTATGTGTTATCAGTCCTGGGGTATCTGGGTTAAGTCCACAGTCCTTCTTGAATCGTTGGCACTCCTCCCCCCTTCCTGAACAAAACATAAGTCCTGCAATTTTTATATCATCTCCCTCTTGCTTTTCACTGCAGTTAAGGCTTGACCTACTGCCACTGACATCCTGCAAGACACTGTTTCAGTGTTTTCCAGTGTATCTCCCAGGTAACTGGAGTATTGAACTGTTGTTTCATCTACATACTCCTATTCTATTCTATTCTATTCTATTCTATTCTATTCTATTCTATTTGCAAAGGAGATACTTGCATCTTGGGTTTGCATTTTTGTCCTATAGGAAACTTTATGTTCTTGGGAGGAAAAAAATTGCAATTCTGAGTCTGGTGAAAACAATACAATTGGAAAACTCTCTTAGGGCAGAAATACAGATTGAATTTTCCTGACACTTACCTTGGGACCTGGACCTCCAGGCCTGTTGAGCTCCTGGGTGGCAGGGGATGCAGAAGCCCGGCCAACCTGGGGTGGGCAGTATGTGCAGGCAGTGGGGGAAGCACAGTCATCTGCTTTCTGTTCCAACTGACGTGTTCTGGCATGGTTGCAGTGAATGTAGTAGTGAATCCATATTTTTTAAGTAATTAAAACAAAAGTTACATTGAAAAATTTCCAATCAGCTCCACATCCCACCACATTAATTGCAAGGCCACTGGAGTGGATGGCTGGCATCTGCCCCTTTTGTTCTACAGTCATGTTAAATTGCCCTGGTGTGGTGCAGGTTTTCTGCAAATACAGATGCTCTGAGCCTGCAATTCTTCCATATACTGGTATTTTTCAAGTAAGTGCTTTCCTGCCAGCTGTGAGAGAATGATAACAATATTAATATCATCCTCACGTCTTTTCTCTCTCTCTCTCTCTCCACTCCCTCCCCCTTTTTTCCCCCCTCTGCTTTTGTACTGTTACAGAGAGAAGGCCTCCTCAGTTGTCCTTGCCAAGGTGGCAGCTCTCTGTCAGGCTGTCAAACTTACCCACTAATAGCTATGAAGAGTGTGTGCTCCAGAAAGGGGAAAACCAAAATGCATAGCCTTCAATTGTTTTAAGAAGACATTTTTCATTATCTGACAGAATTGTGGAGTGTTAAGGTTATGATAACATTACTTCAGTGGTTATGACACCAGTAATTGGATTTTTTATATTGTTTTAGAAAGTGTGCCCTTTTCCCTGTGTTAGAGGTATTGCTTCCTTTCATTAAAGTCCTATCCTTAAAGTGTGCTCACCCTAAATACATTTGGAGGAAACTGGGGGCCAGTCAGGGATATGGTCAATTTTTTTCTCCATTTAGGGCATTCTTGCAGCTAATCTATGACATGGCCAACACTGTGCCTTTAGCTGTACTGCAGCATGGCACCATCCAAGTGTGCCAAGGAAGTGTAAACCAGGATTCCCATTTCAGTTGGGGATTTTACACTTCTATTGTTTTCCAAAGAACATTAAAGGTTTTTTCCTTTTTAACTGTAAACTTTTTGGTGGTTGGACTTAAAAGGTCTTTTCCGACATAAATGATTCTATGATTCTTTGAAAAGCTGCATGAGGTTCCTCTGCTCTCACTTCCTTTGTCTTTCTGTAACTACATAAACTTTTTTTCACGTTTTTATGTGCCTGCACAATGAACCCCTAACCTCGTTTGTGGTGGGACCCCTGCTTGGGAACATCATGCAACTGAGCTTTTTTTTTTCCCCTAGTACCTAACTGCAGCCTTTCTGCTCACATAAGGACTAGCATTTAGCAGTGCCCTATTCCCATGAGCGCTTTCTTTCTTCTTAGTAATAGGGAATGCAGAAATAATCCTACTCTCAGCAGTTTTGGGATTACAGGCAAAAATTGAGTTCCTTGATGTATGACTGTGTAGGGATATTAATCTTTTCCCTGATGCCTGTTGTCTGTCATCTCTGTCTTACCAGCACTGTCCTTTTGACCCCTCTACAAGGATAACTTGTTATTATCGTTGCCTTTGCTGAGGATACTCAGTATGCAGATGACAACACCAACAGTTTTTCTAAAAGGGCTTGTTCTGTGCATTATCAGATGCAATATTCAAAATTGGCTTCAGCAACAAAGGATTTTGATTTTTTTTTTCCATGTTGTGGCTTGTGCTCATTTCACCACCATTTGTGAAGTTGATAAACGCAGGGAAGGTTGTGTTGAGCTGAATGTCGGCTTTTTGTTGTGCATTTCTGAAAGTGATAGCTCGGTATGAGACCACCAGGAAGTTTCAGTACAATCCCTGGGTGCCTTTTGCTGAAGGAGGTAGTGGTCAAAAAATTTAGAATGTTTTATGGTTTTACAGCCCAGTCAGAAGTTACTGAGAAATCACTGTGTGAGGCATTAGTTGATTTTTGTTTCTACCAGTATACTATGAATTAGCCCATGTTTATGAAAGTGGATTTAACAACAGCAGAGAAAACCAAAAATAATAGAGTACAAAAATGAACTGGACAAAAGATGACATGAGAAAAAATAATAAAATGTGATATGTCTGTCCTATGAGCTGTATTTTATAGTGGAATAAAATAGCACATTCTTCTGTAAAATTTTTTTTTAAAGTCTTAAGAAAAGCTACTGTTGATGGCCCTGCAGTCCTGTAAGGTAATTTTCCCCTTGAAATTTGGAAAATTGGTGATCATGCAACTACAAAACAGGCAGCCCACTGAAAACATTTTGTGTTGTGATATTTTAAAAAGAGGTAGAGTAATAACTATTTTTTTATTTTCATATTTCTGAAATAAAGAGAGGGTAACCACTGTAGAAAAAAACACCAGTCTTCTCCTTATATAGTTGGATTAAGCTGTGCTGGTGACTTTGAAATGCTTTTGTCCTCTTGTAGTTGAAAGAAAATCAAACATCTTAATGCAGATTTTGATTTCTCTTGAAACACTGTGAAACACAGTAACGTATTCTGAGATGGATTATCCACAGAGATCAGAGATATTGTCATCCATCTCCATGTTAATTGTGATCTGTTCATTTCCATTTTCTTGTCACGTATATCTTTTTGAACTTTGGTGATTTTAAATCTAGTTTCGCAATTTCCACAATAACAGATTCCAGGGAAAAAGCACAGTGAAGTGTAAGGAGGTCTTTAGTCTTGATGGATGCAGTCTGAAAGAGTATCTTATAGAAAGAGTTGTTAATAGAATGTTGCATTTTGTTGGGTTTGTGTTTTTTTTTTTTAACTTTCTATCATGTTTGCAATATAAATATGTTTGCATTTTATAGCCAGGACTCATCTCATTGTCTATTGCTAGCACTGGCAAATGTCTTACATTGTAAGACTTCCTTTTTCCATTACTACTAAGAGTTGTTGCATTTATCTGTTCATTCTGAAAGGTGTCTGCTTCAGCTTATTTAATTTTTTAATGAAAAATGTAGCCATCGGTGTTCAGACACAGGTAAGAGTGAAGTTAAGGGTAAATATGTTTTGCTATGTTAAAAAAAAATTCTGGAAGCAGTTCTCTGAAAAGCTCCTATGCCCTTATACTTCTGAAGTAGGATCTGAAATCCCTTTGGGGAAGAGTCTTTGGTTTTTTGCCATCTTAATAAATATTTGCCCAAATCTGACTCAAGTTAGAGGCCAAAAAATGCAGTTTGTACAAGCTCTGTGAAGAGTTTCTAGAGCTTTGCAGGTTAATATTTGAAGGCTCTGTAAGCTCTGAGCTGCAAAGGGTTTTCTTTATAGGTGTAGCTCTTGGCTGTTATAACCAGATCTGCTTGTAGGATGTAATGAGCCCTGATGGAGGTGTAACCATCACTTTTGGTGTGCCCAATCTATCATTGGGTGGGTTTGGGGACCTCAGTGTCCCACTTCAGAGGCAGGTGCTTCTAGCCCTTGCAGTGGGTACAGCAGGGTCCGTTTGTCTTAGCTTGGACCCAGTCTCAGAGCGAAGTCTTAACGTAGGCTGAACAAGGCAGAGGTGTTTGGACAGAGTAGCAAGACATAGTTAAAACAAACAAACAAACAAACAAACAAAAAACTCCCCCCCCAAAAAAAGTGTTTTTTTCCAAAGAAACTATATAAAGAATACCAATTTTCCCCAGTTTTTAGGATTGACCTTTGTCTTATTCATGTTCTTGTAATTCTTCTTTTGCATGGGTAATATGCACCAGAGATTGATTATCTGCAAAAAGACACCTGCTCAACAAAACAATCAGTCTTCGGAAATGAGGATCTTGTTATTTTGTGGCTTTTGTCCAGCTTTGTCACCTATTTGAGCACTTTCCCTGCACAGCAGTGGAAGCTTCTCTGCACTGGTGCTTCTGAGCCCTCTTCCTGACTCTGCTCCTGTATTTTACACCACTTACATGGAAATATTCCTGTGTGCACAGGGAAACTCCATGGATTCATTGAAGGGAGCGGTCTCCTCTTCAGAACACAAACAACCCTTAGAATCCTTTTCCCGTACCTCTCAAGGGCGTGACCTGGCACCAGCATGAAAAGACATAGAGGCAGAAGTGATCGGCCTTATCTGATTGTGTTGAGTCAGTTTTACCAAATTTTGCTATAAAAACAAAATGTTCCTGCCCTCCGTAGCTCCTAGACGAGGCAATTTCTTTGTTATTTGCTGTGATTTTGAAGCAGTTAGCCTGTGTAAAGTTGGCTTTGTTGCATGTCGTCCAAAGAAGATTCTCTTTGCCTTTGCTTTGCTTGGTTGTTTGGCAGCAGGAAAATCTGGCTGCAGACTGGATTTCCATGCTCCATTAAGTTTATAGGTGCCTTATAGGTTATCTCTTAGTTGTTGTATTACTTCTTTACCCATTGAAACCAGCAATATGGGAGTCTCTCCGGATGTGGGGTTTGCTGGAGTAGCTCTGTGTCTGGTCCCTTTTTTAAAAAAAGCAGGTAAAGAGATATCGGACAAAAGTTCTGTCATTGGGAAATGCATAATGTGCATTGCTGCTTAGGGGTGTCCCAACCTTAGGTACTTCAGTAATGGGTAAGACAGATAAGGAAATAAATCCTTGCACAGGTGTCCTGTCCTGTGGAGAAATTATGTGAAAACGTGTTTTCAGTGAAGCAGGCTTATGAATACACAGTCTGTTGCAGAGCATACTGGAGTTTTTTCTGTTGGACAGCTGTTGGAAAATACAGTATTTTTCAATGCTATTTTGAGCAGTGGAGGTTTCTCATAGGAAGAAGGAAAGCAGTGCATTTTGGATTCCTCTTAATTACTTAAAAGGCCAAACTCAAGAATTCAAGGAACACAGAAATATCCCTGACTGATACCAAAGTTACTGGTTTCTTTGGCCAGAGATTGGATTCTTCCCTGCCAATTGCAAATAACCCGGAAAGCTAATGTCTTCCATAAGGAAGCCAGCATGCTGTGGCTGTTTTCAACACTGCCATATGTACTTCTGCTTTCTTCCGCCCCTGTGGTAATTCAGAGGGTCATATTCCTGCTCATGCAAAGCATAACTTCCACAAGTTGAGGCCCGCTAAGCAAGGACTTCCAGCTGTTTCATTCCTATAAGCAGATAAATGTTTATACCCCCCCAGGGTTCCTTTCATGCTGAAAATAAAGGTAGCACTTGTCTTCTGTTAAAATATATTACCCAGGAGATAAATGACTTACCTCAGTATTAAGAAGATGGATGAGAGGAGTGAAAAATTGGCCATAATATTGGTTAGAAGATCCACAGAGTCCAGAGGGCCTTGCTGTTTACTTGAAACTCCTGCTGGGAACTGACGTAGAGGTTGATAGTGCTGTGTTTAGCTATCAACAGATGATTAATTAAAAGCTGTAATAAATGTGAAATATAATGGTTGACAGATGCAGAGCTAGCTAAATTTCCTAGTGATGGGTAATGTGCACCAGGGATTGATTACAACATCCAAGCAGGATGTGAATGGTGCTTTTGAAGGGACAGCTGAGACAGGGAGAGTCTGCACAAGGCCACATGCAAAGTGAGACAGCGATTCACCTCTGTGGCATCTTTGGTGTTCTGCACCTTCCTGTACTGCCTCTGTGAAAGCACAAGTCCAAATGTATTCTGATCCAGGCTGCTGGGAGTCATTTCCAACCCTCTGCACTGGAGTGAAATAAATGTCAGATAGGCAGTGTGGGGGGCTCAAAGCTGAGGTGCTGGTGTAGCATCATCTGAGTGAACTGTGATTCTGCTGTTGATCTGGACCATGACCAGTGGTAGCCTCTCTGCCTCAATTCATTTGCCCAGCCTTAAAGTGAGAGAGATGGTAATGCTGAGCTGCTGTAACCCTGTATGGCCAGCAAAGGTTGCAGGTGTAAAGGTCTGAAAGAGTGCTGTGAGGCTTCATTATTAATTGAAAATGTGATGAGAATGTCTCTTGAGTCAGTGTGCTGACTTTTAGGGACTTAGCTAGGATGCCGCCTTGCTCTTCAGTACACACTGCTTATCATTTGAGGGCCTCTTGCATCCTCCTTCTCATCTGCCACTGTATTTAGATGAAGCATGCTGAGAGCAGCCTTGTTTTCTTACAGCAAAAATTAATTATTTCACAGACCATTCCAGATTCTGATAAATGAAGCGTATCTTGATGTCATTTTAGAGTAATATCTGTAGTGAAATCGGAACTTGTGAAAATACATAGGACATGTCTTTGTGTTTTGCTTTGTTCGGGTTAGTTGTTGTGGTTTATGGTATGATTAAAGCGCCTGACTGAAAATAAGTCATGCAGAAGTGGGAGTTTCATGAAATAATAATTATTCCTTTAAATTGAAATTATTTTTAATGGAAGATAGCAAAATTAAGAAATTCTCTATCCGTCTCCTTTTTTTGGCAAATATTTATTATAGGTAATGAAAATCCAAATTGAACCCAATTGGCCTTAGTTTTGCATGATTTTTGTCTTTCCTGGTAAAATAGGTTGATTTTTCTCTTCTATGAAATTGCTAAAACAGGCAAGGACAAGAGGAAGAGCCTTATGAAAATCTCACCACTGGGCCACTTTATGCTGTTAATTCACAAACAAGTACCCAAAAGGTTTCTTGAAAATGTTTCTGCTTAGTGAAATGCTGAAGGGGAAACACCGTCATGCAGAACAACCATTGTTAATGTCCTTTCAGTGTGAGAGAGCTTTCACCCTCACAGTGCTCCCTTGTTGACTTGCTGCCAGCTGCTCATGTATATAATGTATGTGGGTGTGCTTAAAATCCATTCCCATCTATGTGGAAATAGATGGTTTGTACAAATACAGCACCATACATCACATATATGCTCCATATGTGCTGCAGTTTGCAACGTCAGTGAGCACAGGGAAGTGAGAATCAGGGCTGTTTTAGAGGATGCCAGGGAAAAGACTGAGAAATGGAGCGATTTATTTGTTTGGATAAATCTCCCTGTTACTGAATTGCTTTAATGCTGTGCCTGTTTCTTGTTCTTCCTCTCCTTCTCTTCTGCTACTTCTTTTATTGCAGTTTTTCAAATATGTAGGCAACAAAAAACACGGCCAGTGGAATGGAAGGTTACAATTATGTATCAGTATTCTTGTAATGCGGCTGCTCAGTAATGTCTCCTGGGAGTGTTACAATGAATATCTGACATTAATTGGCTCAGTACCTGTACGTCTGACCTTGCAGAAATTTAGTAGATCAATTCTACATGCTGTTTACTGATAAAGAAAACTTTTTCAGGGCAGGGACTGCATCTTCGGACACGTCTGCCACAGTGACAACCAGAAGTAGCAGTCAGATTCACTGGGTCTTAGAATAAGAGATGAAACAATAGAAAAGGAGTCATAAAGTGATTTCTCTGCCTTGTTTTGCCAAGATAGATCTGTTCCTCATCAATTTTTAGGCCACTTGAGGTCCTTCTCACTGCTGGATACTGTACTCTTGATGCACAAATGCTGTTTTCTCTCCTTTGAGTAGTACACATATTGCTTTCATAGGTGTGTTTGACATACTGAACGATATAACTAAACCAGGTCAGAATTAGAGGAACAGCACCTGGATTTACTTGCACTGCAACAGCTGCCTCTTTTGTTTCGCTCACCCTCCGGTGACTAAATCTGCCAGGAGGGTTTAGCAGGGGGCTTCGAGCCACTGTTTGGCAGCCGCCGTGTTTCAATGCACCCTGCTCAGTCAGCAGCAACCTCTCATCTCCTGCACTGCTCAGTCAGCTGGCTTTGGCTGCACTGGGAATGCGGGCTGCATGTGCACAAATGGATGATGGTTCAGCTCCATTCTGTTTGAGGGAGCACGGAGGGAGAAAGTCAGCGCCCAAACCGCAGTTTAGCCAAGATTCATACCCGGGGCGATCACTGGGCTGACCTTTCTGTGGGGGTGTTTGTGTCCCAAGTTAAAAAGTTGTTGAAAAGAAGGGAGATGTGTACACGGGCTATTTTAGGAGATGCTCAGAGGAACACATTGCATGCCTGTTCCGCTGGTTTTATTGCCTTTATTGAAGTACAGAAGGTGTATTCTGCCTCTGTGTTACTGGCGCGCTCGGGAGCACTTGCCACTTTCAGACTATTGTTACCTGTCCTCTGCTTTATTTGACCGGCAGGGAATTAAAAAAGCCACCACCTTGGGGACAGGGAAACCTGCATAGTCAAAGCCCCTCTCCCACCCGCACTGGCTTCTGTGAATTAAAATCCAACACAGGGAGCCCAGTGCCGCTCACAAAGGGGAGCCCGTTCCTCCTCTGTGCCCCGCGGTGCAAAGAGCCCCCTCCCCAGTTTAGGCCTCCGGCAGCGGGTCCCCCCGGGTTAGAGCCCGCGGCAGGACAGCAGCCGCAGCCCCAGCCCCGACCCCGGCGGGCACTGACCGCGCTCTCTCTGTCGCTCTCCCCCCCTGCGCACGGAAGGCGGACGATGGAGGCGGCGGTGAGCGGGTGCGGGAGGCGGCCGGCGCGGCGCTGGTGCTGCGGAAGGTGTGGTCACGCAGCCCGGCCCCCGAGCGGCGCGGGAGGTAAGGCTTCCGCGGCTCCGGG
>VYXB01001449.1:327210-424939 GCA_013397135.1 Pachyramphus minor
GGGTGCGGGTGCCCGAGGCGCTGGGGGGTCGCGGCGGGGAGCGCCCGCTGCCCACCTTCGACGTGCCTTACTTCAAGTACATCG
Source organism: Pachyramphus minor (assembly GCA_013397135.1). Taxonomy (NCBI): domain Eukaryota; kingdom Metazoa; phylum Chordata; class Aves; order Passeriformes; family Tyrannidae; genus Pachyramphus; species Pachyramphus minor. The sequence continues at coordinate 327,295 of VYXB01001449.1, forward strand.
ATGAGGAGGACGAGGAGGACGAGTGGAGCAGCCGCTCGCAGTCCTCTACCGAGGATGACTCCGGGGACTCTCTGCTTTCTGACAGATACGTGGTGGTGTCGGGGACGCCGGAGAAGATTTTGGAGCATCTCCTCAGCGACCTGCACTTGGAAGCCGCCCAGGACAAAGAGACGGGTAAGGAGCGAGCCTGGCGGGGAGGCGAAGGCGGCCGGGGAGCGTGTGTCCCCGGCCCCGGGCGGGAATGGGGGAGAGGTGCCGGTGCCGGTGTTGGCAGAGCGGGGCGGGCCGAGAGTCTCTGCCGGGCACCACCGCCCGCAAGCCGCTGCCAGCCTGATGTGCAGCCCGGGGCGATGCGAGGACCCGAGGGTGCGCGGCGCAGCAGACGGGAGGTGGCGGAGCGAGGCGCCGGCCCCGGAGCAGGAGCGCCGGCGTTACCGGAGCCGCTCAGCAGACGCGGGCACAGCAGGAACTCGGGCCGGTCTACGTTCGGCTTTGGCTGCTGCCTGGGTAGCGCAGGCTGCGGCGGGCTTTGTACAGCACCCGTGTCTCTGCAGGCAGGGCTGCCATCCCTCGTAGCCTGCAGCTGTTGATCAGGATACTTGCAGCGCACCTCACCTCCTGACAAGCTGCTCGTATTGACACCACCCCAGTACTTCGACACAACTGTTTCATAAAAACGGCTTATAGCCCAGGGCACAGCATATCGCCCGATGCTCTGGTTGCGTGTCTTCAATCAGAGAGTGTAGTTTATTCCAGCCTCGAGCAATTATTATATGGGTCGGGCTACTTGACATGCAGTTTAATTTTCAGCTGGATTTCTTGGCAATATGCGCAGCCTGCTGTCACCAGGAGCTCATGGAGTTTATCAGAAGTGCCTGTAACCTGCAATTCATAGGTAGTTTTAATAAAAGCAGCCAGGCTGGTGAGACTTGGAGGTCCCAAATGCTGAAGAGGAGGGCAGATGGCTGTCTATGGAGCTGTGCATTTGGTCGTCCCCAGTAGGGTTAAAATGCATACTCCTGCTGCCTGTATATATCTTTCTCTGCAAATGGGATTACTGAGAATAAACACACTTTAATCCTTTTAAGTGTCTGAAATTATAAATAACATCTGCGATTCCCAGAGGAACATCTCAGAACAAGTCATTAGTTTAATGTGGGACAATAGGCATATTCCTAGTGCTGATATGTCAATGCCCTGAAGAAACGTATAGAGTGTCTGCTACGGTGTTCCTAGTGCTGCTTTTGTCTGCCCAGACATTAATATTTAGTGCTGAGAGAGGCTGTGGTTGTTTTCTTTTCACAGATGCACTCAGACTAGTTCTGGGTATAATTTACTTGAACCAGCTCATAGGCAGTGTAGTGAGGATCCTTCGCTGGCCTTTTAAGGTCAAATACTGAATCCAGAATAAGTTTACCCATTAATGTTTATCACACACAGATTGGGGGACATCAGCTGCCAGTCTTTTTAGTCTGTTTCATCTTATTTCATAAGCTCACAATCTTGCTGGAAAACAGTGAGAATTTCACTAGTGATATGCGTTATAGTTTAGTGTTTGTAAATGCAAAGCACTTCTGACACAAAGCATTAGATGCTGTATACATCCTCCCGTGTGCTGCCTATTCTTTTTTTCTCTTTGGTCTCTCTCTCTCCCATCACCGAAAGGCTGATCATAAGCCTGGTCTTATTGTTAGTGAGAGGGGCTGGTAAACTGTTCTCAAAACAAATGCTAAACCACTACTTGCCTGGTTGTCAGCAGATGGTAAAGTATTTAAAGTTGATTAGCTTCCACTCACATCTTCTGTCTTATCCTAACTCCTTTTAGAAAGAAACAATTAGACTCTGCCCTGTAACCAGGGTTAACTGAATCCCAGGACAGTAAAAAGTAGCTGTGCCTTCATTTTTTTTCCATCACAGAGATGTGTGCTAAACCTTGCCCAGCAGCCCAGCTACCCTCCAGGGTAGCTTACCATGCCATTTTCTTCTGATTTTATTAATCTGGTAGTATAGAACTTCATTAGAATAAAAGACTTTGAGAGTTATGTTTCCCAGGGGTTTATGAGGAGGATGCTCCTGTAATGGTTTTTATCAGTTTGTTTTGCAATCTCAATGACATTTGGCATGAGGAAATATGGGATGTCGACTGTACCTATGTACATCTTTGTGTGCACATCTGAAGGCATCCTTCTGCCATTTGTGTGCTTGGATTTACTGGTTTTTGTATTTTTTTTCTAGTTCCAATCTGGCCCATCTCATATCGAGTTGCAGAGTCCCACAGTCTTGTATTTTAGCAAACATAGCTTTGTGGAACAGAAAAGGACGATGTTGTACCCAGCTGCTGCTCTTGCTGTCTGTTTGCCAGTTGCAGGATGACTGCCGTGTCCTCTTGCTTTCCCTGCAGCTCCCAGTGCAGTTTGTTTATTTGTGTCTGTAAAGAACATGAGAAAGAGCTGCTCTTACATATGCTGACGCACAGGGGGCCGTTGTTTTGTCTGACCCTTTGCACTGTTTCCCAAGGAGGGATGCTCTTCATGTTTTCATTCCCACCTTTTGTATGCCAAATCATAACTGCAGCCCTCTATGGTTGTTAACAAAAAACTCTGCTATCCTGGGGCTAGCATGGGCATGGAACACTGCTTCTTATAAAACACTGACATGGCTGAATGATGCACCATGGATTGCTTCCATCTAGCCTCCCTTTTCTAGCTCAAGTCAGCAGATATCGCTTGTACTTACAAGAGTAAAGGAAGTTTTGGGGCTGATCTGGAATAAATTTAACTAGGGACCAGCCCAGGCCTTAAGACTTCCTACAACTGCTGCTAAACCTGAAGCAAGATACTGTAGGCACTCAGCCTAATAAACGCTGATGTAATAAACAGGTAGGGCCCCAACCTGAAGATTTGTCCCCTTGCCTGTGACATGACAAAGCACCGTTATAGGAGCTGAGGACACTTGAAGAAGACGCTGCCAATCTGCACAGCTAGACTGGTCTGTTGCTCAGGTGACTTCTGTAGGCAGGATGTCTTGAAAGCCTGAGGTTTGCAAGACTCTTTAGGCTTAACATACTCAGTAACTGCTTAATGACTGAGAGTTTTTTGTGATGACTGTGTCAGGGAGTATGTGCAAGTTCTGGAGTTTTCAGAATGGTGCTGGGCTTGCCACTAACAAAGGCTTGCTAGCTTCCATCTCAAAGGAAGGAAGTTTTCATCTCACTGAGTTATGTATAATCGGTAATGTACCAATTCCCAAGAACATGGTAATGAACCAATTCCCATTCTATCCTACCATGAGATGGATGGAAATTTTAAATTTCTGTAATGAACAACTTTTCTGAGTCATCTCTAAGATTGTTGGAATCAGTGGGGAATGTCTGCTGAGTGTGTATTTTAGAGTGCAGTTTGAAGTTTTGAGAATTGAACAGAGTGAGACAGTTCAAATATGTCAATATTGAGGCAGAAAATGCAAGATGTACTTCCTGGGCTAATCCTCATCAAGGATGCGGATTTGAACAAGTAATCTCCAAGAAGCCAAATCTTAATGTCTTAGGATCTCTAATCCCTTCCCATTGACTACAACATTTCTTTCAGATTTTCTGCAAAATCTTTTATTTCTTGAGCATTAGCAGCATTTCCTTCTCTAAATATTATTCTGATGTAGTCTTCGGAGTATCTTCTGACTGGTCTCTATTCAAATATCCTGTCTTGGCATGTGGTGGTTGCATTCAACATTTGGCAGCCTCTGGAATGACATAGTGATGATCACATTCACTGCTACTTCTCCAGGCCTGTCTGGATCCCTCAGACAGTTTCCTTCCATCCACTGGGCCACCTCTCTCAGGCAGCTTAAACAGAACACTGCTGAAGTAGAACATAATCTCCCTCATTGCATCTGCTGCCGCCACCTGTCTTTTTCCTCCTGGCTGCGGGATTCATTTTAGAGAATGAGAGAAGAGATTTATTTGTGAAGGTCTTTGAGAGCAAGAAGCAATGGGAAATGGAGATCTAGAGAAAGGAAATGAGGAATGGTATGGCTGGAGCAACGTAACAATGTCAGTCTTAACTGATGTATCTTTGTAGTGGACTGGGCGAAAGGGATCGTGGCAAGGGGTAGGCATGATATTTTTGTTAGGCTGTTGCGGAAGTTAGGATGGCAAATGATGGAAAGCCTGGAGAAGGATTAAGGGTACAGAAAAAGAACGAATTCCCATGATGTAGCTAGAAGAGATGCAGAAGTATGGTCTGGATATCTTTGGAATAGGAAAAGAAAGGAGTAATGACCTTTCTGCCATGCTGTGTCATCTTATCTGGGACTGTGCATGATCCCTGGATTACTACAAACTCTCCTCTGTCACACAGAAGCAGTGTGATGGTTTATGATCCCAGGTTTAGGATCATAATGTAGCACCTAGGAGGGGCCTTCTGACCATGTCCATTTGTCCTAGAAGTACTAGGGTTATAGTTTAAGGGTTACTTTTGTTTAGTACATTCTGTTTCTACACTTGCATCAATGACACTGCTTTGTGTCATGACAATGACACCTCTGTGGAACTGTATGTAATCTTGTATGAGAATGGTACTATCTTGCATGAACTGATTGTAGTCAGCTGCTAAATGATGTTGCAAAAAATGGATATAGCTCTGCCTTTCCCAGGTGGCTGTATTTGATTTAATGATCCAAGGAAAAAAAAATGGTTGGTTTTTGTTTCTTAGCTATGAAGATTGTTGTTAGCTCTTTTGCTCACTATGCTATTTACTGATGATTAAAAGGTATTAAAAAATTTACTCCTCTGACTGACTGCCACACAGTCAACATAGGTCTATCTGATGCATGTGAACTGATCAACAGGAATAAATATTTGCTCAACACTTTGTGATCCCACCTTCCAGCTTTTAGGAGAGATAGAATAAATGCCTGCTAACCCTCATACCAGTCCTTTATAATGAAATGTTGTCAATCATAATATTGAGGGATTTTATGAACTTTCCCACAAAGTTTTAGAAAATCTGGTGAACCGAGTGAGCTAAATGCATATTACCGCTATGTCCATAGGAGTGGATCAAAAGTTTACTATAGTGCATGAGTGTAAGCATTGCAGAAAAGCTAAAATAATAATATATTTCAGTGATCAATGTGAAAGAACCTGGGGAGGTTCTTGCAGAGGACCATTGCTTTGTGCAGCATGAGTCTAAGCTATCTCAAATTGGAGTGTCAGTAGAATTTGGTTTGAAATAAATCAATAAAATGAATAGTAACAAATCACCAGGATCAGATATTATTCCCCAAAGACTTCTAAAGGAACTCCGATATGAAATTGCTGAACTCCTAACAGTGGTGTGTAATCTATCATATAAATCAGCTTGAGCGACAGAGGAAGGTGGAAAATGTGATACCAATTAAAAGAAATGGTTCTATTCAGGGAACATCTAAATAATAGGGTTGTCATTTTACCAATACATTATTCCAGCATCAACTGGCGCTGTAGTCAAAAGAAGCAACTCAGCCTTTCTTGGCCCCTCACTCCAGCTGCTGCACTGGTACCTCTGTGCCTCTGCAACCTGTTGTGTGATTCTTAGCAGACTCAAGCAGGGAGGTGGTTCTAGTTGATACTAACCTAGGAAATGGTAAATTGTGAATTTTAAGATGGGTCAGTCTCACGATCCACTTAATCTGTTAGTGACACAAAGTTTGCCCCTGACTCTGAGGGTGGCAGGGAGTGGGAAATGCGCAGGTGAGGACAGCAGGAGAGAAGGACTGGTGTCTTTAGCAGCTGGACTTGCTTGCAGGAGTTTTATTACATGGAAAATTCCAGCATGAAGTTATGCCTTTCTGCTGGGAAACCATACAGTAAGTGCAGAAGGAAGAAATGTATGCAGAAACATGATACTGAGAAGAGAGAAATATAGGGATTTTTTTTGGTAGAAGCTTGTATCTTTTGTATCCTGTAGAGCTGTTAAAGATAAGAAGGAGTGTGAGGATATATAGAGTCTGGTCTGCCTGTATCTTATATTTCCAAAAAGGTGTTGATGAAATCCCTTGCCAAAAATCCGTAAAGAAGCTTAAAGATTGTTTTGATAAGGCAAAAGATGCTTTTCAGGACTGATAGTTACTTAAAAGAGAGAAAATTAAAGGTGAGAGCAAACTGTAAGTGTTTAACATGGAGGGAATTTGCCATTGGAGGCTGGGTGCTGCTGAGTGTGGAATGAAATCTGAGGGAACATCATGTGCTGATGTTATTAAATGGTTTAGAGTCTTGTGATAAATAAAGCCACAATTTCACCTTTCGTGGCCATGCAAGATTATATTCTTGTACACCCTGTTATCCCCACCTCTGTCTGTTTGAGTTGTTGTGATAGATCAGGAAGCTGATCCAACTCGAAAATAGCCTCATGAAAGTAGTAAGAATAGGACAGTGTGGAGCTGGGAAAATAAGTTGGGACTGGGTCCCCTCAGACCAGCCCTGTGGCTGAAGAAAGATGAAAGGAATAAAAATCTGCATGACTGCAGGATAAAATTGCAGATGGGATTCAAGTTTCAAAAATGCAAAGTAATGCCTTTTCTGCCATGGAGAAGAGGAAATCCTTATTATACATATTCAACAGAAGTGCCGAATTGGCTATTATCATGCAGAAAATAGGTCTTTGGAGGTAGTGTGGGTAGTTCTTGGAAATTTTTTGATCAGCATTGGTAAAAAATCAAATCATATTTAGGCTAATTAGGACAGAGGACAATCAAGAACCATAGTTATACCACTGTATAAATGTATAATATGGTTCCTTCTTTTCCCCCAGTTCAGAAAGGTTGAAAATGAAGCAAAGGGTAGCAGGGGTGATTAGAGTTATAGATTAAATATGTCTAAAAATAAATAGTCTAGGTCTGGTCTTCATAGGAAGGCAACTTTGGTAAAGGAGGCATATAAGATCTGTAGGACAGAATTTTGTTGGGAAGGTGAGATGGAAGGATTATTCATTGTTTCTCATAACATACCAAGTATTTTATAACACAGTGAAATTATTTGATTTATAAATCATGAAGAGAAGTAATTTTCTGATATAATGGACAGCTAAACTATAAAAGTCATTGTTGTGAGGATTTTTGGGAAGCCAAAGATTGGAAGGGTTTAAAAACAACTTCGGCAAAATCCTGGCAAAAACTCCATTACTGCAGTAATGTCAATACAACTTCCCGTTTGGAAAGTCTACATTGCCAGTTGCTGGAAGCTAGGAGGGTGTGTCTTGGAAAGATAACTCTGTATTTGTCTTTTTCTTAGTTTATTTCTTCCCCTGGGCATCCTCTGTTGGCTGTTGTCAAAGACCTGGTTCTTTTTTATGAGGGTCTTTAATCTGACCTGGTGTATCACATGCAGCACATTGCAGTTCAGAAGGAATTAATCCGAATCCAAGTTTATGATAAGATATTAGTTCTTTCAGGTTAGACAACTGAGTGAGTTATCAGTTCAGCTGGCCGCAGAGTGTGAAGAGTTTTCTGCTGAATGGCTGTGGAAATGACATGGTGGGACCTGAAGCTGGGACTCAAGAGAAACAGGAGCTCTGGGGATATCATGAAGTTGGGACCAAAGCTGCCGGCACTGACGCTGGCTTCTGCTCAAATGGGAAGATCTGACATCCTGTAGTTTTCCTCCCGTACATTGCCATGTAACCCCTTCTCCTCAGCTATACTTGGTTTGACCTTGTTCCAAGCAGGTTTAGGTATCTTAGTAGGAATCTATTTTTTTCCTGTTTGATAGGATTATTTTCTGTCACAGTAGTGAGCCTAATCAGTTTGCAGAAGGAGCGCCATGTCTGGGATTCACTGCAGACGGTGTGTCACATGCTGCAGTGCCTAAGCTAATGGGAAATGCCAATGAGGGAAATCTGCCTAAGATACAGTCTTGCATCAGGAGCGCAGGCGGTTTTTCTGAGAAATGAGGATGTGGAGCCTGAAAGGGTTTACTTGCACTTGGGCACTAAAACTTGTTTGGGCAAACTTTTGGAAAGGCAAAGTCTGGGAATGCTGCTCCTGAGTTGTCTCACCATTTTATCCAATGACTGGGAAACCAGAGTCAGCATGGGGAATGATACACATCCATAGTGATCAGGACTATGTCTTCATGATCAGGACTTTCTCTGTAGATACTGATGGTATTTTTTCAGTTCATCACTGCAAATACTTTTATGCAGTAGGCACACCTAGCAAATTAGACCCTTTCAGGGAGAGAAAGGAACTGAGGTAGCCATCAGACAAAACACATGGTTTTGGTGTGCCCAGGAGCACTGAGGCACCTAAATAAATGTTTTTGTACCATGTATAAGAATAGCTGGTAGAGCCCCAACTGTTTATTGTTTTGTGTTTGCGTAAAATTTGCAGAAGAAAAAGCTACCTATTTTATATGACAGTCGATTAGATCACAGTTTCTCAGTCTTTTCTCTGTAATTCTGTGATATATTATAGCTAGTTTGTCACCTTTTGCTATGTGAGAAAGTGATGAGGAGCTGTCATGAAAGCCTAGTGTGAAACCATTTATTATGAAGATGTGCACTGTAGATAGTATCAGGGATTTTGATGATCTTAGTAGTTTAAGCGGAAAAGAATTAGGAAGAGTAGGTCTATCAGGAGAATATTTTTAGGGGTAAGAATAATTTTCTTTTGGCAGTGGAAAAGGCTTTTTTTTTTTTTAAGTCAAAAAAGGCAGAATGTATTAATTTGTTGTACTGCAAAATTGGGTTGGGTGATATAAGCATTTTGAGGAAGTACTTGGAAAATACGACATTATGACCCTGGGAATTTGGTATGGTTTCTGGCAATGTGACCTTAAAGAGATTTAATCAGTTATTTGTAACATCTGTTTTCCCTAATGACATTGGTGATATGAATTATCAAATCAGTGGAATAAGTATTTCAAGTATATGAAATTATATATGGTCATATATATATAAAAATGGATTAATTAAGTCGCAGAGATGATAAAGAGACATTGGTATATTTGAGAAGCATTTTTTTCAGAATGGTGCTTTTGATAATTCTTAATTGTCTGGTGCGGCTAAACCAAGAAGTATATGAAAGGGATAAAAAATACTTTAAAGAGATAAAAATTCTTGTATTTCAGTGATAAAAGGAGTAGCAGAGTTGCCTCTTAATTTCTGCCTTAGTCTGAATCCTTTCCTAATCACTTAAGTGGGGCTGGTCAAATGTAGCAGAAATAACTTGTGTTTCCGGGTCAGAAGGTTGGGACTGAGGGCCATAAAGTCAAAAGCGAGAACTGAGTCACTGCACAGTGGTCATGCCAAAGAGATGTCTCTCATCAAGGGAGGTGTCATCTTAGAAATATGCCAGCCACTTGGATTGATTCCCTGTCTGGCTCAAATGGTACACTGGAGGTTGGGTCAGTTCCACAGCTGCAGGTCTGGAGAACCAAGCAGGCTAGGTCCCTTCTGTTCCAGATAATGTCATAGTGGCTCTAGTGAGCCATAAGGACATCAAAGACAAAGCAAGTCAAAATCATCTTCACAGTTAGCAAAAACTCATAGTCAAATTCTGAAGTGAATCTAAACTGCGGTAACTCTTTCTGACTTCTGTCTACTAGAGAGCCATTTCCCTGCAGTAGTTCAATCAAACCACCAAGTGTGAAATGTATGAAAGGAGAGGACAACACCTACTGTGAAGGTGACACAACTTCCAGATCTTCTCAGCGCCCAGATACAGCCCTGTCTTCATGGTTTTCCAGAATGTGGCTCATTGAAGCTGACTAATGATAAAACATTATACAGTTAAAAGTCAATTTTGGTTTCTAGTAGATGAAAAGTGATACCTGATTTGTAAGAGGGTAACATAAGAGGAATAGCAACAGATGGTGTGTGGGCTGGCAGGCCAGTTAGCTGTGAGAGTAGGAACTGGAAATGCAAAACTGAAATATCAATGCTGCTGCTTCTTATAAAGTGTCCACATGTTCTGGTGCTTCAGCTGGAGCCACAGAGTACACTGTCCTTCAGAAACCCCAACCATGGAGCCTTTCACCACAGGTCTTCCATCTTTCCTGCCCATTTATCACTCTTGCTGCTTAGCATTGCTCTCCTTTTCTTCCTTCTTAAGGCTTTTTACTATCAAACCCTGATCTGCAAATTGATGAAAAACTGGACACTGTCTTCAGTACTCTGTTTTTGTGTTTCTGTTCAATCACACAGAGATTCCCCACCTACTGATTTAAGTAGGTGTGTTTGTACATTAATGGCTCCTGTGTTGCTAATAGCACTTAATGCGATGGCTCTTAAGATGGGAACTTGTTCTCAGAACACAGCAAAACATCCTTTCCTAAAAGCAGAACCTGTAATGTTATAAAACTGGGAGATGGTGCTCTGAATTTTTTTTTTTCCCCCCCGCACGAAGAAAGCCTTTGGAGTGGGGAAGTTTTTATGTAAGAATACTGAAAACATAAAACTGTATCTTGACGTTCTTGCTGCATCTCTGAGTCCAAGAATACAGTTCACACACTGTCTTTGGGGTTTGAATCCCAGTGCTTCCAGTGCTCCAAGTTGCTATAATACAATGATTTTCTTGTGAGATTAACATTTTCTGAGAAATATAAAGAGGGCCTTCATTCTCCGCCCACGGAGTGGAAGGATGGATTCACTACAGACCTGTGCTTTGAGGTTGTGTATTAAGAATCTGAAAGAAATCTGCTCTTCAAAGCAGCTTTTTTCCCCCTTGTGAACTAAATTTACTCTCATGCTCTTAATTCCTCCTTCCCCCACAATCCTTCTTTAACATGCCGTGAGTTCAAGCAGTTTCACTGTACTATGGAAGTAGCAGCCTTGGTCTTTTTGTGACCGAGAGTGGGACTGGTTTTGGCTGTAGCCAAACTATAATTATCGTTTCTTTACTAAGCTCCCTGTCATACTGCCTGTTACTACCGATAGGTGATACTTGGTTGTACAGTGTACTGATGCAGTCCTTTTCTTTCCCATTTTACTACTTTCTGTAAATCCCGGGGCTCAGGGGTCACCTGGGGAGATTAAGAACAAAAAACCACAACCCAAGACCTATTTGTGAACCATTAATTGGTATAGATTTCTGCCTATTTCCCAATGGGTAGTGCCTGATGAGGGTTTTTGTGGGCTGTTAAGATCTCCTTTAATAGCTGCAGACCTCGAGCTGCATTACTGCAACGAATGCCTCTGCTTGCTATGTAGCTGAATAAATGCCATTGCTTGAGAAAGCCTGTCTGGGGCACTGGCAAACTGGTGCCAACACACTCTGAATTATCAGGTGCAGCAGAGCTCGGCTCTGCCTTGACCTAGTGCTGGCTGCTGCCTTCTCCAGCATGTCCAAGGAAAAAAGAGGGGAAAGAGCAGATGTGACAGCAGCTGCTGAAGGCCAAATTTGATGTGTGCTGGAAGAGGTTTGCAGCGCATTCTGCTGTGGTTTGTGATATCTTGCTAGGTTTTAATTTTAGTGGGCAAGTCAGAAGATCAGCTGTTGGATGTAGGAATAGATGGTTGTAGTAGGAGTACTTTAGTGAGAGAGGAGGGGCCTGTCTGAAAAGGAGGTAATGGAGCAGAATGAGCTGAGCATAAATTCAGAAGACCTGTGAATTAATTGCAATTGGTAAACTCATAATGCAGGCTTTAAATTGCTGTTGCTTTTTTAGAGGGAAAGGTTTGATCCAGTTTGGTATCATTTTGGGGTACATAACACCTTTTAGGAGAGTCTGTGTGGTTGGCATTGGAGACAGTTCTGCTTGTTTTTTAAAGTCAATTTTGATCCTTTCAGAGATTGAAATAGGAGTAGAATTACAGCACTTTGACAGCCAAAGGTTTTTCATGAGATGTCAGTTACCCTCATGGAGTATAGCTGGCTCTGGCAGAAAGAGCTTTTCAGAATAGCATCAGTTACTGCAATAAAGTAAATTACTTGTCCCATCTTTTAGACAAGGTGAAAAACACCAATGTGAACTGTAGCTGTGGCAGGAGCTCACATCACTGTCTCCCAAGCCAGGCTGAGATTGTGAGATGACCTTGTTTCAGTTCAGAAGTGCTTGTGAGATCCTTTCAAAACCCAACCAGTACTCTCTCTCTGAAGTGAAAATGTGATGTTTTCAAGGACATTGAGAGCAAAAACTTCTAGGGTGAGAGTTTGGGAAAAATAAATGAATCTAAATAAAATGACAACATTGATGGATCTAATTTTGATGGTAGCTAATACGAAAAAACTTTGGCTTTCTTGCAGCAGCATTTGGGATGAATTGTGATTTTATTCCTTTGCTTGAACTTGAGGTTTTGATGGAGATATAAATTGCCAGAATCGGGAATGTAATCATGGAGAAATCATGCTGTCTGACTTGGGACTGCTAGAGGCTTTTATACCTCACATTTTATTGCTTTCCATTGTCTTTCCTCTTTCTTTTTTTCTACACCCTGCATCCCTCTCCTGCCTTTATCCTTCCTCTTCCCACTGCCCACAAGGCTCCGGGAATTCCACAAGCAGCCTTTCTTTAACCCTCTCCACCCCCATTTCTTAGGATGTAGGGCTGGTTGACCTTTCTATAGGAACCACTGCAGTTAAACCCGAAAGCCAGATCCTGGTTTTGTTCTTTTTCAGCCATGAATGTAGAGCCCTGGCATCAATACAATAATGAAACCCTTGTGTGGTTTCATTCCCTGTCCCATAGAAGCCTTGTCCATGGGATTTTGTTTGTTGTTGCTGTTAGTACATCATGGGGGATGCACGGCCACAAGCTGGAAGCAAACAAACAACAGTGAAAAGCAACCACGAACAAATAGCATTTGTCAGGTCCTTGTCAAAGAGTTTTCATTCAAAATCTTAAAGTGGCAGTGGCCATGTAGCATTGCTCCAAAGCATGAAAACCACCAATAATAGGCAATTGCAAACATTTTGCCTATTAAGCTTCTCCTCTTACTGTCTGTAGAGGTTAACTGTCTTTATTGCGGTCTGTAGAATTTAACTCTGTAACAGGCAGGTGGAAAATTTCCATCCTGGTATGTGCCAGCAAGCAGTAGCAGAGAGGCATCAACTGTAAGACTAAGCAGTTAACACACACATGTGCACCCTACTTCCCAGCAGGTGAAACACATCCTCACCTCCACCTTCAGCTGTGCTGACATTGAACAAAGAGGCAGCTTAGGGGTGACCAAGTAATTCTAGGACAGACAAACAGGTGAAGACGTCTGGCCTGCCAGAGCCCAGTCTGGTTGCAAGGAGGCAGCCTAGCCCTGCTACAGCCTCCTTGCTGTCCTCTTCCCCAACCCAGAGAAGGGGTGTCCCCCGGAGCAAAGGGACACTGTCTGTTCCCTGCTTGCTCTCCTTGTGACTGCACTGTAGGGCTCCTGGGCCACACACAGCTTGCAAACACCTTGAAGACACCATCTATACTGGGGCTGCAGTGCTCTGTGCGGCAGGGCTGCTTGGTGGGCCAGAAGCCCAGGGCAGTGTGAGATCCTGGGAAGCCATTGCCATCGTGGGGCCTTCTGGAACCCCGAAGTTTGCTGTGGGCAGAAACCCCAAAGCACACCCAAGGAGATTTTGGGATGTGGTCATTAGGAAAATGTAGGCATGCTGGGCAAGCTAAATCTAAATTTGGGCAAGGGAAGGTGTCTGCCAGCTGAAACTGGGCTTCTCCTTTTGCAAAGCAGCAAGGAGACATTTTCCTGAGGTCTGTCCTGTTATGGTATCACTGGGTTGAGAGAAATTTTGTTACAGTCTCCAGCATGATGGCCCCTCTCTCCAGGCAGACATCTCATGGGTTGCTTGTGCAGCTTATGTAAATATTTTGGACAGGTTCTTTTCTTTGATGTGTGAATACAGATCTTGTTAGTATTAATGAGAATCTAATCTCTCTGCTGGGGTGAGAGTTTTGACATGCAAATGGGCCATAGGGCATTTGATTTAACATCACAGTTTAAAGAACTGGAAATTTGTTCAGGGAATCAAGGTTGGTAAGATATAATTTGAGAAGTTACAATTATGTTCTTGATTACAAAGAATGATAAATATTTAATAACAATTTTCTAAAAGCATCTGAAAAACATGAAAATGCCGTCAACTTTCCAAGAAGGTGTTTTACTGGGTTTTCTTGACAAATGGAGAGCATTCAGATCCTCCTGGAGGGTATGGTCATGTAGATCTGGGATGAGGGAGTTTATAAAGCAGTTGAGCAAAGTGCTGCTATTCATAGTGTTAGAAGAAAGCCAGCTCCCCTTTTGAACCCCTGTGATTTAGGGGAGTCCTGAGTATGCATCAGGACTAGGAAAGTCCATCATTAGACCATACACAAGCTCTGTTGAGGTGAATGTTTGGCAGGATCTTGTGTTCCCTAATGCCGAGAATGTAAACTCTATACGATCAAGCTCCAAACTGAACAAAAAATTTCAAATGGAAAGTGATTGCACCACTTCCCCTGCTAATCTGTGAATCCAGAGATTCACAGCATTTGGCTTGACTATTCATGTTCTATTTACTTTTTAAAATTCAGATGTAGGCATGTGTGTGATGATTTATTCCTCCTTGTAATTGGATACAGTGATTAAATGAGCTTGCATATTATACTTCATTGTCCTTCTGGGATGTGGGCTACTGTGTGTTCAGCACAGCAGTTCCTAATGGAATTGATTCCATCTTTTATATATTTACTGTAATCAGTGATGTGTTTCTAAAAACTGATTTGGAAAATTGCTTTTAAATATACATTCTTATATATGAAGCATTCATCTAGCTGTAGGGTGCATGTAATCCTCAGAGTCTTCCTTTAAGATGCTTTCTTACCTTCTCTGACAGGCACTCTTTAAGAAAAATAAATATATGCTCACTATTTTGTAACCTGAAAGCTATAGGAAGTGTTAGACCTAGCAGAAGTGTTAACTGGGCTGCAGCCAAGGACAAGTGATTGCAGTCTGAGACTGTCATCACATAATTGATGATTTTCCATGGGCTAACCAGTGGTGATATAGAAAGGTTGCTGCTTCTTAGTAAGGAAAAAACCCACTTTTTTAATAATTGCCTTTAACAATGAATTGAATAATCAAAGCAATTTAATTAAAAAAAAACCCAACTAAACAAACCCTAAATACTGTTTTTGCAGGAAAAAATGCAGAAAGGTAATGAATTGTCATTTTATATATATAGAGAGAGTAATTCAGAAGCCACAATGTGTGTGGCTGGTGTTATGCAAACACAGAGACAGTGCTCTGCCCTGGGAATTTATAGTCCACTAAGAGAAGACTCAGCAACCTGGTGCAGCAGAGAGATGGGAACAGCAGAGATAGGAAGCCTTGTTAGAGAAACAGGGTATGGACACAGTTTGCAGAATTTTAAATAAGGAGGATATCTCAGTGATGCTAGTAGTCCCAGTGTTTGAGATTATATCTTTTAATAAAATAAAAACCCCCACATTCCTGCCAGATACAGCTTAAGGCACTATCACTGCATCTCCTTTGGCTGAGTTGTTTTATGTCTACAAACATAGCTGTGCTTAATGGCAGCCTTTACTTCAGATGCACCTATAGAAGAGACACTATTGTCTCGTTGAAATAAAGGCTGCCAGCTGTATCTGGCAGGAAGTGTCAAATACACTATGTTCCTGTAAGCAATGAGAGTAAGTTTACCCATTGCTTAAAGGAACATCGTGTCTTTGACAATTTGCTGCTCTGTCTCAAATTTGGTTGAAATTTGTCAACAGATTCAAAGTTTACAGGGCTAAGGGAGAGCAACATTGACAGACGGTTGGACAGACAATTCAGTTGCAAAAGTCACTTTCCTTTGGGGAACAAGAAAGAAGAAGAAATGCTGAGGGAAAGTAGAAAGTATGCTGTTAGCCTGTTTAATTTGAAGAGGCAAATTGATAGGGAAAGGCAATTTGTAGAGGGATCACCATCTGACTCACATTTGATGGTATTGGCCAAGTGCACTGGTATTGTCTGCATGGGACTGTGGAGACTTGAGCAGAAAAGGAGTAAGGACACTGGATTTGTGTACTCAGCCTTGGCAGGTACCTCCCGCCTCTCCTGAGCCCATGTGTGCCTCCTTTTCTTTGCACACTGAAAAAATAAAGCACACTTTATGAAAACTATCCTGGCACTTACGGCCTAAAAGAGCTATAGAAATGAAAGATGGCAGCGAGCACTAGTAACAGCCAGCTGCTGTTACATGTAATGGTGAAACATGGTCATGGAGCAGATGATCCAAGAGGCATAGTTTAACACATTGTCTTGTTATTGCAGTTTGTGATTTTTACCTTTATCCTTATCATTGCATCAGATTCATATATGCTTGTACAGAAAGGTAGGGTTTACCTGTCAATCAAGGAGATTCCTCTGTGCCCTAAGGAAATCCAGGAGACAGCTGGCTGTCTTGATGAAGAGCTAAAAACTGAACAAACAATTTCCATGAGATATAGATGCATCTCTTGCATTAAATGCTTTCCAGTGTGCATGAAAAGTACAGTATTTCATAAGACTTGTAAAAGAAAGATACAAAGGAAGAAAGGCATAATTTTGGACTGCTGTAGTCGTGCAATCTAAGAATTGTGTTTTGGATCTTTTTTTTTTTTGTTGTTGTTGACTAAATCAATTAAGAGCACTAAAAATCCCAAATAATGAGAAAAGTGAATATACACCTTTAGCAAATAACTGCAAAAGGCTTTCATCTATAATTGCTTAATATCTCCACTTTATTTAATTGAAATAAGTAAGGCCATCAACTAAAATCCCGGAGTAATTACGGTACAGCTGAATCCAGGATCTAATACTGAGGTCCCCAGTGAGTAAAATCAGTTTGAAAATTATCCAAATAAAGGTGTTCATTCTAAAATGTCTAGCATTGAGCTACTGTGTATTGCAAGCAGCCAAAATGCACACAAACACAGTTCTGCTGCCATGGGGAAATATGCTCAAGAAGGTGTGTTACTCCCAAGCAGCTGAACTCTGGATAATATCTGTTCCTCGTGTCTAATCCCTATATGATCTTTAAACAGGGCAAGCAAGAAGCTTTGTTATTTCTTTCATTCAGCTGTCAGCACAGGGTTGTACTGACAAACACAATAGTTTGAAGTTGTTAGATGTTCTTAATACATACACAGACTATGTGCAAGACATTTTTTATTGCTGTCTTCCATTAAGATGTAATAATAAGGAAAAAAGCTATCTTTAATTACATGTTAACCTGTCACTGGAGTGATTTGGGTGTCTCAGTACAGCAAGTACAATTTCGGGTTTATAATTTAAGGACATATATCATATAAATAAGTGTACAATTAATGTAACAGTGTATTTTAACACCACTATCATGCAACTCATCAGGGTTTTTTTTTGAACCCATTCACCACATGGGGAAGCAAAACATAGCTGCCTTATGAGTGCTCTGATGCTCATTGTTCTGGTTTTAAGCTGTGAAGCCATGCTTTGCTGCCCTGGGGAGGATGGAGGAAGGCAGGTGTGGAAATGTAAGATGCATGTATGGCCATGTTTGGTTTTTGGATGTTGTGTCTCTTGTGCCATCCCTCTCCCAGCACAAGGAGGTCTCTGCTGTGTGTTGTAGCTGTTTGGATAATGCAGAAGTTATTTCAGAGGTATCTGAGAAGTGTGTGCCCATCCGCCTGAAGTATTGTACACCCTGGCCAAAATGCTGGAAGTGGCATCCTTCAGTGCAGCACGGACACTACAGTATGCTAATGTCTGTCTGGGTCTCCTGTGGCTTTGCAAGATGTATTCTCTCCTTCTCCGTGCCCCCTGCCCAGCAAGGCCTGTAACACATGGCAGCCATGCAGCATCTTTGCCGGGCTTTTTGCCTCCATGTGTCAGAAGATACTGACAGGTGACTCTCTGCTTAGGAGGTTGTGTGACAGTGGGCCCCAGCTGTGTATATGCAAGACCCTAACCTAGTGTGTGTGACCCAATACACCAACAATATCCCACAACTTGACCTTTCATGTGCTGGATGAAGTGTGCGGTCTGTTCATTAGTCTAGTGCATGCTATTCCTGACTTCTGCAGACATTTGGACCAAATCCAACAGTTCTTGCTTAGATGAAAATGCCATCATTCCCTTTATAGGCAGTTCTGCCAAATCTACAGAAGCCAGGAGCGTTTTGTCAGTGGAGGTTTTGTTGTGCTAGGCTTCCCTGAAGAGATGCTGTGATGTTTACTGCACATGTTCTAGTGCCACATGTTGGGGAGCTTGCACTGCTTAGCATATTTATGATAGTTTGGTTCCCAGGAGCAAGCAAGATTCTTCTTATATCTCTTTCCCTGGGCTGAAGCACAAAGAAATTTCCCCTTGCTGCTTTGTAGGGGGAAAATAATAGATTAAAGCTTCTTGCTAAACACTTTTTAAAAATATACAATGCGGATCCGTACATTTCTGTTCCCCTAAGGGACCAGTCCCTGTCGGTATGGAAAGCAGTTAGCAGCAGGTGATGGGGATAACAGTGCACACTGAAGTCTAGGCATTGTACCTGACCTGCAGAGCTCTAGATGGTGCACTGCCATGTGTAGTTTGACCTGTCCTTTATGCATGTCATGTACTAGCATGGAATGTATTCTGGTCACTATACTGACTACAGCATAGTCATAATCTTATGGACTGGATATTGTCCAAATACAGTGGATTTTGAAGCCTGTCACTAGGTACCAAAGTTAAAAATGTTGGGGCTAATAGTCATATATATATATATATATATGTATGTTATTTTTGGGTTGCTAATAGAAAATTTGGGTTCATGTTCTCAGAAATGTCTCTGAAAGGTAGGCTGTTTTAAAGCATCTCACTTTGATAATCCTGAAATTATGAACTCACAATCTTTTTTTGAAGATGTGTTGATTTTTTATGTTTATATGTAATATTAGATTTGAGGATTACTGTTTCCGAGGAGTGGATTTTCAGGTTCAGCAATGAGAAGGACATGCTGAATTTGAAACTTGGCTATTCTTAAATGCCATATAAGTGTTGGACAGCAAAGACAAAAAGAATAAAGGTTAAATGCACCTGCCTTAGTGTTAACTTTCTGAAAGCTGAATGCCTAAAGTTCCCTTTTGACTCAAATGTCTGTCGAGCTGGTGCACCTGGCGAAAGACTTGAGCAGCCATGAGCACCTTAGAGTACCCACTTGGTAGGACCAGTCTTGCAGTGGCAGAGGAGACAGATGATACAGCCCCTTTATGTGCACTGCTGTCGCTGGCTGTGTGCTGTGCTGCAACCAGGCAACAAAAGGAGGCACAGAGACAGTGACAGCTCTCGGTGGCACCTGGAACTTGTGCCATTGGGCTAGAGAGACTGCATCTCTTTGGGTGCTTGGGGAGGAGCGTGATGGCAGAGATGCAAAGATGTTCAGGTGCAAGACAGAAGCAGAAAAGTAAAAGCTTGCCTTGCATTTGCTCCTGCAACTTTTGCTGAGCCACACTAGTGCCTGGGGTGCCAGGCAGTGTGCAGGCAGGAGGTACAAACCCATGAGGGCAGATCACAGCATGCTGTGCTAAGGCAGCTGGACTGCAGGCAGAAGGATGAAAGGGAACCATTAAATCTTTTATCCTCTGTCCTGCTGCTACAGGCAATCCTGGTCTGGCTGGCTTATTTTAAAATATCGATGGAAAGAGAGGATGAGTTTTTCTCCTAAAGTACTTTGGGAGGTGCCTGATGTGAACAAGGAGTGACTGCCTTCTGCAGCAAGACTTGTGTGAGGACTTCACATTTCACATGTACATTAAAATACCTCCATTTACTGTCAAGTTTTATTGCATGGAAAGCTTGAGTGTTTTAGTTGCAGCAGTCAAAGGCACTTTTTAAACAAAAATTGTCAATATCTTAGGGTGACTGCTGTAGGCAACATTTTCTGATGCTTCGAGATGTATAAGGCATAGAGGATTTGTTCAATAATTTCAAGTAATCCCAGCCATTATAGCTGCACATTAATCACCAGGTCTCCTTCCTACCTGGAGGAAAAA
Source organism: Pachyramphus minor (assembly GCA_013397135.1). Classification (NCBI taxonomy): domain Eukaryota; kingdom Metazoa; phylum Chordata; class Aves; order Passeriformes; family Tyrannidae; genus Pachyramphus; species Pachyramphus minor. The sequence continues at coordinate 347,237 of VYXB01001449.1, forward strand.
GGGAGCTTCAGATTTCTATGTGGAAAAATTAGTGTCTCATTAAAGCTGGACAAGTTTGACATTTGCTCTCTGCTTGTGGCTTCAGGGCTTTCTGTCCCTCAAACAAACTAAGAAACTGCTCCAATATATGTGATTGCAGCAACTGGAATGCAACTTTAGGAGGATCTTTGACCTTACCAGACAGAATGTCTTTGACTCATTTTGCAGATGTTAAAATACTGCCAGGAGTTTCTGGGAGACAACCTTAGGAATCATTCCTAGTTCTGACTTTTGTCCTCTAATAAAAAATGTGGTTGTACAAGTTAAATATCTTGCCCTTATGTATTTTCATTTTCTAACCTAATGCCAGAAATAAATGGCTTGCTCTTTAGTCCTTTGTGCATTGATTTCTCGGTGCTTTGGTGGTTAGGTGACATAACTACTATAATTGTTTTAATACATTAGCAGCAAATTATATATTGATGTTCTTTTTTTTCATTGACCTTTCTTTCTCAACATAATTTTCATTTTTTGCTTCATGCTGTGTCCATGGTGGCATAGCACTATTAGAGGATTTGATTTTGAATTAAGGGCTAATCCTGCAGGGTCCTGAGCACCATTGCTATCTGCTAAATGCAAGGGAGGTCTGAAACCACTCAGCACCCTCTCAAACTGAGCAATATCTTGCTAGATCAGATAGTAATGATAGCAATTTGCATTTACTGTTTGTACTCTGAGATATCCTGACATTTTTAGTAAATTGCTGTGAAATTACAGATTATTGAGAAACTCCTATCTTTGAAAAGAGTTGCCATCAAATCGTTTTTCCGTTTCTGCAGAACAAGCAATTTTCTGATTACAATTAGAATTCACAGGACCTGCGTTTCCATTGCTGAAAGGTTTCAGAGCATTGCATGGTATTATGTGAACCAAACCACACAAAGAATCTGCATGTAGTATTGTCTGCCTTGAGGTGTGGTTATAATTTTTCTCATTTTGCAGAAAGGAGTAAGAGGTGTGACAAGAATTTGTTGAGCCTATGAACCTTTAGCACCGAGAGGCTGAAAAACTTGAAAATGCTTTGCTGTAGCCCTCATTTTGTTTAATTTGAACTCAGTGACTGAATATTTAAAACAGCAAAAATGTTTATTCCCAATAGAATAGTAAGCAATCAACATCCATTTTACTCAGGCACAGGGAGCTCATCTGTCTGTTTGCCCAGCTGTAACCCCATCTCATAGGGCTGCTTTTCTTGATGACTGTGAGACATGCAAGTTTTAACTATTTCTAGTCAGTATGGTGTTGCTAACCCCATCAGTGAATATTTTCTGTAAAAAGAAAAAATTATTTCCAATATATGTGATGTGGTCAGAAGTGCATTAGTATTATTGATTCCAGCTCTTCAGTCATAGATAGGAAGATAAAAATTCCAAAGGATTCAGTTGGTTTAGCTGTTTGAGTTTTTTTCCCCAAATATACTCTGAAGGATGAGCCTCACAAAATAGAGAGAAGTGGCTGGTCCTGTAAGGTAGGGATGATGAAGAGAGCAAATTTTGAGGTTGTTGGTGATTATTAAATTTGTAACTCTAGCTAATACTGGTAAGTGTGTTGAAATAAGGGGATGTCAGGACCTGACCATATGGTCATCTCATCATCTTTGCCATAATCACAAATGGGAAATGGCATAGCTAAAGCATTTTAGAAATTATTGTATGTTGTCTAAAATACATTCGAAACCCTCTTCATCTTTGTCAAAAATATCCACTCCCCCCAAACACCAACGAAACAAAACTCAAGAGTTTGCGTTGATGTTTGAAAAATGCGTGTGTAGCCCCCATTTGTATTTCATGATGCTGGAGTTCCTACATGCTGGTGACGTTGTTTTGTTTCTCAGGTTCTAACATGCTTCAGGATGAAGCAGATCTTATGATCTCCTCCTATTTGTCATATCTCTGAAAGGTAAATTGAGCAGGAAGGGCACTTAGTGATTTCCTCAGCTTGGAAAGCAGAGACTTTAGAGTGTCATATTTTTAATTCAGTGCATGAGTTTTCATCCTTTTACTCAGTTTAATTCTCTCCTAGACATAGTGAAAACCACAACTGCTCTGTAGCATGACTAAGGGTTGCCACTTTAGTGCCAAGAATAGTTTTAACCTATGAGTTAACTGAATTCCAGTGACTTGTTCATTCAAGCAATTTTTTCTCCTTTTTTTTGTTGTTTTGTTTTCCCTTCAATCTCCATACATGTTTGGCCTCCACCAGCAAATCCTTGGAGAAAGCTGAATCACTACTTTGCATAAAGTGGAAAAGACTTGCATTCCAGTGCTTTATCTATATTTCCTTATAATCCGATTTAGTGTGGAATACAAGCCTGAAAAACCCTTAAATCTTTCTGTAATTCTTGCACAGCCATTCACAATGGATTTGTACTGTGCAAAGTCAAAGAGATTTGGGTTCAGAATGGTGATAAGTTTAAAAAAAAAAAGAAACAAACCCAAGATTACTTGTTTTTCTTTGCAGTTTAACAGATTTCACTATCAGTACCCTCTTCCAGACTAACAGTACATGAGAGACAATCTGCAGATAAAGGAATATAGAGTCTATATGCATGGAGTCTATGTGCTTATTCTCCTCTGTATAGAGGAAGTTACCTTTTATAAGCCACTTAATTGTAAGCAAAAAACTCGGTATGTTGCATATTTTAAATCCTTTTCATTGCCTTGTTTTGCATAGTTTTATTTTTTTTCTTAATAATTAAATAAGGATGTACTGGAAAGAACATGGAAAGAGAAATGCTATAGAGTGGAAAGAACACTGTCTGAAATGTTGCTCTGTAAAGTCTGATATGAAAAAGAGAATGGTTCTTGTCATTTTAGCAGTCACAGTTTGTCACTGAGAGTGGGAAGACTTGTTTGTCTTATTTTTCAGCAGGTTTGGTTTTCTGTTTGTTTATTTGTTTGTTTGTTTGTTGGATTTTTGTTGTTAGCCATTGAGAAGCAGCAAACCAAAAACTATTCAGGATGTAATAGCGTGATCAGAAAACCAGGACAAACTGGAATTTGTCTTCAAGTTATCTCTTCTTGCGGGTATAAAGGGATTAATGACTCAGGCATTAGGAATAATTATACCTGGCATAGCTGGACAGTGAGTCTAATATTAGCAATAGAGCAATAGGTATATTCTGAATATAGTCTGAGCTGTTGGATGTGTTTGTAATGTAGATGTATATGCAGTATTGATTTAGCTGTGATGGTCTAAAGCTGTTGGTTGATGCATATGCATGCTAGTAAATAATATCTGGAGATACACATTGCTGGGTGAGTAGTTAGAGAGGCATATCTATCTGTAATGTTGGAATATTTCCCTGCTTTTCCTTCTTTACTCATTCTGTGTGATGGCTTTTTAAATATTTTCTTTCTAAAGCTGTCCTCAAATATATTTAATTTAATCAAAAGAGTTTAACTTTTAGTCCATTTGACAAAGGCATTTCCTTTGAATTAAGTCTCTTTTCATTTTTATGTTACAAGTTATTCATGTGAGGCTGCTACACTGATGCCTTTTAGCACTGTGGTGGTTTAAGAAAATGCTCAATTTTCTTAAGAAGTTACAGGTGTTGGACATGACAATGTCCAACCATGAAGTGTGTCACCTGTCCTGATTTCTTAAATGTGTGCCATGGACAATTTCTCTTTCCAGATATGTATTAATTTTTGTCCTAAGGCTTAGTAACTGATACCCTGCCTAGAGAAGAAGGTGAAGAAAGGAGGAAAAAACTATTGTAGAATAATATTTGTTGTGTAAACCCATGTAGGAAACCCATTCTTTCCTCCTGGCATTTGTGATTGCACCATCACCTTGAGTTACTATTTGTAGAGTTGTTTTCTTGGAGAGAAGGGGTATGATCTGGTTAGAAGGGTAAGTGGATACATGAAAGGCAGTAGGGAACCTCTTGATATTTTTTTTTAAGTAGGTGGGAACACAGAATGCCTTGTTCATCCAAATATGTAACCATTTACTGTCTATGGGACCCTAGATCCTCCTTCCCCCCAGATACACCATTGTTGCCATTGGTTATCATCACTCTATACATGGAATACAGTTGCAACTTCTCACGTATTGCTGAGTCCTTTAGTTACCAGCTGAAAGCAAGTGTTCCCTGGGTATTTCACATATGTGAAAACATCCCATAATCTATAGATTGCTCTTTTCATCCTTCAGCCACCCTGAATGTGTCTTGCAGAAGAACTTGTACATCACAGAAAAGTGGGATGTACAGTACTAACTGCTCCTGGTAAAGCTGGTGTCCATGATGCTTTATTTCACTCAGGTAAAGGAGGGGACACACAGCCTGGGAGAAACTGTCTCAATGGAAGCTGGTGTGAGTTGATTATTTAATAACAAACAAGCACAGTGCCTGCTTTTTTATTATTTTTATGCCTATGGAACTTGCACTCAATTGGTGTGGTCAGATTACTGCCTAAGGCTGCCCCTAAAGAACTGGAAGAACAGGAGCCCACTGAACATATGCTGGTTCTGTTGCATGTCTTGATGAAGCTTTAAAATGCTTGAAATTGTTTTTGAAATGAAATATTCCGTAGCTGGAAGTTAACTGCATACTTTGTAATAATTGCTTAGCCAAATAAAAGAAAATTGTGAGGAACAAGGAAAAGTTAGATTGATGGCTAGAAGAAAAAGATTATATAAAAAAATCATGAAGAAGAAATTAAAAAAAATTACCATAGCATCACAGGCTTTTGCACAAAGACTTTCTTTCGAATAGGAGCTTTTCTTTTCCAGCAATTACTGTTCATTTTATTCTCCCTATTTGCTACAAATCCCAGAAAAACTTTTTCTGTGGGAATAATAGGGAAAATGGTCACAAATTTAGGTAGAAACTGGAACACAGTGTAAAATTAAAAAGCAGGGATATGCATTTCACTGCCATTCCGAATGGGGTTATGGTAGACTGTAAATTATTAATGATTTGACTGGAATTGCCTTTTTTTTAACTCTTAAATCAACTAAACAGAAAAAAGCACAGAAAGACTTTTGTTTATAATTGGCAGTTCAGCTTGTACATTTAGAGCCCTTCCTCATTCAAATTTACTGCTGTTAGTGGCCGTTAGTAACAGAATGAATAATATGCTGTGAATAAATCCTCTCATGGTTACCCTTTCTCTCCATACATTAAAAGCAGAAATTATCAATTATGGACACATTTTAGTGTCCAAAAGTATCTGACAAAAGTACAGTTATTTGTTTTGGACAAATTATTTTTGAAAGATTAGTTCACCCTCAGGTTTTGTGTTCCTGTTATGGCATGAAAAACCATTCTGGCATGATTTTAAATTACAGGGCATGTAGGAACAACATACAGAAGATAGTTACAGTGAACAGTAGGACTTCAGGGAAACACCTACAAGCTACTGCAGGCATATAAAAATACCAATATTATTGTAAAGTCTTTAGGTGATGTCTGGTAATAGATATTTAATCTAGCAAAAGCAGTTTCATTGCTTACTTGTTAAAGTAATTTAACGGATGAGTGATGCTATTAATGGACCGCATGTATAATCCAGACTTTTTTTGTTCAGAACATTCCTTTAGGGTTTAAATTTCTAAACAAATTCAAAGGCAATTTGAAGAAATTTAGCCTATATACAAGCTATGGGAAACGTAATTTATGAACTTTTCTTCTTAGCATTTCCTCTGCATTTAGAGGATAAGAGAAACCGTTATGCATATACCATGTGTGCAACTTCAAGTCAGCTGAGCGATATACCTTGTTTTGTTAGAAAGAAGAGACTGTGAATGGAGGGATGTATGATTGAGAGAGGGAGATTAACAGAGGGCTTAAACTCTATAGTAAGTTATCTGAACAAACATAAAATGTTAGGCTTCCCTTCACTATTTTTTTGAGAGAATTGCTTTAGCAATGTCTGTAGCATAGTTCTTGCAAGAAGTTTAAGCAAAAAAGCAAAAAAACTCTATAGCAAAACCAGCCTTTCTTTCCATCCCAACACTTCAGGATCCTGGAATAATTGAAGAATTGAAGATAGACATCTGGAAAACAGATAATTATGTAATAAAAATAAACCTGTAAGTTGTTTTTTTTTGAACACCTGTTAGTATGATGGAGTCATGCTATTTCGAACAATTGCAGAAGTTCATTGATAAGCATTGCAGTTTTGTTTCAACTAAGACTTAATTTCTTTTCTGAACACATGGCTATGTATTGCTGAAACTCAGATATCATAGAGTAGCAAATTAGGGAAATAATCTGTTGTAAATGTCTCTAACTTTGTGAGGATCACTGCTTAGTCACATTGTTCAAGAAAGACCTAAAATGTAGTTGTTGACTTCAAGCTCAGCTGTTTCCAAATAAATGTTTGTGAAACCTCCAACTTTAATAGTTGCATTGTATCATCCAAAAGACGTGCAACAGAATGAATAGATGACCTTTCAGATAGAGAACAAGCTGTTCACCATGTCTTTTCATTGACTGAGACAAAATACCCTTTCTGTGCAGAAATAATACTTTTCACCATTTTTAACAATGTTGGTGAAATATAAATAATTTAATTGTTTTGTGTTCTAAGTGTAAGGGGGTTTTGCTATGTGTCTTCAGGTCAGGGCTCTTTCTAGACCAGCTGTGTTAAATGCATTGATCTAGATAGATTTATTTAAATTTTTTTAAAAAATCAATGGAGGTATTTTGGATCCCATAGCTCACAGCTATCCATCCATGTGATATCCACATGATATCTGTCTTTGAATGATATATGGATGAATTCTTACTGCCATCCTGCACAACAGCTATAGGATCAATAATTTGCTGACAAGGAGATCCAAGGCAGCTGTAATGGAAATTGGTCTAAATTATTGTGAAATTGCAGCCTTAGCATGAAAAGCTGCCCTCAATTGCACACTCCTTCACAAGCACTAGCTTGGACTGGAACAAATCGCAAACAAATAGTAAGTAAATCACAGTACAGAAATCAGGGCTCATCCTTGTCTGTCTCATGAGGTGTGGTTTGGCTCTCAGTCTTTGTAGTTGTAAATCCACCAGTTAACACAACTGAGTATAGTTGGTGTTAACTAGTACCAACTAGTTATACTGGTAAAGTGGTTTTGCTCTGCAATATAACCAGAACCACTTCTGTTATTGTTGAGTCTCTGTCCATGTTCCTATTCTTGTATGGAAAAGCAAACCTATTCTCTTGTGTAAAAGAACACAGTGTGTTTGCTGAAATTAAAAGAAATACACTGAACAGGAGCCCCTCAAAACTTGGAAGTCTTACCATTTGCAGAAGAAAAAATAAAACCAAAAAAACCAAACAGAAACATTTTTGATTTGTGGTTAAAAAGACCAATATAATTGTCTGTTTGCAGAAAAGAAAAGATTTTGTTGTGTGAACCAGATACAGATTCACTCCTAGACCCTGCATTGTAAAATTGGATCAAATTTGTTTCAAAATTGTGTAATTTTAGTTGGAAGGGTTCTGTGAAACCATTGGGCCCAACTTGTGCTGGAAGTAGGTCCAGTAAGACCAGGTTGCTTGGAGATTTGCACAGGCAAGCCCTGAATATACTGCTTTTGGAGATTGTGCGGGTAACCTGTCGCAATGGTTGACCTTCCTCACAGAAGGAAAAGAGGAAATCCCTTGATCTAGACAAATTTTTCTTTGTTGCCATCTCTGATGGTTGCCTATTGTCATTTTGTAGCACATCTCCAGGAAGAATCTGACTTGGTTTTATCTCCAATCTGCCACTGGGTTGTTGAAGACTGCCATGAGATTACCCCTGCTGCCTGGCATCCTAGGCCAAACCCAGTGCTTTCACCCTTGTGCTGTATGCAGTACAGGTTTGGAAAAATCCTGAAAATAGTGTGACGTGGGAATGAGGAATGAGAAGGATACACAGAGATCCAAACTGGCCATTCATCCTGACAGTCTGACGTGCTTACAGCTGCATTGTGTAGGGATGGTCTGTTGGCAAGTACCTTTAGACTGATTTTGTAACAACGATAGAAACCAAGTGAAGAAAAAACCCTTCCATAATGTAATTAAACGAACCTTAGAGAAAACTTCTCAGCACTTACAGTGATGCCCACATGACTAACCAGCTAAAGATTTGCATATATTTATTTCATGATTCTCAACTACTGTGCATCGATGTTAATCACAGTACGTGGCAATCACAGTTTTCTCTCTCCTACTACAAAAAGCTATTCTTCTGAATTTCCAGAACAAGAAGTATGTGTAAAGGTTGCTTTGTGTGCAGCTCAGCTAACTGGGATGGTGGTGTTTGCGATAAGGACTCTTTCTTACTGATCCCTGAACTGTGGCTTATTTGTGCATACCTGTGTCTGTTGAGACTTTGGGAGCTGAGAATGTGCTTGTTAAATGTAGGGACTGATCTCTGCTGTGGCAACATATTGGTAACTTTTTGAAACTTAGTTTCATACATTCTGTATTCTTTGGCCCTGTTTTTTTTGTTGTTTTTTTGGGGGGGCGGGGAGAGGTTTGTTTTGTTTTGGTTTGTTTTTTTTAGGGTTCCAAATTCCTGCCATGCACAGTAGCAGGAATAGATACGGTCTTCCTGCTCTCACTAATGTACCTTGGGCTTTTTTTGTCTTCCTCTGCAGAAACTCTCCTGGATGACTTCCTGCTCACATACACAGTCTTCATGACAACTGATGACTTGTGCCAGGCACTTCTGAGGCAATATCCTTTTCCTGAAGGTTGTAGTCACAGGGGTCACACACTTTGTCCTAGTTTTATCTATTGTTGAGCCTTATATCAAAATTACATGCCTGGTTTTGTTCTTTGCATATTATTGAAGTATAATTCTGCATGATTATTTTGAGGTTGCTTGAAAACTTGGTAAGAAAAGAGAAAAATTGTCAAATATTTACTATGGCATGCTTAGAAAGTGGACTGCACTTGAGATTTTGGCATCAGAGCCCAAGAAACGCATGAACAAACTGGGGAAACTTCAGAAGCCAGTGAGAACTACCAGTATTCTAGAAAAAAGACCTACAAAGAAGATGTGAAAGAATCGGGATTGTTTTACTGAAAAAAGGGAATCTATATATAAATGGGACAGTCTCTCAGGTATCTAAAGAGGAATAGAAGAATCTGTTCCCATATCAGTGCCAGATGGGACAAAAGGCAGTGAGAATAAATTGCTGTAAGATATTTCCATGTTAGATACTAGGAAGTATTTTGGATTTCCCCCCGCCCCCCGTAAGAAAATAAATGGTGAAGTGGAAAATATGTGAGACAGTAGAATCTTTTATATTGAAGAGTATTAACAAGAAGAAACCAGAAAATGTATTCCAGTGGTATACTTGAGCTTCTCTTAAGGTGGACTAGTTAGGGTGGATTTGGATGGACTAGTTTAGCTGATATTTCAAAGTCTCCTTCTCCAATCCAGTTTTCATAAGGTTTATGATATTTGGAATTTGAGTCAAATCTGTAGCTTTCCAAAGGTTAGGTTATATTGTATTCTTAACTCAAATGGGTTGAGGATGAAGAGGTTCAAACTGGAAACATTAAATCCAAATTTGGATATGAGTTCCCCTAATTGGTATGTGCATGTAACTAGGTATACAAACAGACACATACACACACACGCACACACACACACATGTAATAGCTAAAACATTTACAATTTGCATAGCTGAGGAATCAATAAACAGAAAATTCCTGCTCTGAAGTCAAATATAGAAAGATAAAGCTGCCTCTGAATAAACCTAACTCATAGCAACGAGGCAATTTTTGTCTTTGTTTAAAGATAAATAAGTTTTTATAACTGCGATGAGGTAACATTTAAAGCAGGGTTAAAACCTCTCCAGGTTATGTTAATTCTTGGAAAACCTACAAAGAGCAAAAGTAAAGAATAAGTGTTTTACAATTGTTTTTTCATGCAATACAGGATGTAAGTTTTAACTCATTCTGAGGTAAAAGAATTATTTTCATGTATTTCCAATGATTTCCATAAGCTATGGAGCATTGCTTAAATAAACTTGTGATTATAAAATAAACTTTCTTTGCTTTTTCTCCCTCCCTTCTTTACCTTTTGAGGTGAAAACATCATCTTTTTACGTCTTAAAGGAAAGAATAGCAAAGGCATAGGAACAATACACAAGTGGGTATTTTCTGTCATTTGGTGTTTCTGCTTTGTAAACAGAGACCAGTAGTAGAAATAGCTGTTCACTCTTTTTTCATTTTAATAGTGTTATTTCTGCAGATAGTGTAATTTGTGCAGGCAAAAAGAAACTGACTTCCTTTGCTTGGGTTTTTTGTTATTGTTAACAATGCATTGCCCTCCTTCCCACAGACATTCACGTAGCCATCGGTGTGCAGGACAAAGGTTCATTCTCAGTTCTGCAGAGAAGATATGACTCAACATTGTATAATTCCTTTTGAATTGATTTTATTTTTATAGAATCACCTCTCTGATCTGTAATGAAGAAAAATCCTGTTGGCACAGAGGATTAGTTGGCACATCTATTACTGAGAATTTCATTCTAAAAAGTTGATAAAACTCTTAAAGGTCCAGACAGGATAAAACATTTAAAACTGAGCAATGTACTGAAAAAAATCTTTCATTAGCAAATGAGATGATTGCGAAGTCTTTGCCATCAGTTAATTTTTAAGTTTATGTGAGACCTTATTATTCATTCCTTAACCTACTGCACCTATTGTGCTAAGAACCACCAAGGGAAAGAAGATGACTCTGATGTGTCCTGTAGGAAGCGGAAAGTCTTGCATTTGGTATCTCAGTGGACTTCTCTCTACAAAGATTGGTTACATGAAGATGAGCATTTAAAACAGTTTTTAAAGGTATTGAAACACTTTCTGATGCACTTCAGCATGGTTTAATTACTGTGTCTAAAAAACCGCAGCAGAAAAAAACTATAAAACATATTTTTTCATATTTACATTTTCTCCATGAAATCTATAAAATGATTTGCATGTGTCTTCTTTAAATGCCTTAAAGATGGTCAACTTGAACAGAGAACCTGTATTAAAAATACATTCCATGTCAAAAACATTAACATATGAAACTTATAGAAATCCCATGATCTCTAAAAAATGGGAAAAGTTAGGAAGATAAGAAATAAAACTACAAAGATTTGGAGGTTCCATGGACACACTGCTCACATCTGTGAGAACAGGATCTACAGTTGGTTATCCAGAGGATCACGGACTAAGAGTTCTTAGGTTTCTGTAAGAGATGCTACTTTGACTGAGGAGTGAAATCGTATTCCACAGTGTTTTGCTGAGTGCACATGGAGAGCAGCACAAATTTATGTCTTTTAATAGATAAAATTTTGTCCTTACTTGTTAGCAAAGATCTTCTCATATTTCTGTATGAATTCCAAAAGCTCTTGTAATTCCCTTGTAAATGTGCAAATACCCCATTGTTGCTGACCAACATCCATCCAGTGGTTGATTTTTTTTAAAAAATATATTTTTGTTCCCTTGTGGTTAAAGAGTATTTTAGGAGACTTTGCAGAATCTTTCACTTTTCCTGATGAGACTCTTTATATGCAGATGGAGATCTTTGTAAGGGCTATGGAGGTGTGACTGTGTGCTGTCACATGATTTCTCTTCTTGAAGCTTCTGTGCAATATTAAACAGCAGTAATGCTAACAGTGGTTGCAGTTATATGTGCAAAACCAACATCTGGGGTTGTAGGCTAAAATCATTCATGCAGAAATCTGTGAATGTAGGAGTGTTAATTGGGCCATAGCAAACCTGATGACTCAGCTCATACATATTACTCATTTTCTTAGAAGGGAAAGAGAAGGACCTGTGTGCAAATTCTGAAAAAGTGTAGAGAAAATATTTCCTACAGTTTCAATTATAACAATGCCTTTCCCTAAAATTAGAAGAAAAGTTTATCTATCTATTAGTTTATAACTAAGGAGAGTTCTGGGAGCTTGTGGAAGACATCAACTCAGTTTAAAATGTGTGCAAATGTGAGGAAAGGTGATGTAGAGAAAAGAGGATAAACATTTTGGATTCTCACTTGGTGACAGTGCTAAAAGTGTTTCTCCAAAGACAAGCTGAATCTTGACCAGTCTGGAAATTTAAACAGGAACAATCTCTCCTTACGGGTTTTGCGTAAATGATAAAAATTGTTTTAGTAGGCTAGTGCCTGAATTGATTTAGACTGCTGATGTGATGCCTTAGATTTATGTTTGAATTGTCAGGCATTTGCACAATCTGTTTTATTTTGCAGACAATATACAGAAATGTGCTAGATGATGTGTATGAATATCCCATTCTTGAGAAGGACCTGAAAGAATTTCAGAAGATACTTGGGATGCATCGCCGTCAGTAAGTATTGATTATATTTGTGATCAAGTCTCCTTTTATTTAGACTGTAATTTATTTTTGTTGCCATCATGCTGTAATTCAGTGAAGTGGTGAGTGATACAAGTAACAAATTCATTTTTACAAATCATCTCTTTTTTTAAACTAAAGCTAGATTATTCAGTTTTCTCTGATATTTGTTGGGCTTCACTTCCATCAGTTTTATTTGGGATTACTTTAAAGAAGAGCAATACTTTGTGGAGAAGCTGGCAAAAATTCCCTCAGAAACTGCAGTCTGTGATTCAGATGGTACCTTCACACTCATTTTCTCTCTCTCTGCAGTTGGCAGTGCTGAGAAGCAAATATCTTGTAATAGTCATCTCAGGGTTATTATTTTACTAATAATTATTATATAGATATAATATATATAGATATTTCTGTGGCATTTTTTTACAACAAAGGAGTTTGTTTCCATGGTTTGGCCATTGGGGAAGTGGAAGGAGCTGTGTCCTTGAGGGTGACCCTGACTGCTTACCTTGAGGGCCTGAGCTGTGTTTGTATACTCCAGCAGCTCATGGGGTGACAGCATTGCTTTTCACTACATCAGTTGTGCAAGTCAAAGAAAAGCTTTCTGTCTGAGGCAGATGTCTTTAGTTTTTCCCTAAGGAGCTCTGCAGCCCTTCTGCAGTGACCATTTAGTGTTAAAAACTTTCTGATGTTGTAAACTTGTAATAGCTAAAACTTCCTAAGCTTTGGCTGGAAAGAATAATTTGGGTTTTCCTTTTTGTTTCAGCACTGTAGATGAGTATTCACCTCATCGAAAGGTAATGCCAACCTGATCGTTGCTGATTGCTAGATAACTTACCATCTCACTTTCTTCCCCTTTGCTCACTTACCTCTCTTTTCTTGACTTCTTAACTGAAAGTGACTGGTGGCCAAAAACATGACAGGACACATCAGTGAGGTTAGAGCTGCAGTGCTGCTTAAGTAACTTTTTTTTCTTGTCAGTGCTTCATGGATGTCAGCAGTGTGAGCTAACCTGCAGTGGCTGTGACAATATTAGCATCTTAACAAGATGCTTTGAGATGTCTAAATTCAGGAGAGGCCCAGGAGTGTGTCCCCACCGAGCTGGAGAGATGTAGCAACCTGGGCAAACCAGGCTGAGCACAGGCACTGTCACACATCCATCAACAGGGATGTCTAGTAAACAAAGCAAAGGGCAGATTTGTTGTGACAGGGACAGAGAAAAAGAGAGGAACATGAATCTGTCCATTTGACTGAAGGAAGAAGATGCAGCTAAAGTTGGTGTACAAACTTCTCAGAGGTGAATTGCTGTGCTTGTCAGTTTTACCGTGCTGAGTGTGTAATAAGCTTAAAATGTTACTGCAAAAATGTGGAAAGCAGAACATGAGATTGTCATGAAATTGCTAAGTAGGCTGATTGGTACATGAGAAACATATATAAGAATAAGTGTATAAGAAATAGGCTTTGAACATGACGACAGAAAATCTTGAATCGTGCAGGCTGCTTAGCCTTAGCATGTCCTGTTCCTGCGGTATCTCCACCTTGGTCATTATTTAGTAAGGCAACTCCCAGTTTACTGGTCCAAGAGAGGGTGGGTGGATTTCCTATACAGATACCTTTTGGCCAGACATATATGTTGAATGCTATGTTCTGTGAATTACTGCTTTGTAAAGGGCAGGGATGCAAAAAGTCACTGTTGTGTTTTCTTTTTTTTTTCTTTGTTTCTTTCTTTCTTTCCCACTCTCTCACAGAATAAAACCTTTTTCCACCAGTTCAGTGTAAAGGAGAACTGGCTGCAGCACAGAGGAACCATGAATGAAACAGAAGAGAGTAAGTATAAATGAAAAAGTTGAGGACAAACTCAAAAACTATGAAATTGTTTCTCAAGGGCCTCAATGTAAATATTTTTTAACTGACATACAGCTTTTCTGCTGGGCCTTAGGGACACAAAAGAAGAAATATTATGTCTGTGTAAGTTTAACTTCCTGCCTCCTGCTTTGCAGTGGTTCAACAGTGCCGTGGCATCTCAAGGGGGTTTTGCTCTGTCTGGTTCCTCTGGCACCCTTGTTCCAGAGCTGTGTGCCTCCCAGGCTTGCTGGCAGCCCATTCAGGCCTTATTTCTGCTCCATTTCATGCTCCTGGTCCCTTGACCTATATCTTGGTTGTGAAAGGTGAATGTATAAGCCTGTCACATGTAATGGGCCAGGATCTACTAACTCTGGGAACGTGCCTTAGTTCCTTCTCTCCTTGATAACATCTCTGCTTGGAGTGCAAGGTGCCACTTCACTTTAATGTCAGCCATTTCCCTTCATCACTACTAATACTATAACACAGTGAGGCTGTCACCCTCCTGTAAAGCCTGTATGAGGAAGGAGGCAGAGAGGAGAACACTGTGTGCACGAGCAGGGAACAGGCAGAAGGACTTCCTACCTGGCAGTCTCACCCTTTGACAGTATATCTTTGTTTCTTACTGGGAACAAAACTCTGGAAGTTCACTTGAAGTCAGTATATTTTTAGTGCTCATTTGTGACAGAATAAAAACTGAGCTCCTTCAATGCCAAGTCTTTCTGCACAATGTGTGCTGCTGATAGATAATTCTCTTTTTGTATTTCAAACATAGGGGATTTTGAGGTTTATGTTATCAAGGCTGCTTCTAAAAATGTTATTTCTGGATGAGAACCCCCACAGTCATTCTTCTTAAAAAGTTGGACACAGCGTTGGGGTGATTGGGAAGGCAAGTGTTCTGGCTCCAAAGAGGGGACAGACCCCGTGACTAAGGGGACAAGGAAGGCAGGGCCCAGCAAAGCCAGTTGTGACTGGTTAAATTGCTTTTGTCTTGGTCTTGAGAACATGAGCCATGGACTATGATGGGAGTGAAGGAATGAAATAGCAAACATGAAGTTGGAGGAGGAAGAGACCGATGCTGAGGTTGGACATCCAAGCCTGTGTGGTGGAGTGCTGTCTGACCAATGGTGCTCATGGAGGATGGGACTGTCCAAGCCACACCATGCCACTTGACCAGAGGCATTTTATCCCCTAATGAAATCATTACTGGGAGGCTTGCAGTCCGTGGCCACTTCCTCCCATTGCATTCCGTCCTTCTCACAGAGGAGCAGCACAGGCTCCTGAAAAAGATGGCATGGTCCATCCCAATAGATACCACAGACAGGACTTTGGAAAGGTGTGAGGGGACAATCATTATGGTCATTGTGCTCAAGGACCTGACCTGTGCATTGATTTAGTTCAATGTTAGAGAAAGAATAGATCAATAGACCTTTTACAAATTAACATCGCTGTCATTGTACCTTTGCAAATGAAAAAGAGAAGGACATTTTCAAACAAATTCACTGTAAGCAAGTTGTGTCTCTCTCTGCATAGGAGCTCAAATATTCCTGTAAGACTTTTTAGAATTTATTTTTCTACCTAGTAATTTAAAGTGCGATTTGATGTCTCTGTCTTCATGAGTTGTATCCACTCTGAAGAGAGATTCTGCTGTAGGATGAGCATCCGGTTTACTGTCTGTCAGCAGAGACAGGCTAAAAGAGAATTATAAAATCAAATTACTTTTCTTCCCCAAGGCTCAATGTTAAGTTCCTCCTTCATTCTCATCTTCATTTTTGTTTTACTACAACAGAAAAAAAAAAGATATTTTTGAGGATGGAGTTCTTAAGTGCTTCTGGCATGGCTTCCGTTAATGAAAGTACCCTGAAGCCATGAAGATTTGTAGGGCAAGCAAAGAGCTATTGCTGCATACATCTGTCAATAAAAATAATTGAAAAAAATACAGCATTTCTGGAGAAGAAAAGTTTTATCCTATACAGGCATGGTAGCAGACTGTCTACAATAAGAAGTGCTAGAGTAGAAGGAAATGGAAAGTTTAATTAAGCACTGAAGTGAGTATGAAACCAGGAGCTGTGATGATTCTGATTAGTAATTTTTGAAATATTTATGCAAATCTGCAGCTCTGTTTCTTCTCCTTTAAGTATAGCAGCTGTATTTCAAAGAACTAGCTACAGCAAATTTGGCAAAATATGTAAACCTAAAATTCTGTCAGGCAGAGAGAGCATACATCCCTTTCGTAGCAGGAAAAAACCACTAGCTGAGCTGACGACCATGTTACTGCTGGGAATCTCCCTCTCAGAGCCAAACTGACTCATGGACCTCAGTGGAAGCGATGAACCCAGGGATTTTCTCCAAACCAGTTGTTTTTATGAGTGCTGCAAGTGATTCAGGAAAAGAATTGTCAGAATTAATTGCACTGCTGTTTGGGCAGCCTCTCCTGCTCCTAAAATACTCTGGCAATGCAAATAGTTTAGATGTGTAGACAGATAAGCTATCAGGAGTGGTTGAATACCAGGGAGTGCTGTTCTTGCTAAGCCTTCTGTTCCAGGTGGAAGTGGAGGTCCAAAATAATTTCTGCAGCAGATATGAAATGTACTGAAAGATAGTGATTTATCTGAACTGAAAAGGAAGGGAGGAAAGATGGTGACAGCTGGGTTTACAAAGAACATAGGCAGTGATGGAGGTTGTCTGTGGCAAGTCCTCACGGTCGGAGGTCTTAGATATTGCTGTGGGAGTCTAGGCTCCCATTTGTTTTCCTCTCTCATTTCCCAGGGAGAGGAGGTGGGAAGGGGAAAAATGGAGGTGTTTATGCTTAGTTTCATGTCCCTGCATGTCAGGGTGCAGCAACTGCCCTTCCTGCAGCTGCAACAGCCACACAGCTGAGGCATTGCCATGGTCAGGTCTGCTGAGCATGTCTTTCTTCCTTTGTGCAGTTTTCTGCCGTGTGTATATAACGGAGCACTCCTATGTCAGTGTGAAAGCTCAAGTATCCACTTCAGCTCAGGAGATACTGAAGATTGTGGCAGAAAAGATCCAGTACCCGGAGGAGGAGTTGGCACTGGTGACTGTCGCATTCTCCGGTGGTAAATAACTTCCCTTCATCTGATTAATTACTTTTTAGTGCATCACGTAAGGGAGAGATGACATTTTCTGATGCAAGGATGCAGCTGTTTCTCTATGGGCCCACAGCTGGATGACCATGAGGAACAATGAGTAACTCCTTCCCAGAGAGTTGTTTCCATGGCAACAGCTCATTCTTTGGTACAGTGGGATACACATCTCCTGGCTGGGAAAAGGAGTGTAAAGAACTCTTGTCTCCAGCAGTATTGCAAGGTTTTATTTTTTCTCCACAGATGAATCTCCTGCTTTGGACTTTAAAATAATTTTGAAGGCAATGATCATGATTTGCTTTAAAAATATGGAAGGGAATAACAAATACTATATGCATATCTGTTTCCTCATTTACAGCATCAGTAACGAATATTATCCAGCAGAAAGGAAGAAGACATAGATTTGTATAGTTGAGATGCTGAGAGCAATCTCAGCAATATTTTGTAAGCAACCTTTCTTACAACTGACATCTTTTGCCTATTGTTTTAGTGTTAGTTGAACAGAAGGGCTTATTGTCTTTTTTAAGAAAGACTAGATTGATCATGGGCTGATACGAGGGACCAGACAAATGGTCCAAGATTTCTTTGGTGTTTGGCAGGTCTGAGTCTCATTGGTCATACTGTTTTGCTCATTGTGGTGTCTTTCAGAATCAATTTAATTAGGTACATAGAAATGTGAAGCTGTATCTATAAAAAGGATTAGGAGTGTAGAATATTCTGGCCATATTCTCAGCTAACATTAGCTGGTGTTAATCCCCTGAGGCAAAGGATGCACCTTTAGAGTTATAGCACTCATTGCTACTTCTTTGTCAGTCTAGTTAAATGAAATACACACAGGTACTGGCTTGTCCTGTTTATTTATTCAACTCAGAAGTGGAAGGTCACATTTTTCTCCCCCATGCTAAGCTCAGTTAAGTAACCATATTTTTGAGGGCACTGATGTGGGTGGCAGGGAGCTGGTGCCCTGTGCTGGCTACTGAGAACCTGGGCATAGAGCAGCCACACAGGAGCATAACACATAGGTGTCCTGGCCAGTCAGGCTACATTATTTCCAGGCATACTCTTTTTACCCTCATGTGTGCCCAAACTTGCTTTCAGTGCATTTCACAGCACTGCAAAAACACTGTGCTACTGTTATTTTTATGCCCTGTTCAAGAGCAGGGCAGGTTTTGCTCTGATAGCGATAAATCTGGTGCCAACTGCTTGCTTAGCTAAAGAAAACCAACAATTCACAAGTAATGAAACACACTATTATCTTTAGAACACATTGGTTCCCAGAAAACAATAATTAAAGTGAGGGTACAGTTGGACTGTCATTTGTACATGACCATTGTAACCTTTAAAATGTTATTTAGTCACATTGACTAAATTAATTTGAAATGCAACAATTTCAGTCTCTTTCTTCTTATGTGTTGTGACTCCTGTGCTATGAGTAATAAACACCAGACTGCCATATTTTTTTTTTGGCTTTGTTTACTTGCTATTTACATGACTCAGAACTCCTATCTTCTGTCCACTTGGAGGGCAGCAGTGTGAGCATTGGGGAACTAATTTTTTTTGTACTGCAGTAATGGATGAGCAAGCTCTTTATTCGAAATTACCTTGAAAAATATAATGGTAATTCAACATAAATGTATCTGTTTATCAATGTGACCATGGATAAGAGGGCAAACTATCTGAAATTATGTTTGGCACTCAGACTCCTCCTAGTCCTACTGCTCCCTCATGGGCAATGCAAAGTCCAAGGTAGCTGTCAACACGTTTGTAGTGTTGACAGGTCTACCATGTATCAGGTCTCCAGAGGATTACTTGGAGCCCTCAGGAAGAGACAGTTTTCCTGGGGCAGTTTTTGAGCGGTGTTTTGGGTTTTGCTTTATTTTCCCCGATATCTTTCTCCAGTGCATCCAAGATTCCACAGAGCTAAACCAGTACTCTGAAGTGGAGAAAAAAGGGTCCTTTCTCTTTGCTATCAGTTTGGTGTGTCCTGCTCTTCTACTCAGATGTTTCCCACAGTAATTATTCTAGGTCTAGAAGAATTTCTGTAAATACTGAGTTATAAAGGACTCATCATCTCTGCTCCATGGGGTGAATTTCATATTGTTGGTATCCTTTAAAGTTCTTTCCCTGTTGACAAGCTGTGGCTAGTGCTGACATCTCCACCCCTGGTTTTATCTGCCAGTGACATGCAACAGCTCAGTCTCTGGAGGCTGAGACACTCTGCTGTAATAAAATTACTACATTTTCAGTAGATACACTGTGTTGCAATGAAATGGTCTGTAAGGCACAGGAGGTTAGACTAGACAATTTAAGAGTTTATTTCTGTTCTATCCTATGTGAAGTGCAGGTTGAAAGTAGAAGCAGGAAGTTTTTGTGCTCTAGTCCATCAGAGACATCTTGCCTTTATTGTGACTGAATAGGGTGGAGGTGATGGGTCCCACTGGGACTGAATTTGATGCTGTTAGCTTCTAAGAAGCTGATGTGGTTTTACAAATATAATTGTACCTTTTTTATCACATGTAGCTTTTACTCCTCTTCTGAAACTTTTGTGTTTTGTTTGCTGTTTTTACAGAAAAACAAGAACTACAACCAAATGACTTGGCTATCTCAAAATCTTTGGAGTCATCCAGTCGTATGTTTGTCTACCGAAAAGATCTAGCTGATTCTTTGGTAAGGATCAGTATTGTATACTTCCCATTTTTTGTTCATCTGACTCCAAATTATGAACTTTATATTCCTCTCAGAGGGCTCGTTCAATGTAGAATTTATTTCTTGTTGCCTTAGTAAAGCTTACTGAGCTGTTCTAAAGAAAAAACAAACCAGTCATTAACAGCAGTTATTTGACTTAACAGTTATGGAATTTGTTCATCAGTTTCAAATAGACCAAAGGTTCTGTACAGCTTAAATCTTTTAATCTACATCAGCCTGGAAAAGCTGACCTGTCTTTGTACAGAAATGGATGGGATGAGGATTATTCAGGGCTCTTGTGACTTTTCCCCCGCACCCTACCTTGTGCCTCTGTAACACTTAAAGTGGCTGGTACATAATCATACAAAGTGGGGGGCAAAGTCCATGAAATTACATGTAGAAATGGATGCTGTGTGAGTTGCACCAAAATTACTGGGCATCAGTGTTACCCCTGTGTTGTGGCAGCCATGTGGTCAGTCTGTGGCTGGCATATATCGCTGGTGGTATGTCCTCTTTCCTTGCTTCTGTCTGTCTGTCTCTCCATCCTCTCACTGGGGCTGGGGAGGGGAGCAGGTCGAGAGGAAGCAGATCTCTTTCATCCTTCCCTCTGTCTTCAGAAAGAGGAATTGCAAACTCTCTCCCCACTATGATTTCCCAAAAGTGAGGCAGGCACAGTCAGGCACTCAGAGAATTGCTCCTTCAATAGCTTTCTGCTAATTATGCAGACGTTTCAAGGAAAGAGCAGGAACTGTATCACAACGGACTGTTACGTGTTGTCACTAGCTGTAGGATCTGTGCATTCATCCTCAGGATGAGAAATGTCTATTTACATTTTGTTGGATCAATGTGCCCCGAAGAGCAGACATTCTGCTATCATTGTAATCTGTCATCCCCATTATCACCAGTGTTCAAGCCACTTCTGAAAATGTGAATGTTAAGGGAACGTTTCAAGTGCAGACAGGTGACAGCCAACCTAGTTTCATTAGCTATGTAATAAAAATTGCAAAACTTGCTGTAACTGTCAGAAATGCAGCACCAAAGTAATGGCTTAACCGATAAGAATAATCTTTCATGTTGGCAGATGGTTCATGTGCCGAGTTTCAGCCTGATGAGGTTAAAAAACCCAAGAGAAATGCAAAACTTTTAAAATCCAAGCTAATAATGGAAATGTCAAATGACCCTGAACACCAGTAGTACCACTACTCTCCACAGTAATATACTAAGTAACTTTTATGAATCAGGACACACAGTGTTTTTATTCTTTGTTGATTATATTTGGGGTAGATTAATCATAAAATGTATGGATTTACGTTATTTGTAAAGGTGGATTGGAGGGCAAGTTGTGTGTATTTATTCTAAATCCGATGTGTTTGCAGAATGATTCTTTTATCTTATAATTCAAAAATTTCCTTGTGTCTCAATTCAGATTTTATTTTCTGATGGTTTCAGGGATTTTATTTTCATTATGCTCTCTGCTTGGTCAGTGTTTTATATTCAAGGTTCAGAGAAAGAGAGAGAAGGAGAAGGCTTTCCTCTCCAATAGCAAACCATTGATCCTATTGACCCATTTCCCATTTCAAGCTATTTATTAAATAGGTTGTAGCTCCTTGATTTTGATTAGTGGAAAAAAACCCACCTTAGAGTGTACTTAGAGAAAATGATTTATTCAGCTCTGTTTGGTACCTTAGTCCAATAGCAATTTCATTGCAGAACTTTTGGCATTTCCTGAGGACTTTTTTGCTCTTGGCTATTTATTTAGAATCCATTTGCTGAAAACGAGGAATTGCAGCAGAGGTCTGTGAGGATTTTGGGAATCAACACTTGGGATCTTGCCTTAGAACTAACAAATTTTGACTGGAGCCTCTTCAATGCAATTCATGAGGTAAGAAGCACCTCATCCACTTCCAGGTATATTACTCTCATAATGACATGATTTGGCAGCTCTCGGTAGTGGATGGTCCAAGAGATGTGTTGCAATCCTTGATACTGAAAAAAATTCTCAAAGGTTTTTAACTTTCCTGTGTTGGGGCTTCTTATATGTTCACTGGTATACCTGGTGAATATTATTGGATTTGCCTCAAGAGAGTAAAAGACCATGATTATTCTTTAAAAAACTTTCTGAGTACGTTGCATATGTAAAATGTCTTATGCACTTCATAGTGTTCCAGTACATACAGGACTCCACAAATAGTTGTCTTAGATACCACTTTATCCACAAAAGAATTGACAGTTTCAGCATTTTAGATGGTCACCTTACTGTTCTTGTTAGGCTTCAGTGAAAAAAAACTGGGCAGGCTTTACCAAAGAGATAATGGCCCACTTAAGGGCCCATTGGGTTGTTTGAGTGACTTGGATAGGTTTTCCTGTGAGCTGCTGAGTAAAATACACAGTTAACAGCAGAAAATGTCACTTGAAAATATCATTCACTAAAAAGCATGTAAGCTTTCTGACAAAATGAATGGGAAATTGCCTTGCTTCTCATCAGATGCTTTCCTTGATCTTTCATTTCAGATTCTTTTATTCAGGTTAGACACTTTAAATTTGGAGCAGGCCAAATTCAGGTTTGGGGTTTTTTTGCACAGAAATGAATACCCCCACCTCTGTTGATGAAAAATTGGCTAATTTAGAAAAAAGTTTGAATGGAAATTTTTCAGACTCTGCAATGGTGTGACATGGATTCTTTTTCATACTGTAACAGAAGTGGTGAAATACAGAAAAAGATTATTTATATCTTATACCTGCCTGTAGCCAGAAGTGGAACTGCAGGAAATCTTACAAGAAAAGCATGTCTTGCAGGACTTCCAGTCTACCTGCTTTCTGTAATAAATGTCTAGACTTTGCTAAGACAAACCTTAATCATTTGTGATGGGCTCATGGATAATGAAAAAATAGTCATTTGTGACCAGATCTTGTTTCAAAAATGTGCTTCTAAATAATTTATAGTTCATTTACATTTAAATTGTTTTTATATCCGTAATAATACTGTCAATATCTTCCAGCAAGAGCTGATATACTTCACGTTCAGCAGACAGGGCAATGCCGAAAACACCGAGAATCTCAGTCTCCTGCTTCAAAGATGTAACGAGGTCCAGCTTTGGGTTGCCACCGAGATACTCCTCTGTAGCCAGCTCTGCAAACGTGTACAGCTAGTCAAAAAGTTCATCAAGATTGCTGCCCAGTAAGTTACTAAAGTTGCAACAAAAATCCTTGAATCCACATGCTTTATTTGGGGAGGAATAGGTGCAAAAGCAATGAAAGAAAGCTGATTTGTCATCCTGTGTCTTGTTAGTGTAGTAAGCATACCTAGATAAAACAATCCATAAATAATGACAGCAATCACTGGCCAAAACTAGACATATGCTGCTCAAAGCTTTCCCTGCAGTTTAGCTGCTGTATCCCTGGTGGTGCAGAGATAGCTCCTTTCTTAGTCAAGATAACCTGAGGACCATTTGACAGAACTATTTGAGCAGCGAAACAGTCAGTCATTTACCAAAAACTACCTGGAAACCAGAAAACTGGTATCAACTTGAAAGCCCTACCTCTAGAAAGCAAATTAACTGCAGTAAGCTGTTGCCTCTTCTAATCTTCTCTGGAATATTTTCATGTATTGGAGGGGTAAGTTTCTTTATTTATTAGATTTGACAGTCTGTTCTTCCGCTGTTATTGAATAGTACTATACCTTGCAACAGAATACAAATATACACTATTCACAGGCAGTTCTTTTCTCTTTAATCACTTTGTCTTAGTAACCAAGGAAATAGAGCAATGTAACTATGTGCAACCATCCTCCTCACCTCTCTCTCCACTTACTGGTCTTCTACAATATTTGACTATGCATGTTCATGGAAAATGTTTAATTTGTTCCCTTCATCGACTGGTTTGATTTAATTTGCAAGGCACTTACATACAAAGGACTGTTCTCTGCCAAAGCAGTGCCATTGGAGAAATTAATTCTTCTAATCTAATCTAGTGTAACTCATAAATGTGATCTGATTTGGTTTGCAAGTTGTATAGTATCCAGTAATATGTTCATTTTCTGCCATATCAATGGGCAAGTTTGGTCCAATTACATCCAAAACTGGTTGGTTCTGTGTGCCTTCCTTGCACCACAGTAGCATTAATTTGCATCCTGGGAAAAATGTCATGTCTGTCCCACATGAATAAGGACATATTTGTCACCAGACTAAAATGTTGCTCTATTTGAATTGATTCCATCCTGTTATGTGAAAAACCAAAGTTATGGATACTAAATACAGTTGTCAGTAAATGGTAGACAGGGTCTCCCAGTGTACTGCAGAAGCAGCCATCATCGTAGCATTTAGGTTATAAAATGAGTGTGTAGTTTTCTTGGGATTTTTTTTTGTAATCAGAAAAGCTGCTTTCTAAAAGAACACATTATCATACCTCATCAGTTCTGGAAGAGTTGATGAAAGAGGAACGATTAGGGTGAAAGGATGGCATGCTAAGCACAGGACTCCCATTGTGAGGCAGAAGCCAAGCAGCCCTGCTGTTTTGTTTATGACTTAAGGCAGAGAGGTAGGGAGCTGTGGACAGCTCTGGCTGCTCCCTATTCTCTGCTCCCAGATTCAGCCAAGAATCTTTGTCTATGATTTTCCTCCTGTCAGGAGAGCACCAGGACTAAGGCTTCGTTTTCAACATCTGTGTGCTTCGCTGTTCAGGAATGCCTGAAGAAAACAGAAGGCTGTTGAAACACAAATACATATTCCTCTGTTGATGAGTAGTCTAAAAGAGAAAACATGATTCATCAAAGAAAATGAATTAGCATGTTATTAGAAATTAATATCCTGAGGAGTTACAGAAACAAGTCAATGTAGGGTCAGAATAAACAGATGACAACAGCAGCCTTCTTGCTCCCCAAGGAGTGGCTCACTGTAAAAGACATACATACCTTCTCTCTACAGCTTGCTGTGAAAACTGGGCCCACCAACAGACAGCTTATGCAGGCTGCATTGGACACCTTCCTTGTTTTGAAATGAAGCTGCCTTTGGGAGCTGACTTTAATGATAAAACGACTCTAAGCAACAAAGTTAGGATTAACTTTAAGACAGCTGAAGTGAAGTGAGAAATACACCATCTCAAGATAGTACACAGTGATAAGTGCAGGCTTTATAAAACTTGTAACAAGTGCTGGTGATTTTCCAGGCTAAGGCCTTGCATGTACTTTTCCCTGATGATAAATCCCAGTGGAGACAGTGGATTCATTCGTACTTAAAATTATCTTAAAAGAGGATTCTCACTCTCACGTGCAAATGCGCATGTATATTTATAGTGGTCTTGAAAATTCTGCACAAGAAAGGGCAATCTTTTTGTTTGAAAAGGACTTAATATTTCAGGATTTCAAATTTCCTAATGGACTAGAAATAAGCATGGTCTAATTGTATATAGTACAATGTCAAAGAATAGAGGTATCAAGCAAATTCTGTGGGGCCCTGTACTGGAACCAGTACTAACCGCAACTAGTTTAGAAGGATATGTAAATTGAACATTAATCAGATTTTCAGACAATAAAAATGATGAAGGATTGCAAATGCATTGAAGGATAGGTTAAAAAAAAAGAATTATCTAAGGAGAAAAAGTGGCATGTGCAAACAACAGTAGGATAAGATTTAATTTAGATAGATGCCAAGTAATTCAGCTACAGAATGCTAATACTGAGCTGAAGAAATAAATGCATGGTTGTAAAGAACAGTACTCTGACAGAGGTCCTTGGGTGATAATAGATGACAAATTAAAAGGACAAAATGTGATGCTGTTTCAAATAAATAATTCACTGTTTGTTTTATGCTTGCATAAGACAAAGGTATAAGAACTTCGAGCCGAAACAGTAATTGTGTTTCTCCTTCACTCCCCACTGTCTCACTACATGAGAAAGCAGTGAAGAAGGAAACACATAAGTTAAAATAAATTACAAAGAATTCAATGAAGGATAATAACAATATGGAAAAGCAGATTGCAGGCCATGACCACAAAGAGAAATTGAACAAACCAGTGATGTACAATTTACAGAAAAGGGGAGGAAAATATTTATTATACAACAGACTAGAGGTCAGGGAATTATTCTGTATGGTAAAGGACAGCTGGGAGTAACTTGAACATTGAAAAGGGAAAATTACTTTTGACAGCAAAGGGAAAAAAATAACCTGCCAACAACAGGGTTGATGAAACACTAGAATGTTCTCTAAAAAACTTCCTAGAGACCCCATCACCTAGACTGCAGGTGGTTATGAGAGGACATTTAATGAGTTCGTTATGTGGAAGATGATTGTATGTTAGTGCTGAGGGTTGAAATGAGACTCAGTAACCTAGGATACCCGTGAATTCCATTTATCGCTGATTCTGAGTACAAAAAATCATATTTTTGTTCCTCAGCTGTAAAGCCCAAAGAAATCTGAATTCATTCTTTGCTATTGTTATGGGTCTCAACACTGCATCTGTCAGCCGACTGTCTCAGACCTGGGAGGTAAGATGCATCTTATCTTTTAAATGCCATCAAAACCGTTTCTCACAAAGGTTGCATACTGGTGAATTACCTTCTCTTTCTAATTATTGGTTTTTCATGATGAAATCAAACATGGAGTGAGCGTTGGTGGGAAAAATTCTGTGTGAACTGAAACCTTAGACACACAACTATTTAAAAAAAACCTGAATGTGTCCCTCCAGAGTTTTAAATAAGAGTAGAGCATGGAGATCTTATCCTCTTAAATAAGTCATGTAAACGATCTTAGCATTTTAAGTATGTGTCAAAACAGAAAGTCTTACAAAGGTGGCTCCAAACAAACAATACTTTCTTATGGATTAATTTAATTTAAAAAAATCCATTGAAGTTGAAATAAACCCTCTAATTCTCCTGTATCAGCTCTTTTGCAGCTGCTCATCTTGAACAGTAAAGTTAGGAAATGGGCTATGAATAAGGAGCATACTGGAGAGCAGAGATTATTTGCTAAAGAAGCTACCATTACTAGACAGGGCATGGGTGTGTTTAGAGGAGGATCCCACTGGGATCTGTATTTATATTGTGGATTTTTCATTTCCATCCAAGTAGTATCCATATTGAGTTGCAGTATTCATATTGAGTCATAGTATCTGCAAGCTTACTGATGAACCAAAATTGGGAAAGGAGTAATTGAGTGCAATGGGGTGAAGCCTTATCCCTCCTTCATGCCTTCAACACCACGAGTGGGCAGTATTCAAAAAATATCAATCTGTAATATAAAGTGACAGAGAAGGCTGTTATTTCCTGCCTCGAAGACACTCTTGAGCACCAACAGCTGAAACCAAATGGCCACCAGCGACTCAGAAACCTGACGCTGTCCAGAGCAGAGTCTTCCCCTTTAGCTGAAACCATACGTGGAAATATAACTCGTATGTCTGTGGCTTCAACACACAAAGAAAAAAGGACAGGGGCCGTCTAAAGAGACTCAGATAGGCAAGTAAGAGCTAACTTTAAATAAGAGATAAAGTAAAAATTTTAGAGAAAAGTACATACCTGAAGACGATGATACAGAAACCCCTTGTCTCTGATATTTCTGAAACACCTCTCTAGGGAACATATACCCTGGCCTACTGTTACAGGTTGCCTTCATCCCATTTCTCTGGGCTTCGGTAGGAGAGTGGAAGAGACCAAATATTGTATCAAAGGCACCGAGTGGCAACAGTATAGATCTCTCCAGCACAGAGAAATGCAAAATTTGCTGTGTGCTGAGACCTCTGGAGATCATGCGCTACCGGTGGACTTCTCTCAGGAAGAACAGAATATGTTGCTTGTCAGAACAAAGAGTGCATCTGCATGTGTATCATTATAAATGTCATGTTTCTGTACATAAAATATTTATGAAGTAACGTGCTTTTTTAAAAAAAAAATTTGTAAAATGTCATTGCACTGAAAATTTCAAAAGCAGAAGGTTATTTGCATTAGTAATGTTACTTCTAGAAAGTAGAGCAATGTTTATAAATTAATTATAATTACTTACACATGTAAATGAAACAACCTAAATTTAAGCAGCCATTAAGACACTAAATTATATTGGCTCTGCACTTGAATTCTTAAACAAGTAGTATGCTCCCAAGAATTTACTTCTACTTTTCTTTTTTTTACAGTATCCAATGTTTTAATAAGCCTAACTTTCCCTGACTGAAGATATAAAGAAAACAATTGTAGTTCTTTGTGCAGTTATTTTAGCATTTTAGTCATACGGCACATCCACTTAATCTAATTGTTCTAAATCTCTTTTCTCTTGGTAGTGTTACTGGGGCTGTCAGGATCTAAGGACAAAGACAAGACAGGATTTGTACTAAGAGGGGATATCTTTTACTAGATTAACTAATATGGTTGGAAAAAAATAAACAAGTTTAAGGTACACACACCATTCTTCAAGTTTGAAATATCAGTAGCAGAATTCAAATTGTAGAACATTTCTTTGAGTGTAATAAGATGAGTCCATTAAAATATCTTAGAAAGGAAGTGGATGCTTGTGGAGGAGAGCATGTGGGGCATGATGGTAGTTTGTGTCTGGGCTCCCTTAGAAAGCGCTTTATGGCCCTCTCTGTGGAGGGGATTCGGATGAGATACCAGAGGTAGAGTAATCAGTTTGTTAAAGAAAACTCTCTCTCTTTGGCACTAGCATGTGGTGGCACTAACCCTGGTCAGCACTGGGGTGGTATATCAAGCAGCAGAGTGTGATGCCCGTTAATTTCTAGAACCCATGTTTTAAGGGAAGATTGATTACAGCAAATTAGTTAACCTGGATGTGATCACAGTTCCTGAATTCTCAGCCTGTGTTACTGCTTCCAGCTAGATATGGGTATTCACATAACTGCAGCAGGCGTGGAAGCTAGGCAAGAAAATAAAACCAGATGCTAACAAGCAGTTTCCATAAAAGAAGGATGCAGGGTCCCCAAGGCAAAGCTGCAGGGCCCAGTGCCTCACTGACATTGCCCTGAACATGGTCTCTGAGAGCTGATGAGCAGAGGTTAACTGCCTGTTGGTACTTTTAGCAGGCACTTCACCCATGGCAGTCTCATTCTGCCTAAATCAACTTCTCTTCCCCCACCCCACCCCCCTTATCTTTTTTTTCCACTTCAGAAAATTCCTGGGAAGTTCAAGAAACTTTTCACTGAACTTGAAAGTTTGACGGTAAGTACTGCACTGACAGCAGAAGAACATTGCTTGCTTTACTTGCCTTCTTTCTTCCTAATTTATTTGGAGTCTGCCCGTTATTGTCTGGAGCTGGAACTTGTCATGTCAGATTCACGATTTGCTAAGGGCCACTTGGCTCTCCAGAGCTCAGAGATGGTCTCCAAACACAAAAAGGAAGGAGGCTGTATTCCTGACAGTTGGAGGAAGGGCAGAGAGAGGCAAATGTAGTGTCAGTTCTCCAGCATCAATTTGGAAGCTCTTCTTTTGTTTTGGTAGTTTATTAGCCTTTATCTGAAGCAACATGCTGCAGATCAGGAGAAAAAGAGGACAGCTGAAGTTTTAAAAAACAAATGTCAAAATCTGAGGTGGAGGGTCTTTGTCAGCATTATCAAAGCTGAATAAACAAATGTTTCCTCTGGCTGTCATGGAAGTGGATGGGTGGTGAGATCACTGCCTGGCATGGGGAACATGAGATCTGGCCTTTAACAGCTGTCATGCTTCTTTACTTGGAGTTTGTAGTAAATGAATGTGTTTCCAAGATTCTGTATGAACTGGTATGCAAAAATGTTCATTTATATGGGAAATTCAGATGAATTTTGAATTGCCTACACAATGCCATTGAAACACACTCCTTTTTGTTTGTTGGTGTTTGGTGGTATTGTTTTGGGGTTTTTTAAAGAAGAAATTAATCAGCAATACATTCTAGGATACGTTTCATGCTAGATAGTAAGGGATTTTGCTAATAGAAATTTATGGGGAAATTACAGAGTAATCCAAGTGAATCTGTTCTGCAGCTTACTCCCATTTTAGCACTGCTTCATCTAGAGGAACATAATTGCTTTTGTTCCTTCAACTGTTTACGTTTCCTGTTCAGTTTAGCATGTCATCTAGCTGAGAAAACCTTGGGCTACCTTGTTTCCCAAGGAGATCTTTTATATCTAAATCATGTTCAGATCATAAGCCTGTAATGGATTTAGAATTGCTCTTTCTATAGCCTATTGATTTTTCTCTCTATTGCTCAAATGGTTTTGTAGGACCCTTCTCTGAATCACAAAGCTTACAGAGATGCATTCAAGAAAATGAAATCTCCGAAAATCCCTTTCATGCCCTTACTTCTGAAAGGTAATGTTAAAGCTTGGCTGCTCACTGTTGTCATTAATTAAAATAAGTGAAAAGTGCTTTTTCCTTCAGGTGGTCTTAAGATAAGTATGTGACAGATATAGTGGTATCTACAAGATAGCACTTGGTCTGGATAATAAACAACTTCCTTTTAAGACAGGAGGAAGATGGTGATTTTCACACAGATTTTCAAACTTCATATTGTCCTGTCAGGTGTGGATAGAGCTGTGTGCTATTGGTTTGGCCACATCTTCTTCAGTGGAGAAGTGAGACCCTGCAAGCCCCTGAATGGAGCTGCACTGGGTACACTTGTATCAGTGGATTTGGTCATGCTGCTACTCTGACATGCCTGTTCCGAGGTACCTCCCTGCTTCTCTTGGATGAACCTTCCTGGTGTCACCCTGAAGGCAGAACCTGCCCTGTCTGTCTGTCCTGAGAGGAGGGGATTTTCAAGTCTCTTGTAGATATGAAAGAGATAAATAAAAATCTTACTATCTAAAGTTATTTTTAAAAATAATCTATTAAAATAAAGTGCAACTACTTGCTAATGCAGTGAACTGGGCAGCTTATTAAGTGTTTCAAATTTTTGGAAGTGGCAAGTTTTCAAATTTCCATTGTCTTGGGGTCATTAATTATTAATTGCCTTGTCTTTGAACGTGGCAAATTCATTTGTTTATTCCTGTATTCTGAAAGTGTTCTCTTTAGGCTGGGTATCCCAACCTGCTGTTGCTGCTGCTGTAAAATGTTTGCAGGCAGTTCTCCAGATCAGTTGGTGACAGTTCCGGAACCATCAAACACTCTTTGCACACATCAAAGCAGTTTGCATTAATTCAGATGTATACAATTATTAAGGCTTCAAAATCAGTATTTTTCAGGTGTTCTGGAGTATGTCTTGACTGCAAACAAGGGCAGCAAACATGATGTCTGTGCAGCACTACAATATGGTGTATAAGAACATGCACCTAAGCAACATCATGTCTTTAACACGTATTAGAGATAGCAAAGAGACTTTGAAATTATTGCAGTAATTTCCTTCAATACAGTGGTCCATAAGGAGACGTTGCCAAGGTTGGTAATTCCCAAAGTATTGCACAGTACAAAGGACTTTACTCCATATCAAACATCTTTGTATTAAGGTCATTTCCAAGACCAGTAAAATAGGCATGGGTAGCATAGAAAACATTATTAACTCAACAAATTACTGTATTGCAACACAAGAGGAATAAAAGTAGTTTCAATAAAAAAAATGAAAGTTCTTCAATTATGAAAAACAACTTCAGAGTGCCCTTTTAAAAGTTAATTAAATTTAAATGCAGAGCTCTCATAGCATATATATACAGCTTTTGAAAATCAGGCAGATTTTTCAAATGTGTAATAAAATACTGTGATATACCCTTGCAACCTAGTTCAGATGCAATTTTCTGCTCCACTGAATTTATCTAGACTCTTAGTTGTTGGCTGCAAAGCAAATTTCTGTTCCTTCTGCCCTCAGAGATATACACATTGCTGTCATTGACTTAAAAAACTGTGTGGAAATTTCTGCTCCAAGTATAAGTTTTTCATTAGAAGTGATGGACAGTTTTTAACTGCATTGATATAGAGACAAGTAATGCCTGTGTCCTGAAGTCATATCCTGTCCCTTTCCCTGGGTGCCCCAAAGCAGCCCAGCAGAGGAGTTGTAGAGGGTCCTGCTCCCTCCTTTCCCCCAGATTTTTGGGATGCTGCACAGGGACAGCAGAGAGGTGCTGGAGGCATCACCAGCATACACTGTGCTTTCTCCACTTGCTCAGGAGGGCCAGTTGGGCTCCTGTGGCCAGGCTGGCATCTTGCCTGCCCCAGGGGCACAGGAGCTCTCCATCACCCCTCAGAAGAATCACAGCCCCGAGTTTCCGCCAGCATATGAAGCCCTTAGCATTTCAATTCCAAGCAATTCCAAAATGCCCCTCAGGCATAGAGTGAGTCTTTGAAACCCAAGGAAATAAATCAAGCGGGTTGTTTTGGGGGAAGGGGAAGGTAGGGGTGGGTGAAGGGTGTGTGTGTGTGGGTGTGTGTGTGTGTGTTTATGTAGGGGGAGGGGGGTTACAAAGCCTCTTCCAGCATCTGCTGTGCGTTTCCAGTCCTAAAATCCCCTAAAACCCATGTGGACATCAGAGGGAGTACTGGAGATGAGCACAGGAGAAATACTGAGATGCACAGACTGGTGTGCTGGAGGTTGTCACCTCTGCTCAGAGGGAGATGACTTGTTTACTGTGTGCAATTCCCCTGCTGGCAGACACAGTTGTGACTTTTAAGAAGTAGTGGCATTGGAGTGCCATGTCATTACAGTAGCACTGACTCCTCCTGGCGCTCCTGGATACCCACACACCCAGGAGAAAGCTGATAGGGACATAGTGGTGGTGCTCCTGCTAATATTTTCAGTAATCTGGGGGTGCACTATTGGAGTCATACCTTCTGTCCCCATGGGGAATCTATTCATGTTCTTTGTATTTCATGCCCAAGATAGTTCTAATTTCTGTCCTAATATACATTAGAAAAATAGAGAAAATGACCTTGAGCTACTGTTTTAATTGTAGTCTTAACTTGGCAACATTTATTTTGCCTGATACTCCCCCCCACCTCCAGTTCATTACACTGTGTTTAGTTGTCTTCCTGCAGTCAAATACAGACCTTCTCCTTTTCCTCTGACTTTTTGTTGCCTTTGCAAATTCCCTCCCAACAGCACTGCATACAAGTGTTTTTCCCTAGAGATAACACTTTGGTTTAGTGCCTTGTATTTAACATCTCTGGTTACCCATTGCTGTAGCGCATGTCTCTGGGGAGGACTTCAGAGTCAGTGTCCCAGAGAGAGAGATGAAGGGGTGTCAGAGCCAACTCCAGCATCTGGTAGCTCTGCCCCCATGGAGCTCTGGGCTCAGGGACTGACCAGCTCCAGCCCAGCCGCAGTCATGGGCAACATGTCTGGACCAGTGCCATGGTGTGTGGAGAGCAGCCATGCCCTGCAGGGCCATCCCTCTGGATGCCCTCCCCTGCTCCCAACCATCCTCTGTATGTTGTGCACCCTGGAAGTAACACAGACCAGGTTTAATAAGAAATCTGTGCTCCCTTTTGAAAATTCTCTTGTTGCAATATGTACCTCGTGTTGCTGTCTAATAATCTCTGCATGTCATCATTAAACCGGACTTTTCTTCTACTGTTATAAGGTATTGTGTCAATCTTTAATGGGATACTTTTCTTTTTTTTTCTTTTTTGTTGCTGTTTAGTCATTTTGTTGCTTTGCATTAAACAACAAAACCATGACAAGTAATTATTTTTCCTTTTTTTAATTTTTCAGATGTAACATTCATCCATGAAGGAAATAAAACATTTCTGGATAACCTTGTTAATTTTGAAAAGCTGGTAAGCTAATTTTGTCCTTCCTGTTTTTCAAAAGACTCACCTTCTATTCTTCCCTTTCCCTTCCTTATCTTGTAAGACTAAAAGGTTTTCTTCTGGATGAATCGGGAAGAAAAACGGATAAAAAAGAGCAAGCATGATAAAACAATCAACAGCCTATCTCCCCTGCCCTTTTCCTCTGCTCCTCTCTCTTCTCATTCCTTCCTCCTCCACTTCTGTGTAAAATATCTAAGCCAGTAATGGCCATCACTTGCCACTGGTATGATAATTCCAGAGATTTTGAAAGAAAGAGAAGTTTTTTGATCTAGGTTAGATGATGAAGAAAATAGTGCCTGAAATATGAATTAAACTGACTGTAAAAATCACTATTTTAACTTCTATGCATAAGGGCACTTACTGACATTGTATCTTTGGCCACATTCACTCTAGACATCATATGACATCTGCTCTGACATAATATTACTGATAGAGGTTTGATTTCCCTAGTTTGCCTTTTTTTTTTTGGATAGTATTTTCATGGTACAAAGCCAAAACCTGTATATCTGAATAGTGGTGGAGTAGAGAAATTTGAATTTTTTTGGTGGTGAAGATGGTGGTGGTGGTTTGTTTGGGTTTTTCTCTTTGTTGGCCTGCAGTATTTGATCAAGAACCAAGAAACCAAAAAACCATGTTTTTTCCTGATTGCTCTAGGTATGCCACGGGGCTGTTAGTCCAGGTGGCTGTGCCTGGTGAATTCTTCCCAACTATTTTCTCCATGTGTTTATGCTTGTTTGAGAATGAACATGCAACTATGGAGTTACTCATGAACCAGATGTTGAACTTACTTTTTTCAACTTGCAAGCAGATGTAGACTTTGACTGTTGAACCTGAGATCCTTTTTTTTGTGTTTACTGTTTGATTTCTGTACCTTTTCTTGTTGCAGAATTTAGGAGAACACTGATTTGCATTTAACGCAAGGTTTTCTTGTCCCAAGTCCATTAACTGTTTGACCTTTAGGTGTTTGCATAAAACTCATTAGCATGTTCTTCTTCATTGCCTCTTGGAAGTACATCCAATTAACATGTAAATTAAACTAGCCCTTGATGCACAATAATTGTTACTAAAATCCCCCCACTGACCCATGTATTTGTTTAGTGAATATGTAGGATCTAAGTCTTGTTTCAGTCTTAGCCAGACCTTGTTTGTTTGTTTGCTTGTTGTTTAATCATGTATATGGTTACTGTATGCTGGGCTTGTGGGGTAAGAATTCCTGTCCTTCCTGTCACCATTGTGTCTCCAGAGGCAGTGAGAGCTTTGCTAATTGACTTCAGTAAGCCAGGATTTCACCTTTTCCATTCAAATGGATAATGGGCACTTTAAATGCGGGGAGGGGGGGGAGAATCTGAGGTGATGGTCCTGGGGTAAGGGTTATTCAGATTGACACTTCCTCCAAATTATCAGTCAGATCACGCTCTCAGAAAGCAGCTGTCTCATGCAGCCTTGTGTACATATGAATGCAGGCAATAGTGCAAGCTTAGGAAGTAGGGGCTTAGGAGAGATTTAAATATCAGTGTAGTGGAAACTCAGGCAGTACACTGGTATTACACTGGCTCATTTGAATGTTAAGGGATTTAGTCAATGGGCATGAACTAACAAGATGCATCACACATGATCACATACACATCAGGCCATGTTTCTTTTCTAATTATAAGGGTTTTGTCCCAAAGAACAATGTCTTCCTTGATGTTCTGCACTGAACACTGAAGTGCCTTGCACTTTCTGGCCTTTGCTGAGAAAAATTAGCATTGACATTGACTCCTGCTGGGTTTGGATCGAGCCAATGAACCTCACCTGCAAATTTGCTGTTGTAGGAAAAGAATAAAAGAATTATTCTACCATAGCAGATTACTGCTTTGGGGAAGGAACTTACTGTTATAAATGAGTAGAATTTCTACTTATGAATATCAATCCAAAGATGGTTTCTTTTGTCTCCATTTGGAACAGTATTTTGAAGTATTTCATTTTTGCTTAAAACATCTCATCTGAAGGAGAACTTGTCAGTTTGAACCATTATTTTTTCCAGCTATGTTAGTTGGTTAATAAAAGATCTTATTTTTCCCTACAGTCCCTGCTTCTTTTATATTCTTAGACCTCAGCAATCCTACCGTGACTGAATTTGATTTGACGTGATGTGATTGCAGTGGAGACATAGTTAATTCAAAATATAAAGAAGGAAATTTGCAAAGAGAAGAAAATGAAATGATCTTTTGTCTCAGGAATGTTACCTAGCTTTAGCAAAAAGTGAAGGGATTGCAGTGGCTTATTTAACTCCATTTTGGGTAAAATCCAGTCTACAGTAGCATTAGATTGATTTTTAGTACCATACTTACTTCCTCAGCTGAATCTGAAGGAATAAATGGAAATATGGTCTTATGCTGTTACATCTCAAGGTATTTCAATGGTATTTTCTGAACTGCTTTACTGAAAGGTGGTTTCTTCAGGTTTTTCTCTCCAGTCATCCATCAGCCATACCTTAGCAATGACATGTCTTATCCACACTTCAGCAACTCTAATACAGGTCAGTGGCCATTACCATTTTTGATAGCACCAGCTTACCCAGTGCCTTCATCTATTAGGACTGTGGACTGCAGCTGAGAGGTCTCAACCCCCAACCCACGAATTTCTATGCAACCCCCAAGCCTGAGTTTTTGCTGTCCCCAGTTAAAGTCGTGCTAATAATCCTAGATAGCTGGTAGGCTGAAAGGCCGGAAGACTCATCACACTAACAGTATGCACGCACCTGTTTAAACAGTCAGGAGATAGCATTTGCTTTGCAGATACATTGGCTGACTTTCTGTATTATTTTTGTATCCCAGAGAGCTAAAACCAGATAGAAATTCCTAATTAGGCTACTAAAGCCAGGAGACTTGGGATTCTGCTCAAAGTATTCCACAAAGAGGTTCTTCCCTTACCAGAGCATCACCTCCAGAAGCCAGTCTTGGGATGGACCCTCACACTGACAGACTACAAAGAAGAAGAAGCAAAAAGTTACAGTGGGCTGCACTGTACACTGTACTACACTGCACTGTACTACAGATAGTAGGGCCTCTCTTATTTCTAAAATCCAAATGCAAAGGGTATCGGCTGGAAAACATCACAGTAGCAGCGTTGGTGGAAGTTGTAGTTCTCCCAGTCCTCACACTATTGATCAGGAAATCTAGATCATCTCATTAGAACTTCATTATAAACAGTGCAAGGACATCAGCACAGGAGATTGCATGATTTCATGGCAAATGAAGCACAGCGGGTAACAAGAAAAATTATTTTGATTCACTGATGAAAGGAATATGAAGTTTCCATTAAACATGCTCTTGTGATAAGCTTTTCTGTGGAGAAGCCTTGTAAAAACCTCTCCCAGGGGGGTTGAGAGATGAGCTGTTCTGCATCCTTCTGGTCTTAAACATAGTCTGCTCTAGAGAGTTAATCCTTTCCACCTCTGATCATTTTTGAGGGAGATGTGAAAAGAGCATTAGCCATTTGCATGAGCTATCAGATCAGTCCTGCTAACTGCAATTTGTTTCAATTAATTACTAGATTTGGCGAAGACTTGCTGCCGAAGCAGTGAAATTAGAAAAGTAAGGGTTTAAGAACTTTATGGGTAGTATCTACTGAAAATGAGCTCATTCCACTGATTTGTAGTGAACAATCCCAGTTTTTGTAAGTTGAAGACCTGAGCCTGAATGACAAACAAAACTTAAACCCTTTATTTCTTCTGCATCATCTAAGTGAGCATCCAATATCCCTGTTAGCACCAGCTTTTGTTAAAACAGCATACCTACAGGATAGTCTTATTTGGTACATGCCTGTGGAGATGTCAGGGTGCTTGCTCTGCAGCATTTAGATTACGGGCTGATTTTTTTTTGTGCTGGTTATACTGCAGAAAACTGCCTCGCTGATACTGGTACCGGATTGTGCTAGGCATTATACAAGTATATGCCAAGGGGTGTAGTCTGGCCACAAAGAGGCTTATAGTCTAATTATACAAATATGTGGAGACAGAAGGAGAGGTTGCAGACTACAGAATATCCTGGATAATGCACTAAAGCTGCGGTTGAGCTCCAAGCACTCACCCAGTCCACAGGACTTTCTTGGTGTAGGCTTTCAGTTTAATAAAAGTCACTGGAACAAAAATGAGCAAATGTTTGATTATTTTCCATTACCACTTTCCATGGGCTCTTAGGGAGTTGTTCTCATTAAATCTGTGTGATACCAAGAACACATCTAGACTAACCCTGTTTCATCAAATGGTATCACTAAGATAAAGAGCAAAGTTTCTCCTGATGTCTTCATTTTCTACCTTACTACAGTTTCTTTTTGCTGTACAATGTAGTGCAAGGAGATTTTTCAGGTTCTTCTGATGACAGTACCTGTCTCAGGTTTTCCCACTAATATTTGTCTTTTCTTTGCAGCACATGATTGCAGATACTGTTCGGTCATTGAGACATTGCAGAAATAACCAATTTGGTGAGTAGCCAAAATTTCCTACTTTTTTTTGTATTTGTACGGCCTTGAGGATTTGCTGGTTTTTTTTTTGTTTTGTTTTGTTTTGGCATTTTT
The DNA here is from genome assembly GCA_013397135.1 of Pachyramphus minor. NCBI lineage: Eukaryota > Metazoa > Chordata > Aves > Passeriformes > Tyrannidae > Pachyramphus > Pachyramphus minor. The sequence goes on from VYXB01001449.1 coordinate 385,471, forward strand.
TCCTCTCTCTGTTTTCTTTTCAGTTGCTTGTGTTTACTACAGCAGCAAAATGTGGACAACAATTATAACCAATTGGCAAGAGAGGGCATAACTGTTGGAAGGTCAGCATAACAGAAATGGATGAAGTTTTACTTTACAAAGTGTTTGTAGAAACAGCTTCCAAACTTTAATAAATTATTTTCCTACAAAAATTACCACCTCTTCAAAACCCTGTGTAAAATCTGTGCCAGCTGTACTTAATAGTGGAGGCCTCTGATGTATGCTGCTGTTTCTCCCTTTCCCAGCTATGACCAAGTTAACTCAGTCTCCTGCCAGTCTGTGTGTTTTGGTAATGGATTCACAGCTGTCTTGGCTTCCAGTAGCTACAAGATGGCATTAATCACCACAGCTTTTCACTTTCACCAAGAACAACTGTTTGCTTATTTTGTGTTCCTAATGTCATTTCACAAAATTGTAGAAATCTTGAAGGTATGAAGATTCTGTGGGTTTTGTGAAAGTAGAGTAAAAAGACATGGGGATGTGTTGTGTTAGTACCTGTGCTAGGGGAAGCTGAAAATAAAGATCTGCCTTCTTTAGACACTGGAGGATCTCTGCTGATGGGAACAGTTGTGAGCACCTCAGCTGCACAGAAGACTTCTTTTTGTTTGCTTTTTGTTTGTTTGTTTGTTTTGTTTCTGCCTTGGTAGCCTCCAGAGAATCCAACCCTGAGGGACCAAGTCAGAAGAACCCAGCTTGCTTTGGAGGAGAAACCTTGTTTTCTCGTTCTCAGTGTTTCTTATTCTCTGCAGAGAGGTTAAATACAGGAGGGGGATAAAAACAACACTACTTGAGGAAGTGGTTAGTTTTTAAGCCAAACCCAGTAAACATGTCATTTGTTGAGGCCACTAAAACCTCTGTTTCAAAGAGAAGTTCAGAACTGTGCTGCAGCCTTGGGGAAAATAGAGTCTGAAACATTTTTTTTTCCCAGCTGAATTTTCAACAGCTGTCAGCATTGACTCCAGCAAAAAGAATAATAATAATTTTGTGTATAAATACAGGTACCTTGGAGAATTATGGTTCCTGTATCGTTTTGAGATATATGTATAAGAGAGGGAGAGGGAGAGAAGCAACAAGATGTGCCTTTAGCCTTTTACTATTTTACAGAAAATGAAGGAAATACTGGTTAATCCAAACCATGCCTGTATATTAAAATATCTCTTATTTGGCATTATAAACTGTAGCACTGGTTCCTTCTAATGATGTGAGGGGTTTTTGCACCTTCTCTGCACATCTTTCATCTCATTTTTGCCTTTTCTTTTTCCAAGTGGTTTTCTAAGTGTTGCAACATAAATCCAAGCTAATACCTGAGATTTATCATCTAATCTGGTAGTTTGAAGTACGTGACTGTTATTTTATTTTACCACAGACTTGATTTATTGTGAAGCTGGCATTTAAAACGCAGCTTATACAGACATCCCTGGAGGCACTTTTTTTTTCTTAAATTCATTTAGGCATGAAATGAATTCACTGAATATTTATTGAGACTTTATGGACAGTTTCCTTTTCTAGTGGGCTTATTTTGCTCTCAGAAATGTGAGTCTTTCTACTGCATCAATTCCCAGATTGGCCTGAGAGCAGCAGGCATCTCACTGTAGAAAAGAATTCAAACAAAACTGAGCAAGGAATATTATTATTGTTTATGAACTGTATCATGTGTATTAAGCTTGCAGGCCAAAGTGTTTCTGGATTAGAAACTGGATAGGTTCCAAGTAAGACTGAAATGCATTTTTAATGGAAATAACACGTTTATGTCCTAAATGCTGAAAACAAATAATAGCATTTCCAAAGTGAGGAAAAACAGCCCTAGAAAATAACATGATTCAAACTTTTGTCATTTGAGGTGTTAATGAGAAATACAAATGTTTTTCAGTATGTTCAGCACAGCTGCTGAGATCCTGTTCCCTCAGAACAAAAAGGTCATTTCTGTATTCTGACACAGATTTATCACATTGTCCTGTTCTCCCTGACATTGCTCAAGGTAGATGGTTGTTCCAAAATAGCTCTTTAAGATAGTTGCCCAGGAACCCCTTTAGCAGCCACATGCAGAAGTGGCTGCATTCACATCCCATGTTACCCACACAGCATCATGCAGTGATCTTCAGAAACAAGAGGGATGGTTGATTTCTGGAAACCTCGTATAGCTGGAGAGTGTGGAGAAAAGGATGATAATAAAACAAAGGAGAAGGAGGGAGTGTGTGAGTTAAGCTGATTGGTTCAGGGAATTTTGAGAAGTTTTCTTTGTCCATTTATGGTAATATTAAAAATTCCTTGAGGACATGGACTAGAAGTGAGCTTTTCAACCTTTGCTCGTTTGTCAGCAGTCATCAGCGTTGCTTTCTCTGCCTGTCTTGATGGATCTCGTGGCCATGGGCTTAGCTTTTCCTTTTCCACTTCTGCTAGTACCAGCCATGGTGAAGCGTTTCACAGATGAGTTCCCACAAGCCCATGATGGGCATAAAGCTTATAAAAGAGAATATCTGCTATTGAAACCACCCCTTAATTTGTCTGTTACGCAGCTAATTCCTCTTGCCGTGTAAACTCCCATGAAATGACAACATGACTCTTGCCTCTGTTGCTAGATCAGAAATCAAAAGCATAACAGATCAAAACGTGAGAGCCTGTCAGAGAAGCTTTGAAGAGCTTTTGTATCCATCTGCTGTGCTGTCACCTTTCACCGGCTCTGAAGGCACTCATCCAGGGCCTGATGTCTTCTGAACTTGTGTTTTTTAAAAGTTACGCTCTGGTTTGCCCACCCATGCTCAAGGCCCCATTGTGCTGAAAGAGCAGCACAAAGGAAACCTTGAACCACCCTTAACAGAGAATGGACTGCCTGTACTGCCAGCAGGACTAAGTCTTCCTCTTGGGAAGAGTCAGCTTCTTGCTGTCCACTTGTCCCTCCTTTGTGCATGCTGGCTGCCCACCATTGCCTATTTCTTCCTTCTTCCCTTTTCTCTATCAAGGTGTGACCTCATGCATTGCACTTAAACAGCAAGTCCTTTGGATTACTGTCTGTCTGTCTAGTCCAGCACACGACACGTGGCAGGCCAGTGACTTTGCAATATAGGACAGAGAAGCAGGCAAGGCACAGCTTTCTGATCCATCCCCTTTCTTCTGTCTTGCAGGCAATGAAGTTGCTTCAAAAGAGCATCATGAGCTGAAGCCATATGTCCATCACCTGCATGTCATCGACAACCAGCAAGCTCTGTTTGAGCTTTCTCACAGGATAGAGCCGCGAGTGTGAGCGTACACAGCTTCGTATAACCTTGTAACTGCAGCACTTTGAATTAAGTGAATGTTTATGCCAAGCATGTTGCTTCCCTATATAAGAACAGTTTACTGAGTTTTATCAGTAGCTCACACAACATGCGCAGGAAAATCAGGCAAGAGCCAGCAAAGGAGCTGCTCACAGAGTTGCAGGGCAAGCTTGGTGCCATTCCCACCGATCACTGGGATGTGAGGGACCGGAGCAGCGTCCTTTGAACTCAGGAGCTTGGTTTCTGTGAAAATATTGTTTGGTCCAGTGTAGCTTTCAATGCAGATTCTGCCAGTATTAGAATGAAAGGAATCATCATGTCACAGCAGCAAAACATTTCAGCAAGCGACATACCACATGGGGATTGACTCCCAGTTCACCACATATGTACCTTACTAATTCAAGGCTGCCAAAGTATTGTTGCCAAAAATAATGTGCAATCTCTGCAGTTCCTCTGAGTCCACTGGAGCATCGTATTTGAGATAAGTGCAAGAAACCAAGGATGGGAATACAGCAAGGCAGCACAACCAGATGAAACTCAAGAGTGTGTCATCACGTGGAGGTCAGCAGTAAACAGTTCATGCTGCTTTGGTCCCTTTAAGAACCTGTTCGTCCACATTGTAAGAGCCAATTCGCTTTTGTTGCAGTTGATGGACACAGTTGTTTGTATACTGAAAACATGTTATTTTCGTCCTTTTCAATTATCTCAGATTTAGCACTGGGTCCTGCAGTTAACATGTTATAAATTACTGTAGCAGAAGCTTTGTTTTCTGCTTGGATTACAGCCTCCTTGGTGTCTATTCAGAGGCAACGCCTAGATCCACCTATATTCCTAACCCTTCTCCTGGAAATACAATTTTGGCAGGTAAAACTTCACCTAACTTGCACATGCTTCTAGTTTTTAAAGAACAGAAATGTGCACCTTACAGGGTACCACTGTAATTACCTGCATACGCACTGAGCTCTCAGCATCAGGGTCCCTTTCCTGCTTTTATCCCTCTCACACTCTTCCCTTAGCCAATTCTCATGTAGCTACATGTACTACATCTGGGCATGTACTAAGGTAGCATTTCTAAAGTCTTGTCTACAGTTGACCTACATCTTGAGCACTACCATAACCATAGCTCTGGTTTTCAGTGCTAAGAATTTGCCCTGAAATAATCTAGTGAATGCTGCAGGCAGTGTGCAGAGTGCTGCACGGTCTGGCACATGTTTGTACACTGACTCATGGCAACAGTCCTTTTGCAGAGCAGGGAGGATACATAGCGTCGCTTGCCCATCTCTATTGTATGTTTTCCACATGAGGAAGACTTCCAAGAAAATGCTCATTTACTAAAATGTGGGAATATTGAAGTAGCATGCTCTTCATCATTGTGTTATCTCTGGTTTAAAGGGATTTAAAAGAAGCAGCTTTAACAAGTAGTCTGTGGGGGAATCTGTAGAGTGCATTCAGTTTTCCCATCTGTGAAATATTGTATAGATCTATTGTAAAGGAAACAAATGTTTCAGAAATGTATTTGCTTGTACTTTGTTATTATCAAATACTATATGATTTTTTTTTTTTTTTAGAAAAAAAAATCTTCTTTTTACCCAGTAAAAAGAAAAAAAAATAAACTCTTGCTGGCCATGGAGTAAAAATTTCCTATGTTCTTCTGTAGATGTGACTGCACATATTGTAAATAACTCTTTAGTGCAAAAAGACCAAAACTGTTCAGATGAAGATACTAGCTGTGGTGGGCTCCTTTTTACAGTGTAAGAACAAAAACTAGATACAATTTGTTGCTTGTGTTATTGCAGTTCTTCCTCGGGCTACAGCACTCGGAGTTCCCACTCTAACTGCATTAGCTGGATGGTTTCCTGGGTTTTGAGCTCCCCCTTGTGAGTTTTTTTTTTATTGTGGCATTATTTTTAGGAGCCTGTATGTAGACCATGCTTCAGCTCATATGGTGTAACTCTTTGGTCCACAAATTATTCTCGTGAAATCTGTGGGAGGATTAGAAGGTATTTAGGGTGAGAAAGTAACGCTTTCTCGCAGTTCACTGCATTTGGCTCTGTGATAGTTTTGGGCAGTTAGTGCTGATGGAGCAACAGCGATGCCAGGAGAAGAATAAAAGACAAGGAAACAAAAGAAGGGGTGGGGGAAGGAAATAATGACTCCGTGCTGCGGCTTTGATTTGAAAGCCTGCTAGAGTGACCTTGAAGGCTCCTCATTCTGCCAATTCAAAATGAAGTAAAGGGATGGGTTAACTTGTACTAATAGGCTTCGAGCCAGCTGAGGTGTTGGCTATATGCACCACTGTAATTTCACACTAAATCAGGTGTTGTCTACCCTTTGCAGCTGGCATAAAATCAGTTTGAAGGCATATAGCCAGAATTAACCTTGTTATATATGTTAGACTACTAATTAGATAATTAGACTACCGTTTATAACTTTAAAAACTAGTTTTTATAGTGGCCTGTATAACTTGGATGTAAATTTCTGGTCTCAGGGTCCAACATGTCTGCATCGATTTCACGTTGAAGATATGGACCTTATAACTGTTACCATAAAAGAAAGGCAAATAGCCTTAACCTGTAGGTAATATGTCTAATTTAAAAAAAGGCCCTTCAGAGACTTCATCCAACAGGTGAAGTATTGCAGAGCTTTACTGCAGACTGGCAAGCAGTTTGAAGATGTGGTGGTTGGGAGAAGAACTATAACTAAGCCCTGTGAAAACGAAGGGCAATACTATACAGCCTCTGCCAGGGTCCAGCACTGGTGATGCTGTGTGATTTTTTTTAAAATTTTTTTTTTTTTACATCCTTCAATAGTGCAATTAGGTTACATAGGATAAGATCTAATAAATCTTGTAAATTCAGTTTGTCACAGTCACACCTGGGCTTAAATACTCTGCTTTTTTTTTTTTTTAATAGCTGGGAGGATCAATTATACATAACAAAGGAAGGAGCTATGTCACTTTATACCTCTTTGATGTGGGATTTTGTTGCAACAAATTTAGATGTTTCTATGACACAGCTTGTTGATTCCAGAACCATCTTGGATAGTAATAAATTTCATTTGCGTAGCAGTGGCAAAAAAGAAGGTGTTATCAGAAATAATAAAACCTGTGCTGCTGTAAAACTACAAAGAAAGATGTAAATACTAAACATTTTAGCAGAGTAATATTTATTTGCATAGCCTATTTATTGTCATCTTATACACTGTTAAACACTGGGATGAAGTCAATGAGCTGAGGTAAGAACACCTGCCTGTTCTCTCTGAATGCCATAATGGTGTCAGCTTGCATTAAAAGTAATAAAATAGAAATCCCCAAATCAAGGTATTTACCTGACTTCTCAGGGACTACAGCTAGTAGTTATCCACCATTATGAGACCTGGTATGTATGAAATAATCTGATTTACCAGAATCAATGTTGCCAATGTTTTCCTTTGCATATTTCATGCTTGTTTGCCTCTGTACATATTATTGTGTTGTGTATTTATGAGAGCTAGTAAGCAATAATTTATATGTCAAAATGGCCAAGCAATACAAGGTTAAAACTTGTAGAAGCAACTGCTATGTTTATCTTGCATTTTCCAGTGTTTTTTAATATTGCTTTTCAAAATATAAAAACTACCTTAATGAAGTCTGGGCTCTGTGCCTTCATGCCTACCTACCACACATACTTATTGTTCCTATATGGAATATTTTACTTCCAGTCATTCTGTTCCACAAACCCTTTCTGCTTTTTGTGAGGTGGATGCAGACTTGCATAGAGGCTCAGGAGCCTGACCCGGTTCAGAGCTGCTCATCTGTCTCTGGTCAGTGGGATTTGCTGGTACCCATGTTTCAAAGAAGGAATGATGTTAATGGGGTCTCAGCTGTGCCCTGTCATCACAGCGCAGTCAAAGAGGAGCCTCGAGTCACCATGAGAAGTCCCTGTGGGGGAGGGGAGGAGTAAATCTATCTTCATGTCCTCTGGGGCCTGCTTATTGGCACTTGATCCTCTTACTGAGGACAGCAAATGCTTTCCCCTGTCATCAGTCATCCCTGACAGTGCTGTTTCCCCTCCTTCCTCTGGGCTCGTCTGCAGCAGGGAATGCAAAGCTCAGGATGGGCTACAAGTGCACTGTAACACAGGTGAGGCTTGCCCTGTCCTTCCATCCTTTTCACTTGCAAACCCTGGGAACCAGAAAGCCAAACCCAGGTATTTCAGACAGAAATAACACATGGTAATTACTAGCGTGATGTCTGTTCAATGTGCTTTATAAATTGGCAGTACTTGATCCTCTGGGTGCCTGCACCTTAAGGAGTCTTAAGCCTGACCTACAAAGTTTCAGTGTTACTATACAGATACGGTGAATTGTAATATTTAAAACAAGCCTAAATTGTTGACACTTCTCTGTAATGATGTTTAAAGAAACATTACAGACATCCTTTACCGGATCCAGCTGCACCAACCGAAGAATTTATGGTCCCAGTTGTTTATCACTGTCCCTTTTTTGGATATCATTGCTCTCCACAGTGTAGCCCAGAAGATCAGAGGAGAATCTCCTGACCTGTTGCTACATGTTCCTACATGCAAGCAACTAACTTTTCACCAAAGGGCTCTCCTTCCATCCATCAGCCTTGCTGGGAGATTTTCGTAACAAGCTAGAGTGATGGTATCTTTAAGATGATTTGCAAATGGGAGAGTGTGGAGCTGAGGACAGCTGCCTTACAGCTCCAGCTGTGCTAGAAGAGCTACAAGAAGAGGCTGCTGCACTGCAGATGTTGTCCCTTCAGACCATCTTGCTAAACTATTCGAACAAACTATTAAACTATCCCTGCCCACCAAAGAGATCTTGATTGGCAAAGGGCTGCCATTTAGTCTGCTTGTGGGCTCTGAATTTTAACAGAAGTGTTCAGAGAGGCTTGTGATGAGTCATTCCTTTAGGAGCTGTATGACTGTGAGAGGCAGCAGGTGGGGGCAGTTTGCCTGGGGACCAGCACTGCCCTCTGTGCAGAGCAGGACTGACCTGCGAGGGGACAACTGCTCTACGCTATGTAGAAATGATTTCCTCTTCCCAGTAGGAGAAAGCACTCAAATGGGAAAACAAACCTCCTAAATATTTGCTGTGTCTGCCAGCAGACTTTCATGCCACCCAGAGCATACGCCCCCGAGTCCTGCGGTCTCTTGCCATGGGTGTGGTGGCTGAGTTGCACACTTAACAAAATCCACAAAAAGGTAAGCCTTCCTCTGGCTCCATAGCTACAATGTTCACTATTTCACACGGGAGACTTGTGTGATGGCACCCTCCATGCATGGCTACAATAATACTGTGAAATGCTTGTCGTTGTATCAGAGTTAAAAGAATCAAGCAGGATAATTAATAAAGTCCAGAGAACTGAGGAGGCCTGTAATGGTGGGCCAAATGAACAACTGTTGAAGCAAGGAGAGAAGTGTTCTGCATTCCCTCTTGTCTGGAAGAAGATCTTTGGATTTCGTATGATCCTTGTAAAGATCAGAAAGCCTAGCAAAAGTGAGCCTAAGCAGCAGTCCAGCCTCAGAACCTTTAAAAGGTCAAAGAATGGCAAGTCTGCACAATTTTCATTTTTACTGCCCATTGCAGGGGTAAGCAGTTGCAGCTGGTGGTCTCCCCAGGAGGTCTGTACTACCACTTATTTGCAGAGGTGTAAATCCATGCATTTTGGGAACTGGCTGGACTTCAACATACTTTCCTCCATCCCTTACCTATGCCAGGGACAGAAAGGGGCATGATCTGGAAAGATTTGGAAAACTTCCTTTATTCTGAATGGTGCGGATGACTTTTTTCAGGTCTGATTTCCCCAGGGAAAATCCTCAGCGTAGAGGCAATCCTCCCCATTTAGAAAAACACAACAATCCTAGGGAAACCAGGCAGTTAAAACCCAGGGAAAACCTCATTTTGGGATTAGGAAAGAGAAGAGTCATTCAGGAGGTCACCCAAATGCAGCAGGTGAGAGGGAAGCTCTTCCTTTCCATTGTCTGCATGGGCCTGATTGATGGCACCTGGATATTTGACTCATTGTTACATTGCAGGAAGAGGTGGGTAGTGCAGGGTTTGCTTGTAAGGAGGACGTAGAGTGTTGTTTCCTAACAAGAGGTCTTTGTGGGCTGCCTTTAGGCTCTTTACAATCCTAGTGCCCCTTGTTCCTATTCGTAAGGTTTCAGCTTTCATCTCTCTGCTAAGAAGTCAGAGCAGTCCTGGGAGTGCTAAGAAATAGTGAATCAACATAGTTTAGTATAAAATTTGATTGGAAACCCAAACTTATCCTTTTTAGCTGAAAATGTGATTCAGTAGTATAAGTTAGGAGTATACAAGCATGTATACAAGCAAGTCACAAAGATGTCTTTAAGCAGAATCAGGTGAGCTAAACCAGACTGAAGGGCAGCCTGCCTTGAGTAGATGGGTCTTAAATGATGGTTTGTCCAATAGAGATAGATTTTAGATTGCTTGATCTTTCAGAGGGATTTGCTTGCAGCAAGTTGCCAGGGCTTCTAAAACTTGCAGCTTTTTGTTTTGTTCTCTTGCTGCTGCTGATACCAATTGTGGAGAGTTTGGTCTGGCCACCACCAGCACCCACTGAGAAGCCGCCGCTTTTCACTCCCCACCCCCTCTCTCCTGGGCAGCGGAGAGGGCGGAAAAAATAAGTCAGGATTCCTAAGCAGAGGTAAGGACTGAGAGAAGGCAAAACAAGCAGGCATGACTGAGAATACAACTTAGATTTATTGCAAAAAGCTGTACTTTGTTGGAGAAAATTTACTAGCAAATGTAAACAGAGATGATTCAGACCTAGAAATGACAAAGGATGCTGAGGATAAAGCCCCAGATCAAGTGCTTCCTTGGTAACTTATAGAGGCTTCTGACAAATGTTTGTGATAGCTCTCTGTAACACTAGGCAAAGGTTTTGTTGCTTCACAAACAGTGAAGCTGCTACTGAGGTCATGTGAACTTGATTCCTGTGTGGGCTTGCCCCCAGCCATATATGCCTGTGGGTGGGAGTGACTCTGGTACAGGCAAGTGTCTGCTGAGAAAGTTGGCTCAGCAGCTCCAGGTGACAATCCTTCAGCCATAAAGCCCTCAAAAGTCTGAAGTCTTCAAGTTATGTCAAGCAGCTTGGAAAAACTTCCATGAAAATAAGGCCAGCTGCTGTCATAAGGATGTCTCTCCCTTTCATTTAGAAAGGCTGTGTGAAATCAGGTTGAACTTAAGTTGATTTCCGTTGGGTTTTAAAAACTCTGGATCTCTTGCCAGGCTGAGTCTCTGGCTACACTATAAAACAGAATATAGTCTCTCTATCCAATCTGAAACACTGTAAAGCCACAAATAACTGTGAACTGCTACTAATGCTGGGCTTCACACAAGACCAATCCCCTGGTTATGGTGCAACATCAGAAGAGGACCAGCAGAGCTGCTGGGTGTTGGGTGACCTATCATACTTACAGGGATGAAAACTATTGTGGCTGACACCAGTTGCCAGCACTGACCTTGGCTCAAGGCTGCAGCTACACGCTCCAGATTCAGGGCACATTGTTGGTTGAAGGCCACTTTTTAAGGCCAAGTAGGTGACAATGTCATAGTAGAAACTAGAAGAGAGGTATGAAGATGGTAAAAGAATTGAACAAATCCAACATAGCAGAGGCAGAACAGGAGAGGACTGTTAAGGGAAAATAATATGCAAGTCTGAAAACTCACACGTGTCTGAAATTAATTTAGACCCTTATTTACTGCTTATTTGATGAGGTTATTTAATTTTAAGTGAGGTAATCCACTTTACTATTAAATAAGAGTTTCTGCTGAAGAGTATAATGTAGTTTAGTCAATCAAATTTAATTCTGTGTATTTTGCTAACTTGAGTTATTCCTTAAAGCAATTGAGTGACTCCAGGGAACTTGGTCTGGCTTTGTACAAGTGCAAATGAGGGAAGACTTAGGCTAAGTGTTAAGGTTTTCAGAGGACACTGAGAGATACTAACATGGTGAAGGTAGGTATAATTTCCCAGAAATAAACAGACAAGAAACTGCTGGAGCCATGTGTTACTACAAGAAAGGCAGAGTTTTTACTGGGGGCATCTCTGCAAAGATCACATCACCATCCTGACCAAGCAAAGGTCTTTGTTGACTGTGGTTGGTTGCAGCAAAATCTGGTGTCAGCTAGGACAAATGTTTCCAGCAGATAACCTGCTTTTAGCAGTATCTTCCCTTTCAAAAGCTCAGATACCATTGACATCTAGTGGTGAAACCCTGTGTCTGGACAACCAGTTTATTGCATCCAAACAGCCAGTGTGACCTCAAGGGACTGCAGGATGTAATGCAACAGTGAGGCTCCTCTATCATCTGCCTGGTCCACTGACCCCAGTTTATTAGATTTGTTGACTCAGATTCCCATTTAAGTGGACTGATGGGATTATCTGTTCAGCTTTTCTGTGCACGTTTCCCCATGGATTTAACTTTCAGGCTTTATGATGAGAGTGCACATTCACTTAGGATAGATGCTAATAGGAATAAAGACTGCTGCCTTCTCGTCTGTGAGTGGCCCCTGGAGTCAGCGTCTCATCCAAAGCTGTTGGCTGCAGTGTGAGCATTCAGCTTCTCCAAACATGCTGCAGAGCTGTCTGGGTGTGTTTGTCAAAAGCAAGCAAATCCAATGCCTGCTGGTTTAATGGTGTGAGGTTGAATTCCCTGTTTAACCAAAGCACCAGTTTTGTGAGCCCAAGGAGTGGATTTTCTCTGGAAGGTGCTGTTGTGCAAGCGCTCCTGGCAGTCTGGTGATAGCATGTGGCTGTGTTCTCCACATCAGTGGTACCTCCATGAGCACAGCTGCAGCCAGCCAGCTGCAGCTGCCACGTGGTGTCACAAGGAAGCTGTGGAATAGGAATAGGAAAGACAGGGAAGCATTTTGGAGTAATTTGTGGTTTAAGTTGCTGGTTGATAAGCCAATGACTACTAAAGTGAGCAAAACTGAGAAAGGCTGAACATGTCTGGTGTTGGTCAGGGATGGCTGCAGGCTGTAGGGACTCCAGAGAGAGTCAAGACTAATCAGATTTTGTTGTGACCTGGTGTCGTGGGTTTGGAGTACTGTGAATTAACCACATATGTATCACATAGTTGTGAAGAAGCATCCAAAAGACTAAAATACTTGTTTAAACTGTAGCTGTTTGATAAATGTTGCCTACTCAGCAAAAGCCTCCAAACATCTAATACAGAAGTGCTTTAGGAAATGCCTTCATGAAGAGCTGACTTCAGCTGTGAGTTGGGACTAGGGGGAGCCCCAGTTAGTCATTCCCACCACTGTCTTGATGCACCTACTCCTGAGCCTGTGCATCAAGCTGAATCATGCACATGGGAAATGGTCATATCCAAGGCAAACCTCCTCTACACAATAAATCTCCTATTTCAGATGCACACACAACTTGGTAATTGTGCTTTACCCTGCCACTGGGCTTAATGAGTGCAGCTCTTTGTGAGTTTCCCCAGAGACTAGTCACTGTGATATTGCAACTATGGTCACAGTGACAGTCTGGGGTCATAACAGGAACTGCTGACACTTGCTCTTTCCTGGACTGGGGAGGAAAAGTGCTCCTGAATAGCAGCTGAAAGAAATGTCAACAGAACTTATTCATTTAGTGTCACTCAGAGGGCTTTGAAGGCAAATAGAAAATGCTCACCTATTAAGGGCGCTAAGAGGCAGAGAGCAGTTGCTGTTTCATAGGTGATGAAAATTCAGAGAGAGGCAGAGAGACTTGGCCAAAGTCACACAGTGCTAGGACACCATGAAGATTGATCTTCAGCCATCTCTGAGCACGTCCCTTGCTCACTAAAACAGTTATACACTGAAAAATAGCCAACAAAGGCAGAAGAGGCCTGATGGAGACAACTGGGAGCTGAACTGTGACAGGGCACAGCCTCCTCCTGGATGACTTCACATGGCCTTGCTGTCTCAGAGAACTGCCCAATTTTCTGACTGGCAGAGCAGCTGTGGTGTTGCTTACACAAGCTGTTTGTTCTGTGGACTTTGAGGCTTTTCATACTTTCTTTTGAGGAAATCAATGTGACTAAGAAAATCTTCCACTTCTTAAGCAGAGTGTTCATCCCAGCTGCTGAACTTTCTACAGCTCCTGCTTGTCTGCTTCCCTGCCCATTCCCCATGCTGGCTGATGGCTGCTGGATAAGCATACTCTGAAGTGGTTTTTTGGGTAGGGAAGATGACTTGCATGGAGATAGATGACACCACCTACAACTGCAAACATGGAGGGGGCATTTTGTAAGCTGGAGAAAGGTGCAGCACCTTTCTCAGGCTCCTTGGAGCAACTTGCTGCAGCAGACATAGCCCCTCTTTCAGGGGGCTGTTTCCTCTGTGGGGCCTCCCCACTTGTGACAGGTAGGCACATCTCCAGCCTGACTGTTTTCATCTTCCTCAATGGCTTGTCAATAACAGCAGATTATTCACTGGGTCTCTTATTCTGCCAAGATACCAACCAGCTCTTAATGTTTCAGGGTTTGCCAGCATGTGGCTTACTTGGTTTATTTTTATTATTAACCACTTCATTGAAAGAAGAGGGCTACTTTTTTATTCCCACTTTGCAGAATCTCAGGATGAATTCCAACAAGTGCATACTATGGCTGAAAAACAGGTAACTTGACCTAGAAAATTATGTCCTGTCTTGTGCACAGGGTTGCACTGTCAGTTGATTGACACACGAGGGAACTATGCCCCTAAATTCTTCTTTTGAGCTTTGTTTTCCTCTATGGCAGCAGTCATTTCTGGAGTCTCAGGCTGTACCTGTGGGAGGAAGAACTTGCTAATGATACAACTGAAAGAAGTTGTTTAACCTAGTTTCTAAAGAAAAATGTATGATTTTTTTGCTCTTTCTTATCTCTTATTAGGTTTCCACATACTTGAGAAATTTTTTACCAAATCTGGAAGAGTCATGAAAGGCTCAGAAATAATTATGTCTGTGAGAGAACTCAAAAGGCAGCTGGAAGAGATGAGAGGAGGTAAAACAGGAGGCTGCAGCATTACTACTCATCCCTGTGGTGCTCTGCAGCCAGCAGGAACCTAACTCATGTGTGATGCATGTCAGTTCTTGTCCAGTGGAAATTTTTCTGGTCAAAGGAATGAACTTGTGGGCACACTTGACTTCTTGTACACCCTGCAAAGAGGATGAATTGTCTCTCAGTGTCTCAAGCAGCAGACTGACCATTTGGGAGTTCTGTACATGACACTGATATCCTGGTGTTCCTGCTATCCTGTTCCTAACTGATTGCTACCAGTAAAACAGCAGTATCACTTTTTATATTTAATTGGAGGTGAGAGCAGGAGTGATTTTTGCTTTCTTCCTCCTTGCTTTTTATGTCTTCAGTCGCTGTATGGAAAAAAGAACAGTTAGGGGAACAGAAATTGAGTATCAGTCCTATTTCTACTCTGGATATTTTACAATGTAAAGTCTAATGGACTACCTTACAGCATCTTTTCTGAAGCTCACTTAAGGAGTGGAAGCAAAGTGCTCTAGGAAGAAAGGAGCTATGGTGGTCCTAAATGTTGTTTGACCAGGCAAAACAACTTCAATATACCATAATGGCACAAACCTGAGGCAGAGTTGCTGTTGCACAAACTGGAGCAAGTGTACTTTGTGAGAAAGACATATTGGCTTGGCTTTTAATCAATAAAGCAATGTTTCTAGCTGGAGCAAGTTGGGAAGAAATCATAACAAATTTTCTGTGCTGAGTTCAAATACATAACATTCAAGCGAGTTTAAATAATGTGAACTGAAGTTTGTGTAATGATCATTTGATTGATTTTTTTTCTTTTTTGTACAAAAAGGAACAGAAAGATAAGAAAAATCTCATCTCAGCTCAGTGTTGGTGTGTGGAAGAGGAGTCTTTCAATGCCATCTAGGGGCTGCCTTGCTTGAGAGAGGACTAAGTATGCTGAAGTTCCCACTGGCTGACAGCTGGCAGTGCATTTTAGCTGCTCTTACCTTGGCAAGACCAGTTCCAAAAATGTATATATTCAGCTTCTCTCAGATGAGAGAGCCATACAATATCATAGAGATATGCTGTCAAAAGTTATAGGCACTTATGTCTAGTCCATGGGAGATCTCAGGTAAACCCTGTATTTGAAAACCACGTGGATCAGTATTTAGTATTTCCTTAATCTGGCTGCAAACAAGAGAAGAGAAATCTTAGTTCTGGCAGGGAACCGTATCAGTGTTTTCTAATTCTTCATGCAGTAGCTCAGTCTTGAACAGCCCATTCTCTCCAGTAAAAGCAGTCCTCACCTCATTCTGCTCCTCTTCTGTGACCTGGCTCCATATTTGCTTTGCTTGAAAACACATGGAAAGTCAAAAAATATTTGTTTGTGAGGTGACTGTCTATGGAAGAGTTTGATTTGGGGAAGTGGCACCATCATAATAATTTGAAGCAAAAGTACTGGAACAAAGGTATCATATCAGATACAGCTACAGAAACACTAGTGGCAGGGGTGTCTGTGGGTTGTGATGGTTAAACTAGAAGTGTGTAACATCACAGTAAGACATGGGTATTTGGCATCCTGGGCCATTGTCAGCAATCACAGCAGAAGCTATTTTAGGCTATCTTTATTTTTATACATTAATGATTTTCCCTGCTCTAATTCTGTAAGATGTAAGGCATTCTTCAGAGAGGCATAATTTTTGGGGTATTTGTGATAACTTCTGTGATGTCTCTGAATAGGGGTAACCAGCAGGTTCCTGCTGGCTGCTAGACACGTTCCCAGGACCACGTTTGTTCCTAGGAGTCTCTGTATGTCATGCACCTGTGTTGTGATCAAAGCACATGCATGCTGGACATGGCGAAAGAGCACAGATAACATTCTATAATGAGTGTCATACTCTTTCCAACATGCTTTTTACTGATACTTTGTTAAAACAGAGATTTACTTTTATTGCCAGAGATTTAAGGTTAGATTCTGTGAGGTTACACACACACACATGCACACAGGATTAATCTTTTACAAGGAAATGAAGTGGAGAAGTAGCCTGTGATGTTTATGTATATGTATAGTTAAATTCTGTGACAGGAAATATTTAACCTTGAGCTTAGTGCAGGATAGACTATAGCTGAATGAGAATGAGAGAAAATTAATTTTCTGAAGTGAATTGCAGCATGCTGAACACTGGAGAGGAATTTGTCAAATGGAACAGCACAACAATGACACCTTCTGTAAAACACTAGAAATGTCATGTCTTACCGTTTCAGCTTCTTCCCTTGGAAATTCCTAATTTATATGCTGCCAGAGAGCTGAAGGAGAGATCTTTACAGAGAAGTGGTTCCTACTGGGCTGTGCAAATGCACCCCGGGCTGACAGGTCACGAGCTGCAGCTTGTCAGTAATAGAAAGTCTTTTGCAAAAAGATTAGAAATGTGAAAACAAATCCATTCCACTTCTTTTCTTTTTTCGTCCAAATGCATGCTTGCCCAAATGAGTGTGAAGCTGAATTCCTTACCTGAATGGCTCCAAGTTCTCAGCAGTGTGCATAAGGGGTCCAGCCCTAGGTTAGAGGTGCTTTTAAACCATATGTTAAACATATTCCACGGTGTCATATTTCCTAAATTAATTTGTTAAAAGGAGAGAGCACAAGAGGGAGCCAGACTCTGCATCCTGGTAAGGCTCTTGGCTGTGTGTTGGGAAAGGGTAAGGGGAGGCTGGGGCTTGGTCCCTGTGTTCCAAGCTTTGTCTGTATTTGTTCAGTGGCTGCAGCCTGATGTTCACAAAGTCCTGTGGATACCAGGTCGGGCCCAGGGACTTGGACCTGGGTTTACAAAGTCGTATTAGTTGGGTTTACAAAGTCAAATTATTTGGGTTTACAAAGTTAAATTTTGTGTCTTTCCCCCTGTCAGGGGGAAAAGGCATCAAGGGAGCTGGCAGAGGAGCTTCACTCTCAGGCAAGCTACAAGGAGGTGTCAGATATGGCTTTGATCTCCTTCCCACTGAGGAGGAAACACAATCCAAATTTCTCATTTCATAGCTCCAGCCACTCTATTCTCAAGGTAGAGGTGCCAGCTGTAGAGCACTGGCACTGCTGGATCAAGTTTATTAGTTCGATAACAGGAATACAGGTGCTGTGGGGTGTATGGGGTGAAATGACACTCGCTCTTCAGTGGGGTGCCCAAGAGCTGCTGGTGTGGGGGGGCATGGGTGGCTCATGCCTGAGCCCTCTGCCTCCTCCTCTACATGTGGTCAGCACCCACATTGCTCAGGAGATACCCTCCCCAATGTCTGGTGCTGCATAGGTGGCCTGCCTGACAGCCAGCACTGATTTGGGGGGCAAGCCCCAACTTTAAAGCCTCTAGAATTTTTAATGGCACTAGCTTTAGCTAACGTGTCTCAAATCACTCTTGCAGGATATGACAGAATTGGGAGTTGGATTTCTCACCCTGAGCCTCAGCCCAGGGTCTTTACCACAGGTCAACCCTTCAGTTGCCACACTGCATCCTGAAATAATCCACTACAGCTTTTGCTTTCTGCATGTGTGGCTTTACTGAAAATGCCATGAAGAGCTCTGATTAAGAATGGAAAATCATTTAGATTCCTTCACATTTGGCTCTGTAGTTATCAGGTACCATGAACTTAAACCAAGGTTTTAAAAATTTACCAGCTACCCACAGGATGTTACAGGGTGAATACAAACCAGGGAAAAATGTAGTGTGGTTGTGTAATGGAAATACATTTCTTCCATTTGAAACTGGTCAAAAGGTTTAGGTCAGAGTCACTAACATTTCTTGCAAAACTAAGAACTTGGGTTAATACTTGGCTCCATATCATATATCCTCAGGAATTTCTTTTCAGGTTATTTGACTGACTACGGCAGTGTTAGTTCAGATAATTTTTTTCTATTTACTTTCAAGATAATACTCCTATAACTGACAGAATTGCACAATTAAAATGTAGATTACTTAATTATTTTATTCATACGTATTAGAATTCTTTAAGACTCTGCACCATAGTGCCCCTGGTAAACAAGTGTCTCCTTGCACATTAAGCAGCACCCTCTTGTGACATGCACCCTCTCAAGTCTACAGGTATGATGAGAATTAAGCTAAAAGGAAGTTGAGAAGAAAGCATTGTTTGAATGGTTTGTCATGTTAACATATCAGATGCAGTGTCAGAAGAAAATTACTGCTGGGACTGCTGTCTGAAACCTAATATGGTGTTAGCTATAAGTACCACTCCTTATAAATTTATGTAGGTGACTTAGTTGTTGATCAAGTCTCTGTTGACATCAGCGACACATTTGTGTTCTTCAGCCTTTTGGATTTTAACCTTTTACTGCAGAAATTTACTTTTTGAAACTTAGACGCTTTCTTTCTGTGTAGCCCTGGCTACACAGCCACACACTATGGGCCCATTGCCTCAGATTACTGGTTTCCCAAGCCAGTGGTGGATGCCGGACGAACCCTAAGGGCAGGCAAGGTCCTGGGCAGCAGGTTCCACACCTCTTTGGAATCTTCTGTTTATTTGGTTTTGGTGTGGTGGTGGCCTTGGTTGAGAAACATTGACAGTGTTTGCATGCCAGCTTTCAGATAAGGACAATGTCCCATTTGGGGCTAAGCAACATCTATAACATTCTGAATTTTCCTGTAGATAGACTGTATTTGCATCTAGATGCATATCTCCTCCCTCTCCTAATCCAGGGCACACAGGTGCTTGCACATCTCTTATCTTAATAAAGAAAGGGTGAGCTATTCATAGGAGCCCAGCCGGTCGGGTGCTGGGGCTTTTTGTTGGTGCTCTGCAGGGTGCCTCATCCCTCAGCAGGGGTGGGAATCCACTCAGCCACACAACCATAGTGTGCAGTGTCACCTCAAAAACAGCATTAATTAAAGGGTGTCAGGAAAGGAAAAAGGAAAGGGTATTTTTTGAGCGGAGGGGGAAAGCAAGGACAATATATTTGTTTTAAGAGAAGAAAATGAAGAGAGATTTTGTTGCCACCTCTAATTTTTAGAGGGAGTTTTTCTTTTAATATTGCATATCAAACGTTCTGTCCATTTCCATGTAATTTGGCAAGGCAATGTTTGCAGACAATACTGAAAATGAAACTGCTTCTTTTGGTTTATTTTTCATACTCAATGCAGCACAAATCCTGTTAGGTGCTTTCAGATCCAAACTGCTGCTCTCTAAAAATATTGCACACCAGAAGACGGAGATTCTGCAGTATGTATAAAAATGACATCTGTTTTCAGTAGAGGTGATTGAATTTTTGTTAATTAGATGCTATGATGAAAAACCTATATATATGTGCAATATATATATACACTTATACATCTTTAAGGGAAAAAAAAATCAAATTAAACAAGTGCTTTCTTTTTGTGAAGAGCCGGGAACTGGATTGTTACACAGTACAGCAAGCTTGCTAAAGATAGTGTCAATTCTATAAATTAGATTATCTACTAGTAAATAAGAAAGTCAAAACTCCTGGGATTAATGACCCCTTTGAGCAGTGACAAAAGGGAGTGCTCTGTACCAAATTACTTATTGGGGCTGTGCTTATCTCCTCCAAGCAAGCTGTAAGGGCAACCCTCTGGATGCCCTTCCCCTGCCTTTGGGAAAGCAGGGCAACAGTGAGAGTGTTTGTTTTCCTTTTCCTGTTTCTTCTTTTCCTTCCCCTTCTTTGTGGTGCTGCCTCTCACACCTCTCTGAAAGAGCAGGTTTTTGCAAAGTAGTTTCAAGATGTTCTGTGGGAGTGCATCATGATCACAACCAGCTCTGCAGTTTTTTAAGAAGTTTTCAGATTAGTTTCTTGTTCCTGCTTCCAAGACTCTAATTTTAACAAAGTATCTATGGTACTGACTCCTGGGGTTACAGCTAGGCAGCGGTGCTATCCTTTGCATGCAGTTTCTGCATAAGGACATGGTTTCCTTAATAAATGTGACTGCAAATGTCAATGCTGCCAATAAGGCTAAAGCTAGATTTCCATTAGCAAAATACAATATTTTTAAGTAAAATTAACTTCTTTCCATTTCTCCTCAACCCACCTTTATAAAACGACAAAGTTGCTGAATACTAATTTCTTTATTAAATACTTTGTTCTGTGACCAGGAAAATTATTGAAATCTGGTTTTCAGTTAATTAAGTTGGCAATTTCTATGTTAATTTCAATACTTTCAATCCCTTCATGTCCACTACGTCTGTGTCATCCCCCCATGTTCCATTTTCTTCTCAACCTCCCTCCCCTCTGTCCTTGGCCCTGACTCTCCCCAGTGCCAGCCTTCCCCAGGGCTCAGCACCCTCAGCCCTGTGCTGAAGACCATCAGGTTATGTCCATCATGACTCATCCCTAGGTTGGCACATGCTGGACAGGCTCTCTTGTTGGACTCTAGCTAGGATAAGCCCAATGAACAACAGGTGGACTTAACAAATTTTCAGGGAAAGAGGGAAGATGCTTTCCTGGGTCTCTCCTTTTCTCCAGCTGTTACGTTTCAGAAAATGTATGATAAATTTATATATCAAATTTAATTGCAGTTGGCTGAAGAATTCTTGGGTTAAAATTTGGGAAAAGAGCAGTAAATGAATAATACAATTGGATCAGTCCCCTTTCTTTAGAAAAACAGGCTAAAATGACTTGGGAAACCTGAGCACTGCAGTTCCATGAGCACGAGAAGAGAATTTGGAGATCTGCTGGTGCCACACTGACTGAGGAAAATAGATGAGCAAACTGGGGTGTTGCCAGTGTGGCACATGGGTAACATGAGGAAAGCTTAAGATAAAGCTCTATCTAGCCTTCATGGAAGTTGGGTTTGTTCATTCTGGAGAAGAGAAGGCTCTGGGTAGACCTTGTAGAAACCTTCCAGTTATCCAGAGAAAGCTGGAGAAGGACTTTTTACAAGGGCATGCAGTGATAGTACAAGGGATAATGGCTTCAAATTGAAAGAGAGAAGTTTTAGATAAGATATTAGAAATTCTTTACTGTGAGGACGATGAGGCACTGGAACATAACTTCAGAGAAGTTATGGATCCATCCCTGGAAGTGTTCAAGGCCAGGTTGGATGGGGCTTTGAGCATTCCATCCATTGGTCTAGTGGAAGGTGCCTCTGCCTGTGTCAGGGTGTTTGGAACTAGGCATTCTTTAAGGTCCCTTCCAACCCAAACCATTCTAGTATTCTATGATTCCGTAAGTGCACTTGTGAAGCCATTTTTTTTTCCTCCTCAAATAGCAGCCCTGACAAAAGTGTTTCTCTTGGGTATAGCACTGAACTTTTTAGTAGTAGATGACAGTAAGACACCTGGCACAGCAAGAGAGCGGGAAAAAAAGTATGAACTGCACATAAAACAGTGACAGGGTATTTATGGTATTTATGTCTATGCTAGAATATTTCTGCTTTTCCCTTTTGTTGCCTTCCCTGTGAGACCTGGGCTTGGGGCGGGGGGAGCTCCTTAGGTGTGAATTTGGGTTCTGATGGCTCTGAGCTCTGGTATATAAAAACAGGCAGAAATTCTGTATCTTTTGCGGGATAACTCCCAAATGTGTGAGCAGAGCAGAATGCATGGTGCTTTCATGGTGGTAAAAGTAAATAAAGATAGACTGTGTTAGGTAGTGACAGACACACATGCAAGTGCTGCTTGCCTTCAAAACAATTTTCTTTGTAGGGACCCAGGTTATCTCATATGCAGCCTGTGATCAAAGTGGGCAATCAATTGCTGAGGTTTTCATCTCTGTGTCCACTGAGTTTGTGGGGACATTTTTGTATAAACCTTCTTATCATTGCTAACGAGTCCTGTCTATAAAGATTTTGGGGAAGACCCTTTTTATCGAGCAGTTTTTTGGGCCCCTGGAGGAGGCACATGCCCTGTTCAACATTCCCTGTTGAACTCACCGTAAGAGGAGGATGCTTTCTGTGTTGACCAGTTAACTTTCATCCTTGAACCTCCTGGCATAGACAGACACATACATTGCGAGGCAAATCAAATAAACTGTCACTTTCTCTCCTATCTGCTTGCAGGATTAGTGCAGTAGTAACTCTATGGCAAATTGTACCATAGCAACTCTGCATTCAAACCCTCCTAAAAACCTCTATGGTGACTGAAAGGTTTCATGACAGCCAGGAACAAGCAACCTGACATTCCCACTCCCAGCTGTACAGTCTGATATATTCCTTTTTCAACCTTCTTGCTTATAACCTCAGTTTTGTACAGCACACTCCAGGGATGCTTGTACAAAACCAACCATAAGTAAAGATAGCTGTATATTTCATTAAAGTAGATGGAAGGGCTGAAGGTGTAATACCAAATGGACAAGAGCACTGGGGCTGAAATGTTGAAAGCTTTCTGACTAAAGCAGCAATTTATTACTTGCTTACACAATTTGATGTTGGTAGGGCTTTTGCAGAAATTATTTTTTTAAACCCTACCCCCCCCCCAAATGTTTCATATTATATGAGTTTGTTAATAATAAAAAAGCCCCAAACCCCTAAAACCAAGAAAGTGTGGTAGACCTCTTCATACACTTAATTATGTAGCTGATGCAAGTTTCCTTAATTTTCAAATCTCATCTGCATAGATACAAAGATCACAGAACAATTTGGAGACTTGTTCTTTAACCAAGGAGGAAAATAACAACAAAGGGAGTAATTAAACCACAAAAAGTATTTACAAATAAGATAGTATCTGACAGAAAGCCATGGGGGGCATCTTCCTTTGTAATTCTTCTTTTCAATGGCAGTATTTAAAAGAAAAGAGAGAAAGAAACAAAAGTCACTAGCAAATATCCCAGCATTGATTTTTAGTTCACAATGCTAGGAAGGTTTTGTAACATATTTTTACCTTGTGTTGTCCCATTTTACTATTCTTTATTCTATAAAAGATTATAAAGACTCTTCAGAGATGCAAGATGTGGAAAAGGTACATCATTAATATGTCCTGCAACTTCCTGGCATACTCTGTGAATCTGTACTAGATATCAATAAATGTCTGGATAAACATGTACTCAGATAAGCTCTAAGTTATATTGAATGGCACATGCCATATTTGTTGCTACTGGGTTATTTGTGCCTTTATTTTCTCTGAGAAAAATGATCTGAATGAGACATCTTGTGTCAGAAGCTTCTGGGTTATGGCATGATAAGGAAAAATTGCAATAGAAACAGCCAATATATGTTATTTCTTCCTGTTGCAATGACTTAAACAATGAACAGTAACCCTGGGGGGGAAAAACCACCAAACTCTTCCGGAAATGTTTGATTCCTGAAAGGCATCTTTACAAACAGTAGCACTAGCTAAATACCATGTGGAAATCGTAGAATTAAAGTGACATCAATAAATAGAACCAAGTCAGTATGTCTTTAGCTCATGTGGAGACTACTGTGATAATAATAATATGTTAAGCTACAATATGATATAAACAAAAAAGTCCTTTCCTGCTCTCTGGGATGCAATAATTTATGCCACTGAAGACACAGTGTTTTAGATTTCTATAGAAGAGTAGTAACAGGGTATCTCATGCCTGTAAAATTAGTGAATTAGGAGGTTGTTGGCTGGAATGTGTATTGATTTTTTTTTCTGATATCTGCAAAAGTACATTGGTTGCCTAAACAGCCCTTAGAGCTAGAGAAAATTTTTGCAAGTATTAGTAAAATTGATGTAAGATTTATTGGTGGTCCATAACCCTCATTACATCATTGGAATTGTTAATTATCCCAACAACAAAATCCATACCCTAAATATGTTGGGCTTCCATTTCCAGTTTTTAGATCTTATTATTGTCTTTGATTGCTAGTTTGTTGCCACTATTCTGCAGGGCATTGGACACTTTTATGAGAGAGAAATGCATGGATGATTGTTAAATGTAAAGAGACAACATGAGGTCCTGAAAAGTCCCTGAAATAAATATGGTTTTGGGACAGGAGAACTGACAGAGGAAGATCATAAATTTACTCTGTCCTCATTTCCAAATGTCCTGTCTGGTACTGTTAGAGAGATATTTGTCTGAACCGATGTTTGTTTTGATCTGTAACATTAGGATTTTATCTGCTGTTTGAATATGTAGATTGTGCTCTCTGGCAGATTTGACTGCGGGGTGCTTGTTTGATCATTGTGAATGCATCACTATGGGTCTTAAATTGTAAAAGAACTTTAGGTAGTGTCTCAGTAAGGAAAACAATATGACTTCTCTGCAACTATGTGACAGCCCTTTCTTGAAGTACACACAAGTCACATTAGCCTTTTGCCAATGGTAGTATGCTGAGAAGACGTGCATTTTCACTGTCCAAGGTTTTACTCTAAGTCAGTGTTTTGCTGAATCATATCCCCATTCAATAAAGATATACTGAATATGTTGTTTCAGATTTATAAATACAAATGCGGATTTATAAATACAAATTCATATTGCTTGCCTGTGCCTGTTTCACAAACCACTCAAAATGCTCTGTCTCGAGAAGCACAACTTTGTACTATGCTTGTCTCAGAAGGATGCTGTGGAAGGTGGTCATCCACTGTGATATGCAAAAAGTACCACCTGCTCCTGCTTTGTGGTTTTACTGTTAAATGATTTATATGTAAGTATTCATGATCTTCCCCCTCTAAATCGTCAATGGCTCAGAAAACTGCAAAGCTACTTTGACAAAGAAGGTCAAAAGAGGGTACCCTTTGACTGTTTGATCCTCATTAAGAATTGGTTTTGCCTTCTAATTATGCAAATGTTTCCATGAAGTTTGAGAAATAGTTGTGGGGTGACATATATGCTGGCAGATGAATGAGTCCAGTTCTTTCTTATCTAGGCTCCTGACAATGGTACATGAGCAACTTCAGAAATTCTTCTTGTGTCTTCTCATTAACTATGATTGCAACTTCTCAAAGCCGTGGTTTGGGTCAAGGGAATGCATCTATATTCTACCTTTTACCATGCTCTTGGATTGTCTTGATTTCTGTCTTGTTAAAAACAATAAGCTGGTTTGAGTTCTTTTTATTCTTGTGTTTTTTTTCAACTCTGAAAAGGACAGGTAGAAATTAGGACAGAGGGCCCTTCATGTCCATGCTGAAGAAGTTAATAAAATAAGCTCAGAATTCTTTTTTGTTACTTTCTCTGTGAGATATGGACAGCATGTAACTCTGAATTAGAATATAACCATAACAAAAATAAAACCATTCAGCTAGACAATTAGGAAATGGCTTTAGCTACACAGGGCCTTTATTTAATATTATCAAAATTTTAATGATAGCAGATGACATTATTTTGTGCATTTGACTTTAATTTTCAAACTGTCATATATTTTTTTAATTTTTATACTTTTTAATGGAAGTGTTAAATACTATTGATATCAAATACTTCAGTACTAGTGTTGCTGCAAAAAATAGCATTAAAATCAGTTGAGGGCATTTTGGGCACAGAGAAAAGAAAGATATAAGTCTTACTTTTGCATATATATGTCTTCCCACTATAACTATCAGAGATAATTTTGCTTAGATCTGCATAAAATATGCATCTTTGGGGAACTTTTAGGTAAAGAGCTGTGTATTCTGTCTCGATAAGCATTGTGTATGTTATGTATGTTTTGGCGTTGGTAATCCAGTAGTCATTTCCGTGATCCATACAAATGAAATACCCAAACCAATGAGGTAACTAAACCTTTAATTACTGTAATGTATGTACCGAGTATTTCTCCTCCTCCCTACTTCCCTTCGCCCAAACCATCCTTAGTTCCCCTGGGCATCGTCTGGTTGCTAAAGCATCGAATCCGTCACAGTGCACTTAAACGGCTGCGGGAAATTTGTTTTACAAGGCTGGTTTTAACTGAACTACCTGCTGTGCACCACATTGCTACTGTTTGTGAAATGAATGATGGGAAAAGCAAGTCTGTGATTTCATTTGTTCAGACCGATTAGTCACACGTTGCATATGGTATCATTTGCTTGTCACTTAATGACTGACCAGCCTGCCTGAATCATTAGTGCGGCAGTGCAATGAAAGGAAGACATAAACATAATGATGAGCTCAAGGAAGTGGAGTGCTGTTTTACCTAAAAGAAATGGTGCGCAGAAATCCAGCACAGCTGCAGGTGCTCCGACGACAATGTGGGAAGCAGTTAGCTTCCAATTTAGCAGAAAATTAAGAGCGAAAAAACTGTTATTTGTGAGAGAAGATACTCATGGCAAGCAATCATCCATGCTCTATACCCACAAGATGAGCATTCAGCTGTCTTTGTCGTGACTTAAAACAATTGGTATCTTGGGCAGCATTCAACACCAGATTGGTGCTTATTATCTGCAGTTTATTCTTTCTTGGGATATTTTGTAAAAACCCCCCTTTATTTTATGGTTAATTTGCTTGCTTGAATGTAAAGCCATTTAAGCTGAAAAATCTGGATTGGGGTTCATCATTGTGCCAGTGCTCTGAGCTGTGTGATGCAACATAATTGGCAATTTTCAAATTCATAATCCATTTTGTTTCATGCATATATACACACACATGCACACACACACCCTGCCACCCCCTCCCTTCAAACTGGTAAAAAAGTAAGATTAGAGCATGTGGATTCCTTCAGTCAAATAACAATAATCAACAAGAGGCGAATTTTTATAAAGTTAAATAATGGATTTTCATTAGCTAGGAGAATATAATTTCCCAAGAAGAACTATGTAAGTATCAATGGATATCAAAACATCCTCATTCTTATCTAGGCAAGGCTTCTACCAGCTTCAGCAGAGTTTCACATTGTACAAAAATACTGGACAATCCAAATGTCATTTTTTGTGATTTTGGTAGCAGGTTATGGAGAAAAAAACATGTTAGAGGGAGGGACAGGAAATCTTCATTGAAAGGGAAAAAGAAGCAATTTTGTAAATACATGGCTTTTTATACCGATGCACATTGCTATTTGTTCAGCAGAACTTGAAATTCACCTTTTCTAATCGATGATAAAAATCAAAACAGGGAAACTTCAGGCCCAGAGTCTGAAAAAAGCATTTTGTTTTTTCTCTCCTGTTTTATGTCTGGTTTTTGTTCCTGGAGAAGCTTTCATTTCTCTCCATTTGCTTACAAGTCTTGGAGGCCAAGGGATTTTTTGTGTCTTACCATCTTATCATAATGTATGGCTCTGGCAGGTTGGTTATTTTTTTAAGGTTTACTGCTTCAAGAGTAACTTGTGTTTCTACATCAAATTTTGTCCTGCTTGAGCTTGTGATTTTAGTACTTCCTTGTGCTCCCTTTCTGTTCTCACCAGCTGGCCACAGCCAACACTCAGCTCCACTCTATTTCCCCCTGGCCAATGGCCAGCCGCCTCGCCTGCCAACTCTGCCTGCGATCCTCTGGTTCCTCTCCACCCATTTCCAACATTCCTGTCAGCTTGCGTCCTCTACTTCATTAACCATATCCTCTGGTTTCTCAGAAATGAAGAACTCCTTACAATGCTGGGACAGAAATGATCCTAGTCCACCAACCCCAGAGCAATCAGTACCAGGTCTGCAGGATTTGCCATGTTGCACCTACATGGGAGGAGATCACACTGAACTGTTCTCCTAGTAGAACCTGTTACCCCAGCATGAAAACTTTTATATCCGAGGAGGTTAATTTCACCTGCACTTTTTGAGTAAAATTTTTTCAGTGGGTATTGTATATCCCTTGTTTGAAGACTTACAGGATTTCCCTATTCTACGTAGTTCAAATTCACTAGGCCTACATGTTCTGAATTTCTCTGTTTTCTAGCAATCTTCATGAATCTATTTTTCAATGGGCAAGTGCTGCAGCCTTTAGACAAGTGACCCTGTGTCAAAGACGGCTATAGTCACTAGTTCAAGTCTTTCAACAGCTGAGCATTCAGAAGGTAAATCCAAAGTTGGCAATTACTGGGAAAGGAGCTACGAGCAAGACAGAAACCACCATCTTGCTCCTCTGTAAACTGCAGCTGTGGTCATACCTTAGATACCATTTACACACATAATTGGTCCACCACAGACAGGGCAACAGAAGGTGTAGAGAGGGGCAGCAGAAATCCCAGACTTGAGACCAAGATTTCCACCTGGGAAAAGAGACACCAGGCTGGAAAACAAGAGACCCATATGATCATAAACAGTGCAGTTACACTGAATTTCTCACCATATGTGAGCAATGTGAGACAACATGTTTGAAATAAATTAAAGGTAGTGGCACACTTTCACCTGGAACAGGGAACTCTTCTCCAGTAGTTACTGTGAAGGGCAAAACAGGAATATTAATGAAAAGGAGAGTCTTTTGTTCTTATATGTTCATTTGGAATTGGAGAGCATGAGTGATGTGGGTAATAATGGCCTGCCTAGAGAGTTTCAGCTTCTTGCTTTAAGAAGTTCTGTATAACCTTTCACATATGTTTGCAACTGGTTGTGTCTCCAATTGGCAGTGGAGCGGTATCTTACCAGCACATCACTGAGAAAGCAAAAGTTCAGCTTCCCAAGTTAAATGAAAAAATTACGATGATGCTGAAAGTCTGTCATTGAGACAGGCATTTGTAAGTACTGCAAGATGAACTGTATAAAGTCTGGCTAACTGAACACTTGTTTAACCCAAATGTTAAAATGGTGAAAGTTGTAAAATATTTAATAGACACTGGCTCATGTTGAGTTAGTGAGTTTCATGCATTCAGATGGTGAGGTGCAGTCTCTGCATCCTAATTGATGGCAACAAATCCGCACTGACAGCTGCCTGTGTATAATGACTCATATTTAAGAAATGTGTTTATAGTTGATTTATTTACTCATTGAATTGAGAATATATTTGGTGGCAGAGTTCCTTTTAAAAAAACAGTTTCTTTAGAAAAGCAGTGGACTAAGCAAAAGAAACATTGCACGATTTACAGAGCATTTTCAAAATCCTAATGAGACATCTGTCTGGTTTCCTCCAACACTTTTTATAGTTACCGAAATTCATGTAGGAATCAAACAATGCTATCTGCAAACTTCCACCTCCAGAAAAGCCCCCTTCCCCCCAAAAAAATCCACGGAAAATTATTTTGATATTTTTGTTTCAAACTTTATTTGGAAATAAATCTGAATTTAATTCAAAATAAGTCAGTGCACCATCCACATTTTTCAAGTCTAATGGTCTGAATTTAAAATATTTCTGTTTAACTCCTTTTTACTTTCCTAACCAAGGAACTATGAATAACATTCTATTCCCCTACCAGCAAGTACAAGCAAAATAGTTTCAGATCAACTTTCAGTATATTACATATCACTCCGTAACCCATCCTTCTCTTACATTTAGACAAACAAACAAGTAAAACCAGTGTGTACATCCAGAGCCTTGTTTTTCTTTTATTTACTTGATTTCAGAAAAAAGAGTCATACGGAGATTAACACTGTGAGCCAGCGTGGGGACCAACAAAAACTAGAAAAAGCAATTATGCTGCTGTTGCTGCTGGCACTCCTGTACAATGCTCAAATTGCAAGCCTGTCAATGCTTCCTGCCACATTTTGGGTTTTTTATAAGCTACTTTTTTCTTTACACTCCACAACTAGACTATTTTGCATCTCTTCCACATTCTGTACCCTTACAATTGAAACATTTAGAAAAAAAATCAGATATTTGAATAAACCTCTTAACCATTGAAAGTACTATATAATATGAAATAATTACAGCCTTCTATATCCAGCCTCATTCTATGGCTGTATGGATATATCCTACTTTCAAGGAGTCCACCAGACACTGGATATATATCAGCATTGCCAAAGGTATTCACTCCACAACTCCATAAAGTTGCCCAGAGTAGTTGTAGATACCCCATCCCTGGAAGTGTTCAAGGCCAGGTTGGATGGGGCTTTTTTTGAGTGGGACTGCCACACTCTCTCCCTCCTGAACTGCTGTGCTTTGCATAAATCAGTCATGAAACAACACAGACATGTTGTGCTCTGCCCCAGTGTCCTTTCTGGGCTGATGGGATATCCGTATTTCAGTGCCTGCACTCCAGCAGGTAGGTGACAAGAAAGCCTGATTATACTTCTTTAGCAGGTCACACTAACACTTGCCTTAATTTTCCTGGTAATAACATGAAACAGCCACAACCTCCAGGAAAAAAACCTAAATCCACAAAACCTTTAATCTCCCTAAGACTGCGGCCTTAGGCCACAGGTAATGGGGCTGGAAGCCAAATTAACATTTGTCATTGTTTTACTCACAGAAGTAGTTTTTAATTTTTTTAAAAATTAAAAATATGAATTTGCGCTTTCAAAGTGGTACAAAATGTTATGAAGTTTGCATACTTCCAGAATAATTTATAGCCTAGTGATTAAGGCACAAGGATGAGAAAAGAAGGGTAAGATCCTAAAGTGACACGAAGGGATTTAAACTCAAGTTTTCTTTATTCTGGGGTTAGTGCATCAGTGGTTGAGCTTCTGAGAAAACAGGATATATTGTTTCCTCCTCTTTTGTGAGTCCAGTCATTCTTTTCTTTCAGGAGCCTTCAAGGTGTTTCATGAAGAGCTGAAAGGAATGTTTACAACCAGGTGAATTTTTGTTTTGTTTGTTTTAGTGAGAGGAAAATAAAAAACTTGATCCAAGAAAAGGTGATCTGTTTTCACCATCCAAATCCTGCATTTGTTCAGCTGAATTAATTTCCCTTTCTTCTCTCCACAGTGTCTCCAGGAGTCTCCATATATATCCACTGTGGTGAGAACGTAGTGGCAGAAAGTAAGTTCAGTCCATGTGGCCACCCTTTCTGTGCTGGAGAGTGATAGCATCCGTGGCCTCCTCTGCAGCCAGTCTCTCCATTTTCACAGGCAGAGTTTCAGTGAAGGAATTGAGAGGAAAAAAGTTGCCCCTGCTGTGGTAATGAAAAGTTAAATAAGGCTCCAGGAAAGAATAGTAGTTCCAAGATGGGATTTTCCCACAGAGTAAATTGTTTGTAGGAGTCCCGTGGTTTCATTGTAATGGTTCCTGAGGCAGCACTCCTCTTGGCGGATTGCTGTTGTGAGTAAGCCTAGCAGGAAAGCAAGCCTTGCAAGGAGGCAAGCAGTCATTAAACTTAACTCTCGCTCATTAGTCAGAGCTATGCTGATTTAACAAGACCTTCTTTAGCTGTCTAAATTCTCACCTTTAAGAGTCTGTTGAAAGAAGATCTCCCTTCACCCTCCTCCTCCCTAAGGTCGTTTTAGAGTCACCAAATATCAGAGAAGAAAGCCTTTGTTCAGCCCTAAGGTAGCTGCCTTGTGTAGCGTCAATACTGATTTTGATACCAATGTCTTCATCTCCTGCTTGGGCCCTGCAGGATTCAGCAAGATTCTGTTTCTATCTGCACTCACAGGTGCATAAATTCAAGCTAGCTTTTACACCTGTGAAGCTGCCTCAGATTTAAAGTAGGGCCTTTTAAAGAAGACCATAATGACATTTTTATTCATTTTATTCCTGTTTTATTTCTATTTATTTAGGCCATTTTATTCCTGCTGCAGATCCTAAGCAATGAGCTGCAACCTATGTGCAGGGCTAAGTGTCCCAGTAAGTATGGCTGGGAAACCTTCCTTCTGTGCATAGCTCTGTCATCAGCCTTCTAAGGGTCCGGTTAGTGCAGTCTCATGGGCCACTGCCTGTGGAAATAACAATACTTGTCTCTTCTCTGAGGAATTTTTAGATATAGATTAAAACTGCATATTATGTGAGTGTTGCTAAAATATTTGAAATTAGGAGGATAATGGAAATTTTGTTCGTAAGAAATTCAGTGTAAATTTTGACTGTTTTTAACTTTAACGTCAGATGCCGAAGTGGAAGAAGAAAAGTAGATTAACTGAACTATTACATGAAACAAATTTAGTTTACCTATTTATTTAGTTTACCTACTTTTTTGGTTATTGTTAGCTATCTATCATGTATAGACATATTACTTTATCCATCCTATCAGTCAGTCTATCTGTCTATAGGTAGTTACATATCTGCTATTTCACTACATCAATGGTGAAGATCTGCAGTAGAATCAATACGGTTTCAGCATCCTGTCAACTGGCACACCGCATAGCTTTCTATGGAAAAAACCCCAAATCTGACAGCAATTGCTGAAAGAATGTGTTTTGTGCAGAGTCCTTACCTTGAGATCTTGATCACAAAAATAAAATTAGGCATTGTGTCCAATATATGTTATGCAACAGCATATATATGAAGATAATATACCAACATAATATAAGAACTAGATATGACTGATGAATTAAATACTGAAAAGTGAGTTGTTTTCCATTTGACTGGATGAAAACACTTAAAAATCACACTGAACTGAGATAAGAATTAGTAAAGTTGCTAAAACTTCTGAGGACAGCAAGAGGTGAGGATATCTGTGAAGCAATAGTGCAAATGACAATTTGAAATTGATATTGTTACATCAAACACTATATATGTTGTAACAGATGGCACACCAACTGTATTTGATGTGAATGTACGGTTAATTACAGTATTTGAAAAAGCATTTGGACACCTGTTTTTGATATTTCAATACAAAGGGCATCAACACACACGGAGGACGAAAATAATTGAGCAAAGCCTGAAGAAATGAGAAAATTGCAACAAAAATAAACTGTATAGAAAATAAACAATATATATAATATATACAAAAATAACAAAAAAATATATATAGTATATATAGTATACAAAAATAAACAACCATAAACTTCAGTACCTCATGTACTGAGCATTCAACATTTCCAAATATGGTGGAAATAATCAATATACTCTATTGTGATTGGTGAAGCATAACAATATATGGTGGTTTAGTTACTGGTGTGCAGCTTGATATGTCATCTACTGTTCGGAGAAAGAGCGATTGCACATGGCCTCCAAAGATCAGAATAATCCACAACTGACTTGTTGGGAAAAGCTCGTGACCTAAGGGTTTTGTTTATTTTGATTTGCATTTGAAACACATTCTGAACTTCTCAAGGAAATATAGATTTCTGAGCACAGATGTACTTTCCAATACCCAGCTGCATTTAAGAAGCATGGAGTATTTCAGGACACTGTTATCACTAAAGAAAAATTTCAGAAGATAATAGATTATTTAATTCAGCCTCTTACAATATTTTTAATTATTTTTAAAAGCAAATAATTTATCTTACTACAAATCTAAGCACAGATGCAAAATATTTCAGAGCTTCTTTCTACTGAACACCTATAAGACTAAGATATCTTCAACTTTAAGTCAAAGTACATTTGGCAAAAAAAATAATCAAATTCAGTATGCAAAAATGAGTGATCTGAGAACTTGGTTAGGAATTCTTGAATGTGAAGAACTGATAGTAAATAGGGTCAATCTTGAAAATAAAATTCAGAGCCTGAAAGTATTTGACGACTTGCTCAAAGACAATAAGGTGCTTATAATTACATATGTCATTATTTGTATAGCAACACATCCTGGAGAAGTTCTTTTCACCTATGCAGTACATGAAATTAGACACAAGAAACTTCCTCAGCTGAAATATGTGTTGTATATGCTGAACCAAAACCAAGTCAAGATCAAAACAATAATTACAAATTACAAATAATTACAAAAAACCCCACAAATCCAAAAAACCCAAAGTACATATTTATACAACTGTGTTTATACAATTCATGGTGCAGCATAGGCTACCTTATATCTGAGCATGTGGTTTGGCTCCCAGGTAAGAAACAGAGGAAACCAATACAACTTTCAGCGTGGTGGGGCGATGAGGAAGACATATTTCCCAGAGACATTTGGCTAGATTTTTTTTCTGGAAAAGCAAGTGACTATAAAATATTTCTTTTTAATCTTGAAGTCCCTACTTTACTTGGGATGATAATAATGATGTGTCAGCTTGGAATTGCAGGTAGGAGAAAGTGTTGTGTCATAGAGAGAGCACTGTGGAGCACTGCTCCTCTCTCTTCTGCAGCTCTTGGGACAATAGTGTGATCCCAGTCATAGCTATGGGACAATGCAGGTTTGTTGTAACTGGTGACCATGCAGTCACCACATGTGGCTCTGTGACTCTAACTAATGCTGGGGACAGCTCTAGCGCTGCCCATTTGGGTGATTCTGACAATGGAAACCTGCATGAAGCAGGAGATCTTTGAAAATCTCTATCTCCAAGTATTTTGCTTTTGTGGTTGTCTTCATCTTATTTCTTTTATGTCACTGTTTCCTTTATATCAGTGTTTTCTTTTCAGTGCCAGTCAGAGGCACATACACTCTCATAATGTTTTGATGCCATTAAAACAATTTCAGCAGTACCAGGCAAATCTACCTATGATCAGTGACTTTATTTACCAGAAAATGGTTTCTCAGGAAACCTCTTCTATGTCCAAAGGAGAGAAGAAAAACATGATGCTCATTAGAAAGGTTCACAGCATACCTGCCAAAGGTGAGGGTCTCCTGTGCATTTCACTTATCACCTCCCTCTCTGGGGGGGGAAGATGGAGCCTTTTCAAAGACTGTTCATGGTTTGAGGAACTAACCCTCAGTCGAGTGGTGTATGTTTAGGGGTGGCAGTCTGAGCATAATCCTCTCTGAAATGTTTTTTAATACAAGTCTTATCAACAGTGACAAAAAAGATACAGATAAACAGATAAAACCCCAGAAGAATATACCCCATTTACAAATGATTTGACAGTAGATTCAATAACTACCTTCAGACTTTTTTTATTAGTTCCGATTTGGTAGGCTAAGCAACTCTTCAAAGCAATAGGACAACATTTTCTCCTTCCTGCTTCCTTCCCAGGTTTCCCTTTTCCCTATCAAATAGCTTTCACTATGTATAACTGTGTCCCCAAGGGAAGGGAAGAAGATTCTGTCCAAAACTCTGCTGGCTAAAAGTAGGCAGATCATTGTCTCCCCTCTGCAATCAATTTTCTTTACCAAAGGGACCAAGGGCTGTGTGTGGGGCAGGTATATGGTCCCTGTGCTCTTAATATCTCCTTCTGACCACGTAGTACCAGCAGCCTTCCTCAGGGGCTTTTACTGCTTAGTGGAAACGGTAGCTGAGGATGGACTTGTGGCTGAGAATGTGGAGTCTACCAAGCAGCTGAGGTCAGTCCATAGCACAGCCACTGCTTTTCTGACTAGTTTTCACAAGTCTCAGTCCAAGGGCTCAGCTTGGCTGAGCAGGACAGGAATTACAGCACATTGTGGACTGCAGCACAAGGACCTCGCCAGACCCACCTCACCAGAAATGAATAGGTATCCTCTCCACGCAGAAACATGACCATAACATTTCCTGGCTTCTGGACTTGAAGGTTAAGGATACCTTCAGCTGTGTGATCAGTGAGGCTTTGGGGCAGCTTCTGGGGTGGCTGTGGGACTGCCAGGCCTGGATAAGGGCAGCGCTCAAACTCACCAAAAGAAAGAAGGGCTGCAGGTTTGCTAGAAGGTGGCAGAAATCAGTGATCCATAAAGTCCTTTTC
The DNA here is from genome assembly GCA_013397135.1 of Pachyramphus minor. NCBI lineage: Eukaryota > Metazoa > Chordata > Aves > Passeriformes > Tyrannidae > Pachyramphus > Pachyramphus minor. The sequence goes on from VYXB01001449.1 coordinate 421,101, forward strand.
AGAGCCATGGTGTGTGTCTTCCCCATCCCAGAAAGCTGAAAGCCCTGGGACTCTTCAGCCAGGTTTAGGTGGGTGAGTTAAGGATTGGTAAGCAATCCCCACAGTATTTAGCTTGAGAGAGATTAAATTATGTTTCTCACTTTATTTTAATGTTTTTAATATTTATTTCTATATGTGCATGAACACTTAATTTAGGATAATTATTGAGATGAATTGCAGCTAACATTACAAGAAAATTGTAACTTGTCATAAAACAAGTGGGCCATATTGTAATAGAGCTGCTGCTACACAGAAACACTCTGATAGAATAGCTTGATAACACAAATAAATCCGCACTCCCCAACATGATACTTCTTTGGGGAGTTGATTAATTATTAGGAAGCAAAATGGCTAACAAAGTAGCATATATAAAAACATCTTCTCACATCAATAAGATTGTAAATTTTAATTCTATTGCATGACAGCAAGTGTAAGCAAGAATTACACACAATGGAATAAGCTCAATGAATTAATATGCTTAGGGCCTTTGTTGCTAGAAATACTTTACTCTGTATTATAATCAGCCATTGTAAATCTGCTCAGCTGCAATTTAGATTTCTTCTCACAGTTTATAAGTGACAGACAAGTATTTGTGGCAAAGAGAGCTTCCAACAGGGTGCATCTTAACAGCCTTCCCCTCATGTCCAAGGCCTGACATTCAGGATGCAGCATCTTTTCAGTACATTAGGCAGCTCTGGATAGAACTGCTGCTTTCATTTCTTTTCCAATTCTTATCTCTGCCCGCTGCACCCTCGTCCTTGTTGTCCTTAGCCCCTGTGGTGCTCCTGAGTACAATTTAGCTACTCAAGCTACATCTTCTCATGGAGTTGAAGAAACCAGAAGTACTGAGCATGTTGTTTAGATGTAGGGAAGAATTTTCTGCAGGAATTTGCTCACCAACAGGCAGGAAAATTTGAAGCAGATTATGGAAATTCAGCCCAGATCTGCTCAGCTAACTACTTGAATTGAGACGCCCATCTTTCCTCCTCTCACCAGCAAGAATGGAAGATGAAAGATCACGGTGCTTCTTTGATTCCTTAAACAATACATGTTGAAAAACCCTTCAAATGTAAAATCTCTGCAACCACATGGGTTGTATCTTTCCAGGTGGATTATGATTCAAATCAACCCAGGGAATCAGTGACGAAGATCTGTTATCAAATGGTGGTTTATTCAGAGCTTCAGGTTGTTTATTAAAAGCTTACTCTGTAGTGACTTCAGTCACTGTAGAATACACAGGCATGTGAATGTTGAGGAGATAAACAGAGCATCCATGCAGAGGATTTGCTTGATTGGTTGCTAAGAGTTACTCTTGGCAATATGATAATATTCCTTAATAGTACATGTAGCTCTGAATACAAGTTTTATTATCTAATGTTCAAAAAGATTTCTTAGCCACCAAAAATCAAGTACTTTGCTTAAAAGCCATGAATTTAGAAACAAAATATCTTTTGAGCTTTTGTATTTTCCTTCTGCTTGGAAAACATGGATTTAATTTATTCACAGCTTCAATCTTTTCTCCCCAGAAAGGAGGGCTGGAAGTTTACTTTTATGTCTAAATAAGTGCTTTGCAGTGCAATCACATTAAGCTATTGAGATACTACATGAAGCAGTTTTCTGCTATGGAGTAAACACTGAAAACCCCACAAAGATGAAATACAAATTAATGGAACAGGCACAAGTCACATGTTATAACTTCTTTGCTGTCACCACTATGACTGTAGGTGTACTGCTACTTTCAGATTTTTTTTCTTTTGTGGGCTGATTTTCACTGTTAGTGAGATGGGCCAAGCAGACAAAAACCGTGCTTTTTGGCAGGACACTTGCAAAAGGTGTCTGACATTTTACCAGAGTAATGGTGCCGTCACATACAGTAGCCACCCTAATTTGCCACCCGAGGTTTGCTGCTGAGTTCAACTCTCTGTGCACTGTCATCAGGCCCCTGAACTTTCTGCAGACATGGAGTCATTAGACCCAGACATTTGTCCAGGCTGTGGAGGATGCCAGCACTCTGCTTTGGCACTCTATTGCATGGGCATCTGGTCCTAGTGTTGCTAAGTGGCTGATTTCACCAAGCCAGTCATGTGTCTTTACATCATTCATTTATTCCAGAAGTGGAGAAAGATAAAAAAAGCATTTTATGACAAAATAGAAAAAAAACTAATATGGGAAACACAGTCTTCTCATTCAGATGCCTTTGTGTTAAAATAGGAAAGACAGCTATGTTATTAAATAGATATTTTAAATTAGCTGCATTTTATTTCCTGCACCTCTGCTGTTAGCTTTTTTATTTCCATATGTCTAGCCAAAGTTGCTGGAAATCGTATTTTATGGATGCATCTCCACCTTCATTCCACGACTGCTTGATTTTTCACCTGAGGTGAAAAACACACTGAAATCCATACTTAATTTCACCTTCATGTTTTGGATGCATATACAAGTTTAATGCTGCATGTATTGGTCTTCTAATGGTTTTAATTAAATGGCTGCTTATGCTGACTATTTCTACCACAGCTGTGCTTTCTGTTCCAGCCTTAGAACACATCAATGCCCAGTACAGCAGTACTTGCCTCGAAGTGTTTTCAAGCTTAATACACAAGGCTGGAGAGGAGTAGCATGATCCCTATTTTCAATGTCAGGGCCCAGAGCTGATGTTTTTTTAAGCAAAACTGGAGCTTAAACCCACACCTCCTACCTCTTAGGCTGTATCTCTGATTTTGGGTTACCATACTAACTACATCTTGATATTTTTAATCAATTCGTTGCTGACAGGAAGAGAAGCATGTTGTGTCATAAAATATTGACCCTATCAACCCTACTGGGGGTTTGATGCTTCCAAGACAAAACAAAAGAGACAAGAAAGAGCAACACAGCTCTGATCTGCACATCAACAAGGATTTCTTCAATACTTATCTTTTTCAAATCTAAGATTTACTCATTAGACATTTTACCCACATGTGATGAGAAAAAAAAGGAATCACAGGTGACATTGGGGTGAAGTTGTTTTTTATGTGTTTTTTTTTCTTTGTATTTCTGCATTTTGAGGCGCTGTCGTGGGTTACCAGCCCCCCTGGCTGAAATGGTCAGGTCCAGGTAGGTTTCCGGAGAAAAAGCCAATCAAAAGTTTTAGTAACGCCTCTGCTAATGACATATTTAAGAAAACGGAAGAGAAGGTGTTGCGGCAGTAAGAAGTTAGGCCGCCATGTGAAGAGGTTGGCAGCAGATGCCCTCCCCCCCCAAAGTGGGGGCCAGACCCTACTCCCCCAGCCTTGGGCTGGGGGCTGGCATGGCGTTGAAGTCTCTCCAGCCGGGATGTGTAACAGTGGAGAAACAAACTCCAGACAGCAACTGCCCAGCTGAAACATGCTGCAAGGATTCCAGCTCCGGCGGAGAGCAGAGGACGTCTTGAGATAACCAGCTTCCTTCATGGTCAGTTCTAGCAAAAGAAGAGTTGATATGAGAGGGGAGTCTTCACCCCCTCTCTCCCTGCAGCAGGGAAAAAAGACTGAAAGTTGCAAACTCCTGCTACCTTTAGAAGGTAACTGGGGTGCAGATAGACCCCCAGCAGTTAATGAGGGGATTTGTCCCAGAACAGACCAGTGCCTATGGAGGTCTGGTCTCTCAGACCAGAGCCCTTGTGAGAGGTCTGAATTGAAGCAGAATCCTGCTAGATACCTGTGGCCTATGGAGAGAGAGACTTATGCTGGAGCAAGTTGTTCTGGTGGGATTTTTAGTCCCAGTGAGGGGTTCGTGCTGGTGCAGCTCACTTGTGACCCTAAAGGAGAGCAGAGAATGGAAGA